>JAPFRF010000010.1:76494987-76999987 GCA_029282475.1 Phrynocephalus forsythii
GAGAAAGTAAATATTATTTGTAGGTCGATGAGGGTAGATAGAACATAAGCAATCCTTTTGGTGTCCTAACAAGCCTTGGTTGGTAGATAGATTGTCATCTTGTACAGTAAGGGTGGTGGTGGTGAAGTTCTTATGTTCCCACAATGCCTACTGATAATTATGGCTTTGGAAAATAATCATCTCTAATGGCCTGAAGTACCCAGGATGTCTTGGTAAAGTTTAGCCGAGCAACTTGATTTGCTTGGAAATATTCATAGGTGCATTGAGTGAGCAAGGGAACAAAGTACAGAGAAAGCCATAGTGTGTCCAATCAAGGCAACATTTGCTGAATTCCGTTATACAAGGGTTTCTTTTTTTCTTTTCTGTTTGGCTTCTCAAATCAAAGTGTGCAAATGTGCTTTCCTGCCTAACAGATTATCCCAAGTGCTGTGAAACAGCTCTACCTATAAGACTAATGCTGGTAATCAGTCCAGTTTAAATTGTTAGGGCTTGCTTATGAGAAAATGTTTAGTACCACATTGTAAATAACCTGAAATGAGGCACAGACAGGGCTGGGTTTATGTATAGCTTAAATCTAGGTGGTGGTGGGGGCTGCACAGCCTTCTCCCCCCCACCATGGGCAGCCTTGCCTTTCCCAAAATTGCAAACTCAAGACTTCATGCAAGGGCAGAGCAACTCAGGCCCAGCAACTATGAGACTCAGGGCAGTTTGCTCTTTTAAATAGCTATTATGGATTGTTGGATGGGAACCTGGTGTTTGCTGCTGCTGGAATTATTAGATGAGAAATTATAGTTAAATTATTAACCTTGGTTTGGCATCATTTTCCAGCCTCCTAATTTGACACGGCTTGGAGAAAATCCTTTTGAATCCTTTTGGCTATTTGGGGAGTTTATAAACTTTTGAGAATGTTTAGATTGGAAAATAATGTTGTGCTATAGGGTTGGCTGGTTGGATGTGTCATCCTGGGACCCTCTGGAAGCCCAGGAGGCTCTTGCTGCTGGTTGCCCACAGACAAAACAAGGCCTTGGGGATCAGGGAAGGCAGCATTGGGAAAGGATCCTGGAGGGATCCAGAACTACCTGTAGAATGCAGGAGCCCAGGCTGCAGGTTGGTAACTGAGCTTCATCCCAGGAAAAAGTCCAAAAAATGGGCAGGTGCCAACCCTCCAGAAGAAACCTAAAGTTAGGGGCTTTCATCGCCAAATCCCAGGAGTTAGCCAGAGGAGTTAAAGAAGAACATCACAACTTCATTTTCCTATAAATTAATGCTTATTCCACAAAAAGTTTACAGTGTTAATTTTAACATTAATATCTTATGCCCTTTAGAGGAAAAATTGTAAATTGCAGAATTTTAAATACCCATTATCATCTTTGGTATCACTTGATTTTGTTGATAACACTCCTCACAAGTGGAGTAGCCTAGGGCCTCTCTTCATCTAAATCCAACACTGGGCACAGGTCTGTTTAGCAAAAGTATTGTGACTCAGTGCCAGCTGTTCTCATGTTACTAGCTCTAAATAACCAAAAAAAGTTCTCAGAACATATGTGAAGTTAGTCACTGATCATGTTGGCATGTAATAGTCAACCAGATATCTGAATTTCCCAGTGTTTATTCACTGTGTAACTCTTGGTTCTGATACCTTTGTGCAAGTTGCTGGAGAAAAATAACTTTTGCTTGCATCTGACCTAGCTCAAACAGAATCTGTCCTGTATTTTTACTCCAGTTTTGAGGGAAACTGGAAGCTGAAAGGTGTCTCCCCCCCCCCAGGTTGAGAATCATGGTAAATGGGTTAATATTGTGTGTGCTTTAATTCTTCACAACAAACATGTTCACCACCAATGCTCTCCTTTCCCAGAAGCCAACATGAGCCCCATGAAGTGTAGAAATAATCATATTAAAAGCAAGAAGCCAGTAATAACATGCAGTAACTTTGAGGAAGCTGCCCATATTATCACAGTGAGAGTGCTTTATCAGTCCGCTGTTATGGTTGCAAGCAGTTTTTCCAAATGGCTTGATGATGTAATTAGAGATTGTTGTGCTAAATGAGGCAGGATTTAAATTGGCTTCTAATTTTCCCTCCTATTAACCAGCCTTTTGCCTCCTTTACAGAATCACTGCATTAGAATGGCTTCTGGCAGCTGGTCATTAATTATAGAATGCTTAAGAACCATCTGCCCTGACCCACAGAAAATAAGCATTCAGAAGACACACAGTGTGGTAGTGTGGCTGACATTTCCACATGTTACATATGAAAGTACTTTTTCAACAACTAAAGCACAACTAAGTAGGGATGGAATTTTTGAAAACTACAAATCCCATAACTCAGGGATTTCTACAAAATTGGATGTCTCATGTGGGATTCTGTGATTATAAGGAAGATGTCTTACCGAAAGAGGAACTGCTGGAGAAACCAAGGAGTACGTCATAATGGACAATTGCTGACAAAGTATTTGCTTAAGTAAGGCTGTGCTGATAATGCTTCTTGATAGATTGCAAATAAGACGGGGTGGTCTTAGTCATAGACAGTGATTTCTTTGAAGAAAGAGAAGCTGATTGTGAGACCGCTGTTTGCCTGCTCCTAATGACAACATTGGTATACAAAGATAACTTTACTAAGGTTAAACCACTATGCATCTTTCCTATGTAGGGAGCTAATCTCAAAATTAATTTTATTCTGTCTGGATAGGTTTTTGAGTAGAGTAAACTGCTCTGATAGCTTTGTTTGAATATTTGATTACAGGAGGGTAGTGAATTTAGTACTAAAAGTTTGAACCATCTTTAATCTGGTCACATTCTGTAGTTCCTGGAAAGCTCCTTAGACTTGGGTTTCTCAAAGAAATTGAGAGAAACAGGTTCTTGGGAATAGTTTTCAAAGATGTAGTTGTGTTACTTGGTCTCAGCATGTTCACAAAACAAGTGGGGAGCAAGATATTGTAGTACAGTAACCCCCCGCCTATCGTGGGGGTTAGGGACCCACCAGACCTGTGATACATGAAAATCCGTGATATGCGGATCAGAGGGCGATCAGAGGGGCGGGGGGGGGGCAGGGAGCAATCGGGGCAATCGGATTGCTCCCCGCCCCCCCCCCAGGTACTGCGATCCCGCGATATAGTGGGACCACAGTACCTGAACCGTGAAATGGCGGGGGGTTACTGTACTTGAAAGACTTGGCTGTTTCGTTTCGGTATGAGCTTTTGTGGGTCAAATCCACCTAGAAATACTAATAATAGATAAAGCGGCATTGGTTCATTGAAACAACAACGAAATTATCAGGCCAGATGGAGAGGTGTCACAGGAATGCTGAGAGTTGGTTTTGAGATAGAATTAGCTTGTCATAGGAGGCATCTGTTTTATGTACATGAGATAGTACAGAAAACTGGGTTATTAACATATACAGTCTACTAAGAAACCTAGATCTCTGTTGAAGCCCTTAAAGATGCACTGGAACTTGTTTTCTTCAGACTCCAGTTGTAATTTCTTTTCTCCAAAGTGGCCACTTTGAGATCCAAAACAGAGTATCCTGAGTGGCTGCAACTAGTTTATCCAGGTTCGCGATCCCTATGACTGAGAAAGCCAATTTTGATTCAAAGAAGATCCCACTGAAATAAACTGTTAGTCTTAAAAGTCCTACAATATTTTGCTGTTTCTCTTCTTTTCCTTTGCCAACATAGTTTATGAGAATTGTATTAATTTTTTTTTTAGAAGTGTGAGATACACAAAACAATTCAAAACAAGCTGGCTTCTCTTGTAGTACAGTAGTTAACATGGGTATAAGGAAATTCTGTGTTGTGTTAAATCAAACAGCCTGAGTATTTTGGAAATAAGACTCTCTGTGTTAAACAAGGTGTTTGAAAGTGTCTCCTTTATAGCCTGTTTGCTGTTAAAACTACAGCAGCAGTGGTTTCTGCTCTTATGGTTGTACCTAAAGGGTTTATATTTGAAGTTTCAAATATCAGCATAATTATTGTTTCTTTGAAACTGAAAACCTAGTGTGCTGAATTGCATATTTTGTAAATGAACTACAAAAAAAAATGTATTCCAGGCTCGCACCTTGATTTTACCAATTGAATGCTATTAAGCAAACCCAAAGCCGATTTTCAGACCACAAGTTTTACTGCCCTTAAAGGTACGAGTCCTTTCATTAATATTGCTTAGCATGCATGGTACTGTATACTATTGATGTGCTTGATACACTGCTTGTTGTTGGTACAGGACATGTTTCCCGTGTATCCTCATAAATGTATTTTTCACAGATTTCTAGTGGTTACTGTCATCATCTTCTTATATTTGATCCATTAACGTCATAAACTAAACAAAGGTGGAGGGAAGCTTGGCTTCTTTCATCCAGAACAGGTCAGACGTGTTCCTCTCTGAGTCATCCACATCCACATTTTTCAGCTTTTTCAGGATTTGTACAACATGAGAATGTTGAATTCTAACTTTGTAACTGTATTGTTGCAGGCTTTGGATTATTTTATTTATTTATTTATTTATTTATTTATTTATTCAACTGATATGCCGCCCACTACCCAAAGGTCTCTGGGCGGCTTACAATCAAAGAATTAAAACAATTTAAAATAGTTATAAATAAAATATCAATAAATCACAAGCAGTAATAAAAATCTTCTTTAAAATCAATTAGTAGTTGTTTTGTTTTGTTTTAAAAGAAAATGCACTTATATGTTATAGCACTTCATTTAAAATGTTAGATATGGACAGCTAAGATGTCAATTAAATATTTTGAAACATTCCACAGAAGGCCAGGAATTCAAGGCTGTAGTGTAGCTGCCCAGATTGTGCATTGCTTTCAGTAGATCCCACCTCTGGCTAGGACAGATCCCCTGCGTGAAATTTTGAAGAGTCCTTGGCTGTCACTGTAGATCAGTGGTGGCGAACGTTCAGCACTCCGGATGTTTTGGGCCACAACTCCCAGAATTCCAAGCCTGTATTGCCAAAGACAAAGGACTGTGGGAGTTGTGGTCCAAAACATCTGGAGGGCTGAATGTTCTCCACCACTGCTGTGGATCATCCTTCTTCAGCTATTACCTTCCCAGATATGTCAGATTACAATTCCATCTCCCTCTGTGTACTGACATGGGGTGATGCAACTGTAGTTTAGCATGCTTGAGCAGTGGGTTGTGCAAGAGTAGATGCTGGGGATTTTTAATAAAATATTTCCAAGAATTTGCAAGCTCCTTTGTTTAAAAGAGCTAAGCAAAGCAAAAAGTAAACAAAGTGGTCTGCTTATATACCACCCCATAATGCTTAAAGCACTCTCTGGTCAGTTTACAATTTAATTATGCAGGCCACGAACATAGAAACATAGAGAGATTAGATCCAATCTCAATGTCTCTTCGCTTGCAGTCAAATGCAAAATCTAGCTCTTGATGTAGTAAAAGCCACCCTAAAAACAACCTTAAGTTTAAAAAAAGGTATCTTTACATTATCTTACGATTTACCATGAGTAGTTACAGTCAGAAGGAAGAGTGTAAAAGGGGGGGGGGTCTCCAGGCCTGGAGAAAGCTTTCATTCCTGCTTCTTAGATGATGGTCAAGGAAAAAGAGGGGTGGTAGTTAGCAACACAGTAGTATTCCAGATAGGCAGGAAAAGAGGTTTGCCCCACAAGTGTCAGAGGTGGGAAGAACGTCCCTTGCAGGTTAGTAGCAAAGAACAATCACACCAAGCTATTAAAGAAACCTCTCCCACTGATACCCTGTTTCCCTGAAAATAAGACCCCCCCAAAATAAGCCCTAGCAGGATTTCTATTCATTTGTTAAATATAAGCCCTACCCTGATAATAAAACCTAGTGATGGGCGTGGCTATGGTTGTGTGCAGGGCTGACATTCAAGCATATTATACTTAACAAAAGTAAGACATCCCCTGAAAATAAGCCCTAGTGTGTCTTCTTGAGAAAAATAAATATAAGACAGTGTCTTATTTTCGGGGAAACATGGTACCTAGTGTTAGAGCATGCAAGGCTGTTCTTTTTCCAGCAGCACTGACCATTGACCTGAAAGGATATATAAGGCAACCTTTCAAACAAGAAGCAGAAACAGCAGTGGCTGGCTCTTTATGTTTCCCTTTATGAAGAGTATGCTCTGCAATGAGAGAAGCTTTGAACTTTTTTTTTTTAAAATAAGGCAATGGCTTGTTTTCAGGCTGCTGCATAGATTAACTAGTGCATTTGTGTGGACTACAATAGGTCAGTGTTTGCACCAGCTGATTATGTCTCTTTATTCCAGATTCATATAGATATGGGCTGTTAGTCTGAATAGCAATTACTGTAGTTGTATGAATACAAGTCACATTAGAGTGGGTTGCAGCTTTGATATTCTGCTGCAGGGTGTTTTGCGGAGAACATTCTTTCTTTGGTGAAACAGGCATGGTGAATATACACTGCTTACTAGGATGGGCTGTCCAGCTCTCTTTAAAAGAACTATCTTTGTATTCTTTGGTGCTGCAACTCAATGGCATCCTTTGTAGCCAAGGATGTACTTAATTGGAGTACTGTTTTGAGTGCAAGTTGTACGGTGGGGTAATCTGGTGACACTAAATCCAGTCGTACACAGTTTTACATGGCTAGTGTGAAGGACTTGATAATTTCAGTAGTTAGTGGTCAGGTATCCTGGTCCTGAATTGCAAAACCTGTGGAAGTCTTTCAAAGACCATGTTTTCTTTGCAATTCTCCTTACCGATTGAAAAGTAGGAATTATTAGAGCTTCCCCCACCCACCTCAAAATTCCTCTCCAAAAGGGCTTACATGAATGAAGACATTTAAGACATGCTAAGACATTTCTGTAACCGTTGTGACCACTTAGTTCTATTCCTTCCCGCATCATTTATTTTGAATAGCTATAATTTATTTAATTTAATTAATTTTAATTTTCGTAGCCTCTTTTTTATTATGAAGATGACTTCCAAAGAAAGCGAATGGCCTTTTCAGTGAAAGATTTCTTCCGATGAAAAGTGATGCAAGTTTGAAAAGATTACTAGTTAGCAGACGAGAGATGTTTCTTCAAATGTGATTCTGACATGGAAAGCTAATTTAACATCTGCATTCTTTAGCAGCTGCTCAGCCGAAATAAGATTTCACTGAAAGGATTGGTTTGCTTCAGGGTTTCACAACCTTTTGTCCTCCAAATGTTTTGGACCTAAAGGTCCCAGAAACCCCAAGCCAGTAGAAAACATATGAAAGAACAAAAGGTTGAGAACTCCTAATTGAACAACAGCAGCAGAGCTGGAAGGGACCTAATGGATAACTGAGTCCATACCCTGTCAAGGAGGCATAGTAGGAATCATAGAATCATAGAGTTGGAAGATACCTCAAGGGCCATCCAGTCCAACCCCCTGCCATGCAGGAACCCCCATCACAGTGCTCCCGACAGATGGCCATCCAGACTCTGCTTAAAAACCTCCAAAGAAGGAGACTCCACCACCCTTTGTGGCAGCATATTCCACTGCCGAACAGCTCTAACTGTCATGAGGTTCTTCCTAATGTTTAAATTGAATCTCTTTCCCTGTAGTTTGAGACCACTGCCCTGCATCCTAGTCTCTGAAGCCATGGAAAACAAACTAGTCCCTTCTTCAATGTGAGATCCTTTCAAATATTTAAACATAGCTATATATCCCCTCTCAGGCTTCTTTTTGTAAGGCTAAACATTCCCAGCTCCCTAAGTCACTCCTCGTAAGATATTTTTTCCAGACCCTCAGTCATCTTGGTCGCCCTCCTCTGGACTTGCTGAAGATTGTCAACATCCTTTTTTAAATTGAGATGCACAGAACTGGACACAGTACTCTAGATGGGGTCTGACCAGAGCAGAATAGAGTGGTATTATCACTTCCCTTGATCTAGACACTATGGTTCTGTTGATACAACCAAGAATCACATTGGCTTTCTTGGCCACCACATCACACTGCTGACTCATTTCAATTTTTGGTCCACCAAGACTCCCAGATCCCTTTCACAGTTACTATTTTCCATCCAGGTGTCTCCCATCCTATATCTGTGCAATTCATTCTTTTTACATAGGGAAGTCAAACCCTCAGTCTAAACCACTATGCTGTCCAGCCGTTGACAGGGTTACTGAAACCGGGAAAGGCAAAAAAGGGGGCTGAGAGGTATAGCAGAAGTGTGTAAACAAAGGTGTGGTCAGACAGGGAAGCTGGATTGCACTAGAAAGGCTTGCTGGTTGCAATCTCTTTTAAAGTGGCACTTTCTGTGTACGTACAATCCAGTCCATATCACTGCAAGCCACAGTAGTCTGACACCAGACCAAAAAGATCTGCATTAGGCAGAGAAGAAGATCAGGCTGGTTGGCTATTTTCCTGTATGTTGATTATCACTGAAAAATAACTCAAACTAGGTTGTGTTACAGGCAGTCCCAAATACGACCTATGTTGCTATCTGATTGCACCCTCAGACTCTTTTCTATTTAGGCCTAGGAGAGACAGAACTATTTTCTTAAAAGAAATGTACTGTGATTTTTTTCAGCACTAAATCTTCCCTTCCTTCCTTCCTTCCTTCTTTCCTTCCTTCCTTCCTTCCTTCCTTCCTTCCTTCCTTCCTTCCTTCCTTCATTTCTAAGTGAAATCAAAGAAAGAAAGAAAGAAAAGTATCAGTGAATCCTTGGCATCTGCTTAGAGAACCAAGGAAGATCACAATTCAAATTTTTTTGTTTAAAAACAAAGCATTCCAAGGCTTTATTTTCCAATTTGAAAATATTTGTCTTAGGAATAAAAACTTGACTTCTAAAGTACTGTTTAAAATAGTTGTGAATTATATTTAGCTCTAAAAATATTTCATTCCCCCCTGTACCTGACATGAGAAATAATTCCATTTTCTTTTCTGCAGCTAAATATTCTAGTTGACACTGGAAGCAGCAATTTTGCAGTTGCAGGTGTACCAAATACAGATCTGAGCTCATACTTCGACACAGAAAAGTAAGACTCTTGGTCCCCATTCCCCTTCCTCCTTCTAAGAAAAAATTGTGTGGAAATAGCAATATACTGTAGATGAGAAATATCAGTATAAATAGCAACATAGATGGAATCATGACTTTCCAGGAATCTGAACTGTGTAGAGGGTTGAGTTTCCCTATCTTGAGAATTGTTTGTTTGTTTGTTTGTTTGTTGTTTCATTCATTCATTCATTCATTTGTTTTAGAGTATTTTTACCTCACCTTTCTCCTTGGAAAAAAGGACCGAAGGTGGCTTACAGAATGAGGGATAATATACAGTCCAGTACAATGAAGACATGTTCAACCATTGAGAACAGGGAATTGAGGGATATCTTACAGCATTAATAGACAACATTACAGTGGAACCTTGCCTTACATGCTGCTTGACTTGCAGCATATTTGACTTGCAGCAAGAAAGGGCCTGTTTGACTTGAGTCGCAGGCTCTGACTTACAGCTCGGAGCCCCGGTGCAAGGCCCCGGAATCGGCTGGCAGCCATGACCAAGCATCGTGGCTGCCACCTCCAAGCTGCTCCTGCCTTCTTCCTCTCCTCCGGCAGCGGCAGCTTTGGCGAGGCCAGCTCAGAGCACCTGGAGCCGATTCTCGGCCTCGCTGAAGCCGCCACTGCCGCCGGAGGAGAAGAAGGGCTGGGAGCTCAGGGCTGGCCTCACTGGTTAGACAGTCAGCTCAGTCTTGTAAAAAATCTGGCTGCAGAATTCTGGTCCACAATGGAAGCATTTTAGTTGGGGAGCTGTACAGTTGTGGGACTCTAATGGTAAGCATTAAGTTGTTCAGAACTTGGAATGTCAGGTTAAAAATCAGTAAAACTAAAATGTTAGACATTATTGCTATGAACATTAAAAAGTGGAGGCGTATAACTTGTGGACTATAATTCCACTGCCTCCTCCTGTCTTTGAAGAGACATTTCATTTACATCCCCAGAAGGAATCTCCTATCCCAGTCAAATTTGTGTTAAATTGCTGTTTTCGGGAGTCTTTTTCATCATCTGGAACGGATTAATCCACTTTCCCATTACTTTCTATGGGAAAAGTTTGTTTGACTTAAGGCATGTTTGACTTATGTCTAGACCTCCGGAATGGATTAATTACATAAGTCAAGGTTCCACTGTACTTTAAAGCTACAAGAGAACGTGGGCAGTTAAAAGGAGAGCAAAGTTCCATGTAAAGTTATGAGTGATGGATACTAACATTGAAAACAGAGTGTCAAGGTAAACCCATAAGGTTATAAGTAGTTATAAACACAAAGTCTATGTGATCCTGTAGATCAGTGGTTCTCAACCTGTGGGTCCCCAGAGGTTCCTGGACTGCAACTCCCAGAAGCCTCCACAACTTGTTGTGCTGGAAAGGGTTTCTGGGAGTTGCAGTCCAGGAACATCTGGGGACCCACAGGTTGAGAACCACCGCTATAGATTCATATAAAAGACACATCATTCAGGGATAGCTTGCCTGAACTGTGCACTTAAGGTCTTAATTAAACCTTCTTAATTGTGTACACATCCATGTAGGAGTATATGTATGGAAGACCTACATATGTGGGTCCCATAATATGATTTCTATATCTTGGAGAAACTAGCGACATAGCCAGTGACAAGATTACGATAGCTGCCTCCTCCCCTCCTGGACCTTTTCCTATTTTATTTTCCCCAGCCCACCATTGATCCATCTCTTCACAGAGGTACATGGGAAGGATTTGGTTGGTGCAATTCACATTTCTCCTAAATCCAAAGATTAATGGAGTATCTGGTCATATCACTACTGTGTAGACCACACTGTTGAGTGCAATTGAATTCCTTTCAATTTTTTGCTACTGTGACTTTTAAGGCTATGGCCGTGCTACATGGATCTAGTCAGGTGTTTGTTAAGCATCCTAGTTTATGTGATTTAATTTCAATAGCCCATCAGTAGTTCCACTGTAGCTCCTGTGTGTCAGTTGCCAGACACATGTCTGTGATGAGCAAGTAAGTGATCAAGGCAATAATAAAATGTGATGCTGCATGGTTGTTTTAACAACTGTTATTGGTTAAAGGTTTAGTATTCTTAGGAAAGCATTCCTTTGAACAGGGTCTTCCAAAGTTCAAGGGCTCAAAACTCATGACTTACTTGAAATTTTAGAAGGCCTTCTCTTTGTCAATAAAATATGCGGTAGTAATATATGTTTAAATCAAGATAAAATTATGGTAGTTCCATGTTCCCTACTAACTTCAGAAAAAAAATTCTGTAGATATGGGGTGGCTACTTCTGTATCACCCAAACAGTGTAATGCATCATCCCAAAAAAGAGTAAGAGTCTGTATCTACTAACTTATATGAGCAGATTCAAAATTAAAATGATTTTTAAAATGTGAAGAGAATTACAGTACTTAACACAAGTTGGGACCACTGCAGCAACGTGACTTGCTAAGCCTTCTGTCTGTACATGGACAGTTTCCAGGTTCCTCTTCTTCTTCCTTGTCTTATGTTATATACAAATTTGGAATTGGATGTTATGAAGTATTGTTAGTGTGGGCCTCAGATGTTTAGGGAAGCCAACACTAACTACACAGCAGCACTACCTGTCTATCCCGGCAGGAGGACTTAATGTGCTGATAGCTGGGGAAAATCTCCCTCCCAAAACCTTAGTCCAGTGGTGGTAAACCTTCAGCACTCCAGATGTTTTGGACCACAACTCTCACAGTCCTTTGTCATTGGCAAGCTGGGCTCAGAATTCTGGGAGTTATGGTCCAAAACATCTGGAGTGCCAAAGGTTCGCCACCACTGCCTTAGTCCAACCTAACTAAGCAGCACTTCCAGAGAGTGTCCCAAAATCCACAAGCTCAAGTGCTTTGCCACTACATCCCCAAAAGACACAGGCTCCCAATAGATGGTCGAAGGGAAGGTCTGGTTTTAAATACCGCCAACCCTCTCAACTTCAAAGAATCAAGCAGTTTCAGAAAGAGTCATAAAGCCTTTGGAGCAAATAACCAATCAAAAGTTGGAGGCAGGAACATTTGCAGAACCATATGCACAAGAAAAGACATATTCTAGTGTATTGCTTCATCATACTCTCAGAGCATACACAGTGTGCATTCCTTACAGCAGGGTATCAATGAGCCTCTCAGAGAAAGAGATTCAGATAAGAAGACACAAATTATCACCTTGGAATAAGTACTTTGTTTTGCCAGAAGCTCACCATTGAAATCTTCAGCACACACGGTTGCTTTTTACTTTGGCAAACACAAGTACTTCACTTGCCTTTTTGCTTTGGCAGAGCACACATCGGGATTAAATGAAAAGTTGAAATGTGTGTGCATGCCTGGGCAAGTTGGATACAAGTCTTACTGACAGGACAGTCATTTTTTTTTTGAAAATGCTTGTCCATTGTTCTTGTTGAAAAAGCTGAAAGTTTGCTGGATGTGCCTAATTTATACAGCTCCTGTGTCAGTGCTGGTGAACCTATAGAACATAGTCCCTTCACAGCCACCTGTATTCAGGTTAAATTGCTGTATTGGCACGTTGCCAAAAAAATTAGTGGCTTTTGAATCACAGTTTAGGCACTCGGTCTCTAAAAGATCTGCCCTCACTGTCCGATACCATCTTTTTGCTGCAGTATTTGGGTTCGCAGAATTATACAGTATGTACAGTACAGTATGTTTCTAGCATGAATGATAGTCCTGTTCTGGTGTTAGGACATGGAGAAAATAAACATGTAATAGAAGGCAGGAAAGATCTATCTCCTCCATCGCCACTCTCTTCTAAGAGAAAAGCAGCTGTTGGGGGACAAGTTCTTCTGTCTTTGGAAACACCCCATGGTATTTGGAACAACCCTTAAGGTGACAAGAGTTGTGGTGAAAAGGATGTGGTATTAACGGGTTTCTCTTTCTTACACATCATTTTCCCTGTGTTAATAACACCAAAATACATGTTCTATATAGCTTTGTTTATCAGCTCTTATGTTCTTTTTCTTCCCCAATTTTTAGATCCAGCACTTATAGATCACTGGACATCGAGGTCACAGTTAAATACACCCAAGGAAGCTGGACCGGGATTCTTGGCACTGATATTATTAAGATGCCTAAAGGAATCAACGGCACTTACACCATCAATATTGCAACTATTTCTCAGTCTGAGAATTTCTTCTTGAAGGACTCTGAATGGCAGGGGATCCTTGGACTTGCTTATGAGGCCTTGGCCAAGGTAACTTGATTTCTTATTTGCAAACCCTTGAATCTGAGTTTCAAACTAAAGGGAAACAACTGAAGACAGAAGATAGCCCCAAACGCTTATTTAAGATAGCTGGTATGTCTGCTGGGATATCCCAGAAACTCTATTTATGTGTAGTTGTTTATGAACTACAGGTGGGCATGAATTAAAAAAAAAAGAATTGCAAAATTCATTCAGAAATCACTAGTTCATCTATTTGTATTCATATGAATTGATACGCACAGCCTAGTACAATATGATGAATTTTTAACAATGTTGATTTGTTGTGCTATAAAATGGCCCCTAGAGACTCCAAAATAACAGATAAGCCTCACCTGACTCTGCTCTACACTTCATCCAGGTTTGGTGAAGATTGTGTTTCTGATGCCTGTGTTATATACCCACAAAGACACACACACACACACACACACACACACACACACACACACACACACACACACACACACACACACACACACACACACACACACACACACACACACACACCCCGCAGGAAAGTTCCTCCTAGGTACCTCAAGACACAAAACTTGCAGAGAAGGTTCCTTCGACTCTCTTCTACACCCTTCCAAGTTTAGTAAAGATTGGCTTCCCCCAGGCCAGCTTCCAAATGTCACTTTCCAAAGGGGACCCACTTTGTGGGTGTATAACTTGGATGTCTGATACTCAATCTTCACCAAACTATGAGGGATTGTAGAAGAGAGCCAGGGCAGGCGTCCCTGCAATTTTGATTTTCCTATGTGCCCTGGGGGCATTTTATAGCATTTTAAAGTCAAATTTAAAAATTGATTTGCCAATTTGTCAGAAAAATATAAATTTGTTAATTCTGGTGTGTCGACCTTGATGAATCATGAATCACCATTTTTCTGATTAATGCCCATCTCTTTTATAAATCTGTATGGAACGATCTCATACTTGTATCTGGCTATAAGTGCATAGTAGCTTTATTATATTTCAGCTTAGAGATGGGCTTTTCATTTTGGAAATGGTCAGCTAACAAAACGCAGGAGCCCAGCTGGCAATTGGAACTGGAGGAATGCAATCAACCAATCCCTTATCTTACGCTGGGCTTATGAGGGGCTAAACAATGAGTTCACGTTTCCTTCTTCCTGGCACTGGCCAATCAGACAGGAAGGCGGGATGATGCATTTCCCTGTACATCACCTGATTGGCCACTGCCAAATAGAAGAAAAGATGATGTCAGATGGGGAAAATGGTAATTCTGTAGCAATTTAGAATAGGTACACACTTCAGTTCATCATTATGTAGATTAGTTTAGTTTATCCATCACCCAAGTGATCTTCATGGATTGTGTAGAAGGGGAAGGTATTACTTCTGAATTTGTTTGTTTTTATATTCCAGCCTTCAAGTTCTGTGGAGACATTTTTTGATTCCCTTGTGAACCAAGCGAGGATTCCAAACATTTTTTCATTGCAGATGTGTGGAGCTGGTTTGCCTGTATCTGGAACTGGTACCAATGCAGGTAGTCTTGTAAGTATCTGTCAGCCTACTAGACAAAATGTGAATTCCCTTTTTCTAATTATGTTTTTAGCATGTCTGTAATGTGATAGATTTCATCCTGCTGACTTAGAAAATGATTTTTTTTTTTTTGCCATATGCATTAGAAAAACAAAACAACATGGCTTTGGAAGCTTTAGTAGCATTTCCATACAGGTCATTCAATCAAAAAATGTATAAACATCTCATACTTGTGCATATTAAGCTTCTTTTAGTGATTATTGCTGTAGAGAATAAAATATCTGCTCTGTTGAAGATAAGGATTCAATGATCTGTTTTCTTTTAGTAAGTCCCATGCAATATGAAAAGTCAAAATATCCCAAACTTTGACTAGTCAGTATTTAATCTTAGGAACTGAATTATCAGTCTTCCAAAACGTTGCTTTTAAAAAACTTTCCAATTGAACACTATGTGCTCCTTCAGTCCTAAGATCTAAGCCTTGTCAATGTCATTTCATCTATGTCATTTCATCTTGTCAATTTCATTTCATCTAGGCATAATTTAAATGCATATATTCTGTGCATCTGAATCATGCTTTTAATGTATGTCATATTAAGAAATATTTTCCTTTTTTCATTTTTTTGTGTTCTCTTGCTCATATTTTCCGTATTTTATCACCAGTTAAACTGTCAACATTTTGTATAGAAATTGTCTTGCAAGAAAAACATTAACACCACCAACCTATGCATGTTTCTTCAATAGTCTGTACTACTGAATGTAGTAGAGCTTACCTGCTTGGGATTACTATGTAGGAAGATCTCGTTCAAAGCCATTTATATTAGAAAGAGAATTTGTAGTGACCTGTTGCACATTGTCTTCTTAGCTGTTCATCATGTTTATCACTGTGGAGCGGATTGCTCTAACAAGCAAAATAAAAGACTATATATTAAAGCAAAGATAGGATGCAGTGCCCGATTCCTGTTTTACTGTGATACTTGCCATTTAGTTGCCTAAGTGAAAATGAATGTTTAAGTGATGAACTGAGAATTAGGTATGCCTAATACTTTGATGGTATTAAGTGGATAGATGGATAATGGTGTGTGCAAGGGCTCATCATGGGCTCTTTCTTTGTTCTGCTCTGTGCCTCCTAACAAAGGCTATAAAATAGAATTAACTAGAGAGAGAAATATAGATGGGGATTTGGAAGCTTGCCTGTGAAGATAGAATTTGAATAGTGAGTTACATAGCAGCGAGGGAAAGTTTATATTTTAATGTCCTAAGATGCCTCTCTTAATTCCCTGTTCTTAATTTGAATATGTCTTAAATATTCTGGGCTGTATATGGTCCTTCTTTATTGTAAGTCACCTGGGGTCCTTTTCCAAGGAGAAAGGTGGGGTAAAAATATTCAAAATAAATAAATAAAAATAATTGTGTGCAGAGAATGTATGCGTAGTTGCCATAACTCTGCACTGTGATTCTCCAGCAATTTAGTTTACTTTTCTGAAGCCTTTGGGCATGCACAATCTTACTTTAAAAAAACCAAACACCCAAAAGCTGTGGAGCTGGGAGTAAAGATTGACAATAAAATGATAGATTTAATACATTACTGATAAAACCACTACTTTTGTGTTAAACAGAAAGAATGTTCAGCATCTTTTGATAACAGCATGTTGAAACAAAATACTATTGAGATGCACCATGCTTGTTCTTCTACTGATGGAAATGTACACATTAAACTGAACAACTCAAGCACATTATTTCCAAACTGGGGCAGGGGAAGTCAGAAGGTGGCTATGCTCCCTTTCCTTTGTTTAGAGGCGCAGCAGCTACTGAGAGAATCTGACCTCAAAACAATATCCTTCTTTGCCCACAGAGAGGGAGATTGTGAAATGCCAATGAGAAGTTATTGTTTTAATTAAAAGAATATAAACTACATGTTAGATTTTTGTCACACGCGTTCAATGTGTCCAGCGCTTTGCATGTTATTCCAGGCTGCAGCACTATGATTGAAGTTTTTGTTCCACAGCTCTGCATTCCTTTCTTAAATAAATGTACACAGAATCCTGGAATAACAGAGCTGGGAGGGACCTATAAGGCTATTGAGTCCAACTCCATGCTCAACTCAGGGAATCCAAATCAAAGTAGAGGTAACATAAGGTAGCCTAGTTTTCTCTTGAATGCCTCCTGTGTTGGAACACTCAGCCCCTCACATGGCAATTGGTTCCATTGTTGTACTGCTCTAACAGTTAAAGCATTTTTCCTGATATTCAGCTGCAATCTGGCTTCCTGTAGCTTGAGCCCATTATTAGGTTTCTTGTACTCTGGGTTGATTGTGAACAGATACTGCCCTTCCTCTGTACATATGCCTTTCAGGTATTTGAAAAATGCTATCCTATCTCACCTCTGTCTTTTTGTATACTAGATGCTACAAATTCTAGTTAAAAATGATTCTGTTCACAAGCCTATCCATACCTGTTAAATTGATTTTTTAAAAATGGTTTAATTGATTTTGTACATAACTGCTATTGTGTCCTACAAAATATGAGATTAAAATACATTAAAATGCAACATAAATGTCAAGCACTGTCTGGCGGGATGAATGCATGCTGTATAACAGGGCTGTCCAACTTTGAACAGGCCGAGGTCTACTTTTTCCAGATGAAAGTACCTGAGGGCTACTACACTAAAAGCTCTACTTATGAATTCTACCTGTTCCGAGTGTATGCTCATAAGTAAAAATAAATTGTAAGTAGAGCAACAGGTTGGAGAACTTATCCCCTCAAATTTTTTGATGGCTGGTGGGCTACTTCAGAACCCTTCACGGGCTACTGGTAGCCCCCGGTCTACCTGTTGAGCAGGCCTGCTGTATAACTTCACTGCCATGCTTTGAGTATGTGGTATAGCAAAATAAGGCTCATTGTTGCCTATGTTTCTCTTCAGGTTTTAGGTGGAATTGAACCAAGTCTGTATAAGGGAGAAATCTGGTACACACCTATTATGAAGGCCTGGTATTATCAGATTGAAGTTCTCAAGCTGGAAGTTGGAGGCCAGGTTCTGAATCTGGACTGTAAAGAGGTATTTAAAAAAAACAACAGTGTGTGATGATTTTAATGTAATCTTTTGGTTCTGTGCAAGGAAGCATGCCATAAAGCTTCTAGGAAATGCTAATTGATAAATTGTTAAAATATATGGGACTATTGTACAATCTAAAATATAATGCAAACTGTCGTGGAAATCATTGGAATTTACTTCAGAGGGCACACGTTTATAATAGAGGGTGCAACTTACTTTAGTTAACTGGACTTCTGACATCTGTTGATCCTTATTCAATGTGTCCCTCCAGTCACACTCAGTCAGTAACCCCTGTGTATTGGTTGTCTATCTGAATATCCTGCAAAGAATTAGACTGTATTCTGTATTATGTTTGGCCCCTTTCATAAAATAAAAAGTGAAGTTCAAAAAAAAAAACAACTCACAAAACCCCCTAATGCATGGATATTTAGTATCTTTCTGGGTAGTGAGAAAACTTGAAGAAAAATATCATTCTTTTTAATGAGAACAAAATGAGCAAAGAATTAAATTTCTGTTCTATTGATTCAATGGGCCTGCTCTGTGACTTACATTGCTAAGCAACAGGATCTCAGCGGTTTTGCAGTCAGAGACCCCTTGCATGTACAGCATCCATGTGATTAGGAACCCTGGTTTACGGAAGCTTTCTTATGTATAGTTAATTTTATAAAGGCAGAAATGAAGTGGTACCTTTATTGAACCATTAAAAAACCACACTATCCCACTTCCTTGGGCTGTGAACCACTCCTTCATGGATAGTGCAGGAAAAAAGTACATAACATAAAAACATAAGAAGAGACATGCTGGATCAGGCCCAAAGCCCATCTAGTCCACCATTCTGTATCTCACAGTGGCCCCACCAAATGCCTCTGGGAGCACACAAGACTAGATATCTGTCTCCTGATACCACAGCCCTGCATCTGGCCCTTGAAGTACCCTGGTTTTAAGCCTGGAGATTACACATCTCCATTATGGTTTGTAACCTGTGATGGACTTTTCCTCCAAGAATCCGTCCAATCCCCTTCTGAAGGCATCCAGACCAGATGCCATCACCATATCCTGTGGCAGGGAGTTCCACAGACTAACAACACGCTGGGTAAAAAAGGTTATTTTGTCTGTTCTCACTCCCCCAACCCTCCATTTGAAAGGATTTCCCCTAGTTCTGGTATTTTGTGAGAAGAGGGTTAGGGCTAATGCATTATAAAATGTAATATGATGAAATAAGATTAAAATTAAGAGTGTCATTATAATCTTCTTTCTCCAAAACCCTTCTCTTCCCTTATTTTCCTTTTACATATCCCCTCCTTTTGACCCTACCTCCCTTCATATTTCCTTTTTACTTGGTATTAAAATGAAAAAGTTATCTGAAATGCAAATGACTACAGTTCTGTTGCATCTCAGTATTTCTGCTCCTGTTTCCCTGTTCAGTACAATTCAGATAAAGCCATTGTGGACAGCGGCACGACTCTCCTGCGCCTGCCAGAAAAAGTCTTCCAAGCTGTTGTGGAAGCCATTATCCAGACGTCCTTGGTAAGGTGCACTCCGTAACATTTACCAACTGAGGTAGTTAGTTCTTTTAAAAGAGCCATTTTTGTTAGGACAAGAGCTATTCAGTTCATAATCAAGAAAGGGCAATTGAATGTTCCAGCCTTCCCATTATGGGTGGAGGATTCCTGGCTAACAAGTGTAAATAAAAGTTTAATTGTCCCTGTAATGGCATCATTTTATTTTGCACCAGATATTTGGAGAACATAAGCGTGCTGCCCTTCTCTAACAGTGAAAGACTTCAGGCTAAAATCTAATTGCTTTGTTGGCAGCCATTCACAAAATAAATGCTTCTTGCCTTGCAGTCCTGGTTATTGTTCACTGGCAGTAATATATATATAGTGTCTTTTTACAGTGTTCTAGTTGGCTTTAGTGGATGATTATCTATGTGTAGTTCAAGACCCAGAGAGAAAGAGGGAGGGAGGGAGGGAGGGAGATTAAAATATATGTTTGTGTGTATGTTTAAAAGCAAAGCAAAGCAAAGTATTCTGCTTATATACCGCCCCATACCACTTCAAGTAGTCTCTGGGTGGTTTACAGTTTTTAAATTACAGTATGCCGGCTACACATTGCCCCCCCCACCTCAAGCAAGCTGGGTACTCATTTTACTGACCTCGGAAGGATGGAAGGCTGAGTGAACCTTGAGCTTGCTACCTGGGATTGAACCCCAGGTCATGAGCACAGTTTTACCTGCAGTACAGGCATTTAGCCACTGCACCACGGGGCTCCTATATGCATACTGGAGAGTATTTTTAAGAATTAAAATAGTGAGATTCCCAAGTTATGGCGGGCCCTTAAGGATGTCAGAGCTCTGACTAGAATTTAGAAAACTTCCTTTTTCTTTAATGCAAACCTCAGTATTCCTCCACCTATAGAATCAATAGACATGAGTTTCCTGAGTACTGAGAAAAAGCATTCCACTCTTGAGACCTGATCAGTATGCACAGTACAATCCCACAAACTGTAACTTCCCTGACCAGTCTTCTGTTCCTATTTTTATGTATTTAAAACTGTTTGCCAAACATATCGTTCTTTAAATAGATAGAGTGGTGATCCCTTATCAGAAGTGGTTGTTCTGCTGCACTTTCTAATCCCTACTATTAGAATTGGTGGATTTTTAAAATAATACTCTGCAATTCCCTGCTCTGAAGCGTCTGTGTTTTTTTTTTATTGTGGTAATTGGTTTTGAGTATGCTCCTATTAGCTAGTCTACCTGGAAATGTGCTCTTGTTTCCTGATAAATTTCACTTCTTATTTTTTTCTTCTTCTTTGGTCTAAATCGCTATTGATGTCATTCTGCAGCTTGTGCCCCTTCCCTCCATCTGGTCTTGAGAAGTAAAATCTCAGGGGAGGGAACAGAGACATCTTGTCTGCAATGCCCAAGAATATAAATTCACATTAATGCAAACTACATTAGGGCCATGTGGTGACTGCACAGCCTGTACCCATGCCTGTGAGGTTCACTCCACTGTTGATTAGAAGACTGATTATTACATTCTTTCCTGCTAGACTGAAGCCATAAACATGTATACATCCCACTACTTTTCACTTTGAAAATTGTGCACTGGTCCATAGTGAATACATAAATACACCATAGGGCAGGTGTCAGTCCCTTTGGCAGTTGTTTATTGAGAATACAGCAACTTGGACAACCATCCTTTTTATGATTGTGGAGGGACAGTATTTGTGCCCATGAAATAGTTGAGTGTAGATGATGTGCCCCCATGTGAAATAGCATAATATTGGAGATGACTTTTGCTTCTTCACTGGAAGAATGTTTGTTTCCATTGTTTGTTGATGAAAAGTCAATAAAACTGTGGTTGCATCATAAAGGACACAGGGATTTCAGCATAAGAGAATGCCTTTGGCCTCTTCTCTGACTTTTATTAGCTAATTGTGTTCTTAAGAAAATGCAGATGTGAGGAAGAAGTTTGGCGTGCCTGTAGGAAACCGGTGTGAGTTTCCTTTTTTAAAAGGTGTTCAGTTGAAGTATATATGATCAACACAGACCTTTTTTATTTCTAATCAAAAGTAAGTCCTATTGGGTTCAGAAGAGCTTCATCACAAGTGAGTAAGTGTATGACTAAAGCTTTCTGGGGTAATAGAAGCAGGCAGCCTCATTAAATTTCATTGGGCTGACGTACGAGTAGACACAAATAGGACTGTGTTATAAGGAACTGTGAACTCTGCTAGATGTACCCAGATCAACAGGTGGCCCCTTCTCCATTCCCAGATCCATAAACAGGTTTTATTACTACTTGGATGAGACTAACTGGTTGCAGATTAACCCCCTTTTCTACATCCTTATTTTGCTATTGCCCTTTAAAACTAAGCTAAATATTATCCAAAAGGGAAGTAGATGCTTTACATCTTTACATCTTCCTAATGCTTGTTTGTAGCTGACAAGAACAGGATATCCATCATTAAATCTGAGGCCAACCCACAGGGAGAGATTGGTGTGCCACATTTATGTCCCCCCAACTCTGCATAGACCAACCCCTGTATCCATCAAAATCAGAAGAGCCCTAACTTGGACTCCAACTCCCATTGGGCATGCTTAGTCTCTAGCTTGGGGATTCTGGGAGATCATGCCCAAAGAAGCGACATTTCCCAAGTTTTGCACTGCCACCAACATATCATAACATTTTGGCATCACTGGGTCTAGTGTCAACACTGGAACAACGTGTGAGAAGAATACACCTTGTTTTGATATTGAACTGCCTTTCCAGGAGCACAATTTATGGTAAAAAGGTAAAACAAGGTGTGCAGTTCTAGTGTGTCTTAATCTTTCTTTCTTTCTTTCTTTCTTTCTTTCTTTCTTTTTCTTTCTTTCTTTCTTTCTTTCTTTCTTTCTTTCTTTCTTTCTTTCTTTCTTCCTTCCTTCCTTCCTTCCTTCCTTCCTTCCTTCCTTTTAATAAACAAAATGTGCTTTTGTCCCATGCCATAGGGCCACAAAACAGATGGGATACAATGTAGTTCACAGCTAGTGTGTATCCCACACCTATATTGGAATAAGGTGCAGCCTCCTTTCTTGTGTCAAATTCAGCAAAAGCCTTTTATTTTTCCGGCTTGGAACAGAGTCTGCTTTTGAACAGCCTAATTGGCTAGTTCTGTCAGCTAATGAAACTAGCAGCTCCCTTTTGTAGAGCAAGGCTGCACACAGGGCTGATTTGCTCTCCCTCCTGCCTATCACAAAGCCCCTTCCTTTTTTCGAAGGGGTTGTTGGAAATCAAAAATGAATTTAGTGTTACACAAATGTGAAAGGGAAGGAAGCAAGAACTGGCCTAAGCAGGCCACGAGAAGGAAGAGGTAAGTAGGATTTGATCCGAATGCTGTTCATAAGTCCCCATCCTGGTATACACTATAAAGGGTGTTCTTAATATGAAAATGCCAAAGTACGCCAAACCTTATTAGCTATGTGTAGTAATTATTTTACCCCAGGAGTAATTAGTCTGATGTCTTCAAGAATTAGCATACAGTTAGTCATGAGACATGCTGGCTGTGAAAATCACCTTCAGAACATCACTTGTTAAGCTGTTGTGGTTTTGGGAGAGACACATTAATTGGCAGCAATATTAGAGTTTTGAATAGTACATGCATTTTGTTTGGGGTCCCCCCTTTCTATATAGATTCAACAATTCTCATCTGGGTTTTGGAGAGGCACACAGCTTGCTTGTTGGGATAAAACTCTAAAGCCTTGGACCTTCTTTCCTGAGATCTCTATCTATCTACGAGATGAAAATTCCAGCAGATCATTCAGCATCACTATTTTTCCACAGGTATGGAAAAACTCCTTTATTTTATACTGTACCGAACACACCAAAGTAAATGGCTATTGACTGGAAGCACTTAAAAGAGTAATCCATTGTTGGTGTCAAATATTTGCATGGATTATCTTTCTTAAAAACAGGATTTGACAGGATTGTTGATATCTCTTCACACACATAGAGTGTAGGCTCACAGCATCCCATTCGGTTTTAATGAATGCTAACAATTTAATACTTGTTTCTAGTTCTCTGCAGACCTGTGCAGCATATTAACAAGACAGTAGCTTTATTCGTAGGGCATGCACTAAATAGATTCCAATGATGTGTGGAGATCATGACGAGACCATACTAGCTAGTCAGCATGCATGGAACAGAGCAGAGTTTGGAAAAGGTATTTTTGGACTGTGTTTCTAAGAATCTCCCAGCCATCATGGTCATGAATATGTTAGCTGAAGGATTCTGGGAGATACAGAATCCAAAAAAGTTATTTGTCCAAGCCCTGGAGATGGGTTTTCAGTGATATAGTAGCCCTCCTGATCCCTCTTCTGTTAAGGCAGAATTCCCAGTAATGTGGAGCAGTGTTGACACAGTCAGCCAAACATACTAACACCCTATCTACATAATTCTTGGTCAACCATGGAATGGTCACAGGTGTGATGGAAAATAGCACTTTCGTCTCCTGCTTAACCCATGCTCAAAATAGAATTCTAGAATAATGTACATGGGCCCAGATCACATGTCTCCATTTCCCACTGGATGATTTGCACAAAAAGAGCAGGAGGTTCACAATTTGTGCATATCTACAAATGTCCACAACAGCATTGAATCGAATGTGCACAGTCCCCCCTCCCTTGAGTCAGGCAAAGAGTGGACTAGAAGATTGATGAAGCATAAAGATTGTTCAATTGACTGTACCAGGAGCTAACCATGCATACTTTTAAATAGAGGTACTGTATGTGTGCTTTTTTGTGAAGCCAAGAATAGGAGGAAGCTTGGATGAATGAAGAGAAATGTATAGAACAGTCCTATATTTCATCATAGTAAAAGACTGAAATACAATGAAACTTGGACCCATTTATGAGATAATTAGCTTTTATATTTCCTGAAACTCTGTTTTTAGCAAGAAAAATGTGCAACCAAAGGAGATTCTAAAATTTTCTTCTTCCACAAGAGTCATTAATGTGGTTACTTTTTATGAAACTAATATGAGATTTATAATGTGTGCATAAAGATAGTAAAATTGATGGTGGCAAATCCTCATTCGTGTGAATCTGACTTAATGAAGCATACGTAATTTTGAAATAGTTTCCTGGTACAATTCCAATTTAAACCTTTTAGTGAGTGGCCTGGTCAAATAAAGTTCTGGTTTTTTTCTATGATAGCACTGTCCATATAGTGGTATTTTCTAAATGTAACATTTTAGGGATGGTAGTTCACAATTAGGAATTTGTGAACTGCCATCCCTAAAATCATTTAGTAAATACCACTATATGGTATTTTATAATTGAAGAAATTATAAAGTCTCTTAAGCAAAATTAAAGTTATGTTCCTTGTTCACATTGTTAAGCTGAAGCTAATAGACATGCAAAATACAAAGTATCAACAATAAAACAGAGATAACCTTCTTTATTGATATCAGCATGTTGCACAATTTGAAATTGTGGATGAAATATAAGCAAAATTAAAACAAGTTTAATTAAATTATTGTCATTTGTGGTCCGGGAAAGGACCATTGGGTCATTTTTTCCATTAGCAAGTTTAAAATGCAAGTGTACTCACAATACTTTTCTGCTCTTATGGGAGGCTCCTTTGGTGAACTGAGGCTCAATGGTTATTAGACAGCAGTTTTATATGAAGTTTGGATGAAAGAGGATTTGGACAAAGATAGTTAGGGAAGAGGAGAATGATGCCAATTTATGTATGAAAAGTAAGTAGACACCGAGCCCTGTACGTAGTGACAATTCACGCCTCCAAGTCACACATTTGATAGCCAACTGAATCATTTATTTATTGTGCTGCTTAGTGCATTTGGCAATACTGCATGTTCAATTCTGTATATTTCTACTGTTTAATCATAGTTTTTATTCCCTTCTTCTTTCTACGAAACAGCTCTATATCCAGCCTGTTCTAGAGGTTACCCCCAATCTAGACTGTTACCGTTTTGGCATCTCCTCTTCCAATAATGCTCTTGTTATTGGTGCTACCGTGATGGAAGGATTCTATGTCATCTTTGATAGAATGCAGAAGCGAGTGGGCTTTGCATTAAGTACTTGTGCTGGTAAGAAACAAATCCTGGGAAGGAATCAAGTAAATCATTACACTTGTTGCTTAGTATAACACATGGTATTGTACAGTAGTACCTTAGTTTACAAGCATAATCTCTTCCGGAAACACGCTCGTAAACCAAAATACTCGTAAATCAAAGCAAATTTCCACATAGGAAATAATGGAAACTTAGATGATTCGTTCTGGGGGCCATCACTCCAGAAGGAATCATGTAAGTTTCCTTTACAATATTTCCTATGGGGTAATTAGCTTTGATTTATGAGCTAGCGGTGCCAGAAGCCGCAACAGCCAAGGGCCTGTGGCCAGAGCAGCAGGGCTGGTGGAGGGGGAGCTGGTGGCTGGAAGCCAGCAGACAAAGGCTGGGCATGGGCCCTCACGAGGGCTGGGGGGCACTGCTGGGCACTGCCAGGCCCATGGCAAGGCCTAGAGGTCAGGCACATGATGAGGGCTGGAGGTTGGGCACAGGTTTGCCATGAGGGCTGGACCCGCAGTGAGGTACAAGCAGCCAGCGGCTCCTTGTAGCCCCTCGGTGCCCGGGTGCTCATTTTACAAGACAGAGCTCCTAAACTGGAACAAAAGTATTTCAAAATTTTTGCTCGTCTTGTAAAACGCTCATAGATGGGGCACTCGTAAACCAAGGTATTACTGTATTTGCCTTATCTAATTTGCCAAAACAAAACACAGACCCAAACCCTGCATGTTCATGTGTGTTTTCACTTTGTATCTTGTTAATTAGGCTAGACAGAAGGATTGTGACTAATTGAAGGCATCAGTGAAATTTGTAAATGGGCTAGACTGGAATATAAGAGTTTTTTTTTTAAATCTCCAGTGAAGCCTGGGACTAGTGTTTCTTCCATTGCAACTCCCCTTGCATATCATAATAAGAGCAACTATCAAAAGCAATTCATGATATGGCATGCAAGGAAGAATTGTGGGTCCAGAGTAATTTGTTGGAGTCTAGCAGGGATACTGTTGTTAGATCTGGTCTTAAATCAAGAAGAGATATGTGCACGCACATGCACATGCACACACACACACAGTGAGAGAGAGAGAGAGAGAGAGAGAGAGAGAGAGAGAGAGAGAGAGAGAGAGAGAGAGAGTTGAGGTGGATAAGAAAGGAATAAGTGATGTGACTGGAATTTCTGAATACTGAGGACCAGGAGATCCCATAGTTTTGAAGTCATTCCTTTTGCGAGAAGGGAAACAAAAATTTCCTTTGACTTCTTTTTAATTTTTCCAATATAGTAGAATATGCTTTTCATGTAGAAGAAGCATGATGGAATAGGAAGCAAATTAAATGGAAAAGATTGATCCCTGTATAGTAGGGCTGTTTCTGAGTTTGGTTGTTCTACGTGTGTACATTTTCTTCAGATTTAGTTTAAGAGAGATGTAACTTTTAACAACAATAGTGATCAAGTCTATAATGGATAAAATATATTTGTCTTTTTGAGCTCCCTCCTAAAGTATTTTCTTCTGCTTTTCTTGTGATTTTTTTCCCATTTCGTTTTGGTTTTTTTTTAGAAATTGATGGTTCTCCGGTATCTGAAATCAAAGGCCCTTTCACAACTGCAGATGTGGCAGGCACTTGTGCATCCACAGTGTTCCTCCACGAGTCATTGTTATGGATTGTGTCATACACACTTATGAGCTTTTGTGGACTTGTCCTTCTTGTACTCATTATCGTACTGCTTCTTCCACCTCGGTGCCGTCATCCTTATACTGATAGTGACGTTGTAAATGATGAATCCTCCTTAGTACGACATCGATGGAAGTGAAGAACTTGGCCACAATACAAGGAACCCATGGCAGAATTACAGAGGGTGTGTTCCAAACAGAGGTGGAGCTCCAGACATCACTCCTTATGAACAGTGGCAACACCGAATGGCCTCCACTACAAAATAATTTTAAGCATTATTTTCTAATACTGATTCCTTTAAACAAAGTATGCATATGACCACTGCTACTATGCCATTTCTAAATGACAATCACTGCCAAGTAATTAATATATATACATATTTTTACAATACTAAAACTTTATTCCATAGTGTGAATAAGTTTGGTTTCTTCATTGTTCATCATAGAACAAAAATAACAGAAAGTGTTATCATGATTTTGGTAATCCATTGACAAACAACGACAATGAAGGAGGATGAACCAAAAGCTTTATTGATATTTTCTACTGATGGTAGGCACATTAAAAATAATCTTCTGTCAACATTTACTGGAAATAGAGATTAATCCCTCTATATGGAAACAGAACACAAGACAAATTTAGGATTCCCCCCCCCCTTTCAGGTGGTGGAGAATATCTGTTACTATCAAAGGATCGTTCTTTGTTAGTCTTAGAAAAGATGGAAGTAGAGAACGAAACTGACACCGAAACCTATTGTGCAGCCTTAATATAAATAACGACTACCTCTGAATTTACAAGGATGCTATTCACAAGTATGATGCAGGTAGAACGGTTCTTGCACAGAAAAATATCCATTTACTCTGGGAAGCACTATACATGGTTAATTCTTTTTAGCTGTACTTTTGAGTTGTGTTTTTTCCTGCTTGTTGACATTTTGCAACATTTGGCTTTGCCACCAACATTAGCAGCCTGTTTTCTGCATTGTGCCTAAGAAATCTTGGGGTGGGTTCTTGAAACCTTTGTATATGAATTCTGTGAAATGGACATGCTAGAAGGGCAAGTGCCTCTATTTTTGCAGCATTTCAAGTAACTGGAAATTGCAACAGGAACAAGGGGGATCTCTTTGTTTAAAAGGGTGGCACAACTGGTGTGAGGCCACAGCTAGGAAGATCCAAGTGCCCTTGCAAAAAGACAGTGAACAATGTGGAGGGCAACATAATTAACAGGAAATTCAGCACGGCGTGAATAGACAAGTTTCTTTGCCTCAATATGTTGGCCTGCATCAGCATTCTTCTGTGTTGTTGCTTTGGCAAATGGAAAGATAACCTTGCAGTATGCCAACAGTCAATGTAGGAAAGTTGACCTTTTCCCCATAGATGGCCAAAGCCAGAAGTTTTGTGGGAGCAATCCTACTAGTCAATAAAAGTAGAGCTGGGCATACACTGGTTCATAAAAGCATCACAGGTACTTCTGCTCCCCTTCTCTGCCTCAGTAATTATACAAAAAAACAGATAAATGAGT
Source organism: Phrynocephalus forsythii (assembly GCA_029282475.1). Classification (NCBI taxonomy): domain Eukaryota; kingdom Metazoa; phylum Chordata; class Lepidosauria; order Squamata; family Agamidae; genus Phrynocephalus; species Phrynocephalus forsythii. Next base: position 76,523,440 of record JAPFRF010000010.1, read on the forward strand.
TTGAAACATGATGACAGCCAGAAACTATTGTGTAACATATAGCGGTACCTTGTATAAAGGAATTAATTCATTCCAAATGAAATTATGTTAAGCAAATTTTCCTTTATGCAAATTTCCCATAGGAATGCATTGAAAACAGAGCAATCCTTAATTGAGACCATTTTATGTTGTACGGATTCGCCCCATAGACAATTCTGTTAAGCAAATTTTCCCTATCTCTGGAATTTTTTATGTTCTACAGATTTTATGTTATACAAACCATGTGTTATACGAGGGTCCACTGTAAGTCTGAACTGAACTGTATATATTTGAAATATGAAAGTGAAGAATTGTAATGTGCCTTGCCAATCCTGCATCCCCCTATTTTCCCTTTACCCTTTACTCCTACCCACCCTTTCTAACCTTACTTCAACCATATTTCTTCCCTAATTTATTCCTTATAATGTCCCTTTCCCGGAAAAATTAATAATTTTTAAAAAATAAAAAAACAGCCACTCGCTGGGTCCCGTTTCTTAGCTTCCCGCAGATCCTTGACTGTTCTTCTGCTCCTGGCTACAGCTCAGGCTGATCACCCCCTTAGGGCCTTTTTACACGACCCCTAAGATCCGCTGGCCACTTAAATTCGGACCAGAGATCTTAGGGGTTCGTGCTCTTCCTGTGTCCCCACCCCCCTCCGCACTTCCTGGCTGCTGGCTGCGTGAGGGGAGGGAGAAAAAGAGAAAGAAAAAGCATGCCGCTCACCTTGTTCTGCCTCTCGTCTCTGTAAAAGTAGCTCTTAAAGGGGCGGGAGCCAAAAAACAACAAACAGAAGCAAGGAGAGCCCCACACTCACTATCGTTACACCGGATCAAATAATTTTCACCTCCAAAGAGCAGGTACCTGAAAGCTGCGCTGGGACACACTAAAGTGGGCGGGGTCGCATTTAATTTCCTGTTAACTCCGGAGCTGGTGGGTAAACATTTTTAAGCTCCGGAGCCGGGAGCCATTTGCCCCAGAGTTTAGGGGTCGTGTATAAACGCCCTTAGACAAAAGGACAGGGAGAGAATCCTAGCTGGGAATGGAGAAATCATTTGAAAAGCTGCCTGAAGCTTGCAAACGGGGCCAGGTGACTGGCTGTTTAAAGTAGAAGAAGAGGCAGGCAAGGGGAGCAGCAGCACCTGTACTGCTCCCTTTATGAACTGATTCATGGCTCATCTCTAAATAAAACCCATGATAGTAATGAAAGCTCTTGATCTTTAGTCAAAAGCCAAGCTACATTCCTTCTGTTCTAAGTAACTCACATTTAAAGATTAATTATTATGAAGCCAATGGAATCTGCACCATCTTCCATTAATCTGGTAAGGAATCACCTTGTTATTGTTAAGGGTTTGTATGTTTGACTGATAATTTGCATGGAATTTTGGATGTCCAACTAAATGTGTGGAAAATGCCAGCTTTTATTAAATTGGTGTTTTGTGAATATTTCTTATCACAGAAATGCTTTTCCCACAGTTTGGCCTTTAGGAATAGTTTGTTTCATATCACACTTTGATGCCTTGCAGATCCAAAACATATAAATCATATGCACTATCTGTCATGGTTTGAGGGTTAGAAGCATTCAAAAAGCCAAGCCAAGAACAAGAATGTTGTAAAGATTTCTATTTCAGAATGTTTGGAAATATATAACTTTCGTTCTCATGCTTTTTGCACAAAAATATATTTGAGTGAGAATGTCTGTGAAGATTCTCAGTCATCCAGGTAAGTTTATCTATAAGTTGAGTTATGGCTACTGGACTTCTTTTTGAGAGATAGAAATGTTTCGCTGCTCATCCAAACAGCTTCATCAGTCTGAATACAGCTAGTGTGAGTCCTCCATCTTATAGTCAGCTTTGACCTCTTGTCACCCTGGTCTGAATTAGACTCATAAGATGAGCAATGGCCTGAATAGGCTCGTTAAGGGAGACAATAGTATCCATAGCCTTAAGGTGAACAATGCCCTAAGGCAGTGCTCCCCAACCTTTTTGTCTCCACGGATGGTATTTGTTTGATTATTTTCTCGTGGCCCGGGGTGGGGGTGGGGAGGGGGGAGATGGGGGTGTGGGGGACAGGGGAGGGTGGGGGGCGGGGATGGGGGAGGAGGAGGTGCGGGGGCTTGGCGTGTGTACCTTGGGGGCCACGGGAGGCGGCGGCGGCGGCGCTCGCCAGCTGGAGGCGTCGGGCGTGCGCTCGCCAGCTGGAGGCGTCGGGCGTGCGCTCGCCAGCTGGAGGCGTCGGGCGTGCGCTCCCCCGCGCATGGGCGGGGGAGCCCGGGGCCTGGGCGGGCGGGCCCCGCCTCCTCCTCCTGTCGGCGGCCGGAGGCAAGCGGCGGCGCAGAGGTGCCCCAACCGAGGCGGGCCGCGGCGAGCAGCCACGGCAGCCACCCGGGTTCGGCTGTGGCTCTGCGGCCGGCGACGGGGCACCCGCGGCCGCCGCCCGCCTCGGTGGGGCACCTCTGCGCCGCCGTTTGCCTCCAGCTGTGGCCTTGCGGGCGGGCGAAACGGGAGGGGGAGGGGAGGAGGCCGGTGTGGGGTGGCGTCTCCGGCCCGAGGGCGCCCTACGGGACCGCCTGAACTGCTTGAGCCGGGCGGCGGGCGCCCCGCCACCGGCCGCGGAGTCGCGGCTGAACCCGGGCAGCTGCCGTGGCATTTTGCCGCGCGCCGCCGGCAGGAGGAGGAGGCGGGGCCCGCCCGCCCAGGAGCCCCGGGCTCCCCACCCCGCCTGTGCGCCGTGCCCGGCGGCGGCGACTCCTCCTCCGGCTGCCCGGGGGAGAGAAGAGGAGGAGGGAGGAGGGCGCCGGAGGAAAAGGGGAGGAGCCTCCCCTTGCCTCCCAGGCGGCCCAGTGCCAACCGGTCCATGGACCGGCACCGGTCCGCGGCCCGGGGGTTGGGGACCACTGCCCTAAGGTGCTGAAACCTATCAAGAATGGGTCATTAGCTATGGCCTTGGTGGTGAAGGCTTTTTCATTTGTCTGGGTACTTTGGAAAGCACAGCCTGATAAGTAGCATTGAAAACCCCTCCCTCAACAGAGGTGGCAGACTCAGGCATAGTCTATCTGATACTTATCAGGCTATGGATACTATCGTCTCCCTTAACGAGCCTATTCAGGCCACTGTTCATTTTATGAGCCTAATTCAGACCAGGGTGACAAGAGGTCAAAGCTGACTATAAGATGGAGGACTCGCACTAGCTGTATTCAGACTGATGAAGCTGTTTGGACGTTTCTATCTCTCAAAAAGAAGTCCAGTAGCCATGACTCAACTTCCAGATTGAGTGAGAATCTTAACTTCCTACTTTCTCACCCATAGCTGATTAAATTACTGTATCTTGTTCTGTGGGATTTTTGTTTCCCTATCCCAAACAAAGGCTAAAATCTTCTTGAAGAAACTGTGTGCAAGGGTAATTGTTCAGGGAACTCTCCTTTCTATCTCCAAAACAGAAGTGAGGGAGCATGATGGTCCAGCGGTAGAATAAGTTGCACATTTGCTCATTCACATTACATGATCCCTACAGGATTCTGGCCAATGTAGAAAAATTATTGAGATATTCACAAGTGTAAAGCAAATAATCTGTGAAGCCTTTCATTTTCAAATCATTCTGTCTCTTCTGGTTTTGTTTTTCTAGTCCCTAACTGTCGAAAGCAATTCACTATATTTTCATCGTAATAACAGTCACTCTGATAAGACATTTTTCTTGATATTGTTTTTTTTAAAAAAAAAACTGGCATATAATGCTGCTGTGATTTGTGCTTTTAAATATCAGCAACATAAACAATCAGGTTCTGGCCATTAACAAGTAAATGAGGAATACCAACATGATGCCCTTAGAGCTCCTGGGGCAAGCTGCATGGACCCGCTTGATGCCTCCTGCACTTACCTCAGGCCTGGTGCTGAAACCACTTCTGGAGCCTCTGACTGGCCTGAGAAGCTCATTGGAGGCCCGTTTGGGACAGTGCCAAACCTCAGGTAAGTGTAGGAGGCCCCAGAGAGGCCCCCCCAGTTCCGAACGGACCCAGCATCCGCATATCGCAGATTTTCCATTATTGCAGGTAGCATGGGGTCGCTAACCCCCATGATAAGTGGGTGATTACTGTAAATGATTCAATTATTCTTGAGGTCTAATACTGACTTGTGTGTGATCAAGAGTCTCTTATTTCTCTGGAGTGAACTTGAAGTTCAAAATACTGTAAGTTATATAGGTTTCAAAACTGCTGTTTCCCCCCCATCAATATTTAAGAATTGGTAGGTCAGGTTATTTATTTATTTATTGTTTATTTACAATATTTTTTTAGCCACTGCATTACCAGGCGGGGTGTTGATTAGAGTGTTTTGTGTAGTTATGCCACAAAGTTACATTTTGATGTGCCACAACATTATGAATCTGTTCATGAATCACAGGTAATTTCCTTATTTACACTCATTTTTTTTCAAGCCACTTCAGCTACTTCACCAATTTGTTGCTGTTCCTTTCTAATACAATATTCCTATTTTCTATTGATACACCTGGGCAACTTTCCCCTCACTTGTAGTCTGATGTATGATTATCAACCCAGCATGCAATCTATTTACAGTGGTACCTTGTATAAAGGAATTAATTTATTCCAAATGAAATTATGTTAAGTAAATTGTCCTTTATACAAATTTCCCATAGGAATGCATTGAAAACAGAGTCATCCCTAATCGCAACCATTTTTATGTTGTAAGGATTTGCCCCATAGATGATTCTATTAAGCAAATTTCCCCTATCTCCGGAATTTTTTATGTTGTACATATGTTATGTTATACAAACCATTTGTTATACGAGGATCCACTGTAACTGCTAAATGAAGGAAGATGGCTGAAGTATTTCACATGATGAACAGCTGCCTAAACAGGTAAAATCAGGATAGAAATCTCAACATAAAGCCTTTTCAGACGACCCCTAAACTCCGCGGCAAATGGCTCCTAGCTCCGGAGCTTAAAATTGTTTTCCCACCAGCTCCGAAGTTTACAGAAAATTAAGTGCGACCACGCCCACCTAAGTGCGTCCCAGTGCACTTTTCAGGTATCTGCTCTCCGGGGATGAAAATCCCTGATGCGGATTTAAAGGAGTGAGTGCCGGGCTCTCCTCGCTTCTGTTTGTTGTTGTTTTCGCCCCCCACCCCTTTAAGAGACAGGAATCAGGATGATGACAGGGCTCGGGGCGGCTTCGACCGGCAGACGGAGGTGAGCCTGCATTTTTTCCTCTCTTTTTTTCTCCCTCCCCTCACGCAGACAGGAGCAAGGAAGTGCGGAGGGGGTGGGAACACAGGAAGAGCAATGAACCCCCAAGATCTCTGGTCCAAATTTAAGTGGCCAGCAGATCTTAGGGGTCGTGTGAAAAGGCTCATAAACTATTCCCTGATATGAGAGCTCTGACTGCATATGGGCAGTATCAGCTTGGCATCATATCGGTCTGAAGATTGTGTGTTTTATATAGGATGGGAGTGGGGGTGGGGGAAGCATAACTTACCCTCTGCTGTGCTGTTCACTTTCAGTGAATTGCTCCATGCCACGGTCGCTCACATGAAGTGGGGGAGAGTGCAAGGATTATACTGAAGAGAAACAATGAAAGGAATGACATAGATGGCTGCTTTATAAACCATCTGCTAGTCCTGCAAATAGTCACTTAGAAGTGATGTGTGTATGTTTGCTGTGTGCTATCATCACAGGTGGAAATAGCACTAGAGCTCTATGACGCCTACTGAGTTATTAAACCATGGGCCACATAACAATGGTCTTCCTTGATTGTTGTGAAGGGGAAAAAAACCACACCAAAAGCAAACTTTAGAAGTACACATTGACTCCTGCACTCAGGATGTGGAAAACTTGTTAATGCACAATTTCCCAACCAACAGCAACAGGGAAATAATTACGGATAATGCATTAGGCCAAGTTAACCATCAATGTGTGATATGTATATGTTGTAACAGAACTTAAAAAGCAAAGACAAAACATTGCACGTCTAAACAGCAGAGTTTTGGTTATACATGGATTTCAATAAATAAATACTCCACTAAATAAATAAATTTTCAATAAATACTGTGCCTGTCCACCTGAACCCCCATGGGATTAACATGGAAGTAGTATATTGTAGCATTATTAACTACATGGCACACGATTGGGGTCTGATCATCTCTTGGTCCCAGGCATGTGTCTCTCTGTGCATGGGTGTCTCTGTGTGTCTCTCCCTGCAGGTCTCTCCACCTCACCTAGGACCCAAGTCTTTTATTGGTTACAGTAAACGAGTACACAATTATTTATTTATTTATTTATTTATTTATTTGGAACACTTGTATCCCACCCATCTTCAGAATCGGAACTCTGGGCGGCTAACAACAACACAAAACAATAAAAGCCAATCACAGATTGCAATAAAAAAGAAAGGAGGGGATGCAAACCCTCCGGCGGGAAGATGCAAGCAGCAAAAAAGAGGAGGAAAAGAAAAGAAAGGGGGGGGAGAAAAGGAAAGGGAAAAAAGAAAGAAAAAAAAACCTTAGGTTGACAGGTTGCCAAACGCCTCCTTTAAAAGGTAAGTTTTCAAAGCCTTTTTAAAGGCAGGCAGGTACTCTGCAAGGCGCAGCTCACTGGGGAGATAGTTCCACAGCATGGGGCCCACCACAGAGAAGGCCTGCGCCATTCTCGTGGGCCTGGACCCAGTTGATCTCTGGGAGATACGCTCCGACAGGTACTCTGGTCCCAAGCTGTGGAGGGCTTTGAAAATCAAAACCAGGACCTTGAACCTTATCCGGAAGACCATGGGAAGCCAATGCAAGCGAGCCAGAACTGGGGTGATGTGCTCAAATCTACAAGCACCCACCACCAGCCTGGCTGCTGCGTTCTGCACCCGCTGTAACCTCCGGACAAGGGTCAAGAGCAACCCCACGTAAAGGGCATTGCAATAGTTGATCCTCGATATCACAAGGGCCTGCACGACTGTCCTCAGGGAGGGCTCATCAAGGTAAGGCCGGATCTGGGCGATCCTGCAGAGATGGAAGAAAGCGGCCCTGGAGACTGCCATCATCTGGGCTTCTAGGGAGAGGGCTGAATCCAGGACCACGCTCAGATTCCTGGCCCTGTCCATAGGCTGGAGGGAAACTCCCCCCAGTCTAGGGAGGGGGCCATTATACCCGGACGAGGATGCCCCAAGGAACAGAACCTCTGTCTTCTCCTGATTCAGCTTGAGCCGGTTTGTCCTGGTCCATTCCAGAACGGCCTCCAGGCACAGGTCGAGGGAGCGAACTGCCTCCTCTGCAGAAGACGAAAAGGAGAGATAGAGCTGTGTGTCATCAGCGTACTGATGACAGCAGACTCCAAATCTCCTGATGACCTCTGCCAGTGGCCTCATATAAACGTTGAACAGCATGGGTGAGATTGCCGACCCCTGGGGCATCCCGCAAGGAAGAGTCCAAGGAGCCGACAAATCATCATCCAGCTGAACCCGTTGAGACCGACTGCCGAGGAAGGAACGGAACCAGGACAAAGCCAGGCCCCCAGTTCCTGCCTCAGCAAGCCGGACCAGCAGGTTACCGTGGTCGACGGTATCAAAGGCAGCTGACAGATCAAGGAGAACCAACATGGAGGGGCACCCCCTGTCCGCCTCCCTGAGGAGGTCATCCTGCAGAGCGACCAGGGCAGTCTTGGTCCCCTGAAGTGGCCTGAACCCAGACTGGAAGGGATCCAGGATACAAGGGGTGGAGAGAAGCATTCACAAGAAGACAGAGGAAGACAGAGGAAGGTTGGTCTTTGGTCACGTATGAATTCCATTGGTGGGTGGAATGAGGGTCTTGGACCAACCTGTGGCTCCTCGAGTACACAAACCTTATCTAGGAGGAAATGCTTGCCAGTGGGGAAGAGACAAGAGGAAGGGGTTTGGGCTTGTCATCTAGGCCTCCAGATGTCTCTCCTAATCTCCTGGTGCCAGGCCTTGTTTCTTTGCCCTGCAGTTTCCTGAGTCAGCCAGTTGGCCTTGGCTTGCTCTTGGGTCACCTGGAGGCTTGGCTTTCCACACCGTGGCCTGCCCTTATTGTCACTTCCATCTCTGGGTTAATGGCTTGCTCTAGTGCTTTGCCAGGGCTTATTGGGGTCCGTGGAATCCCCACAGCATACTTGCCCCCCCCCCAAACAAGGTGTGATAAGAACCCTTATGGCTCATTAAATGTGGTACTGCATGAAAAGGATTTTCGATACTAAGGAACAAGACCTTGATAGAAATGGCTTGCCTTTTGTCTTCCTCCCTCTCTGGCTCTTTCCCCGCTTTTGAATTGTATGTTGGGTTGTGAACCTGCAGGCAGGAATTGGCTTATCTTTCAATATCTATAAAAACACTGAATGTTTTTCTAATTGATGAATAGTAAATATTGGGTTTTGATCTGGAAGTTGAGTCATGGCAACTGGACTTCTTTTCTTGAGACGTTGGAATGTTTCACTGCTCATCCAAACACCTTTGTCAGTCTGAGGAAAGCTAGCTGTGAGTCCTCATGTCACCCTGGTCTGAAGTAGGCTCATAAGATGGACAATGGCCTGAATAGGCTCGTTAGGTAGACAACAGTCTCAGTAGACTCATTAGGTGGACAATGGCCTAAGTCCCACCTTTACAACCTTCCCAACACACATAAAGTATGAGTCATTAGCCATGGCCTTGCTGGTGGAGGTGTGAAGTATTTTTAATTTGTCTGGGTTTTGTTGAAATCACTGACTGATAAGTAGCAGACAGACTGTGCCTGAGTCCCCCACCTCTGTTGAAAAAGGTATACTCACATGAATGGCTTCCCTGACCCCTCTCTCAAACCACTTATCTTCTCTAATATGTGCACATCCTCATCTTTGAATTAATGGCCTTTGTCCTTCAAGTGGAGGTGTATTGCTGATTCTGGTCCTGAACTGTTGCCCCTCCTATGCTGGGCCATCCTCCTTTTAATGGCTGTTTAGTTTCTCCAATGTAGAAGTCTGCACACTCTTCACTGCATTGGATGGCATATACTATATTGCTCTTTTTGTGTTTTGGTGTTGGGTCCTTTGGGTGGACGAGTCTCTGGCTTAGTGTGTTTGTGGGTTTGAAGGGATGTGGTGTTTGCCAAAAATCCTTTTAAGCTTTTCAGACACTCCAGCCATGTAGGGGATGAGTAGGTTCTTCCATCAGCTCTGGGTCTCATAATTGAACTTGTGTCAGTGCCAACCAATTCATCACTTGATTTTTAAAACTGTTAGTATTCATTTTTAACTCACAAACCTCTGCTTTCATATGGGCACTGTGTGAAATTTATTGTTCTTACTCCCTGCTGGTTTAAATTAATCAATGAGTTTAACACTGTCCGTGTTTTTCTGTGCATTCGTCTTTAGTCCTCTTGGTATTATATATACCAGGGATTGTGAACCTGAAGTCCTCCGTAGGTTGTTGATCTGGAAATCCCATCAAGCAGGACAGGGGATGGTCGATGAAGCATATTGGAGGCTTTCCTGCCCTATGCTACCACTGCACATGACACCTTACATAATCACACAGGCAAGTCCTGACAAAAATGTTCTACCTAAAACAGTGAGGAAAGAAGGGAATACAATTCAAAATGTGCTTGCAGTGGTGAATGAGAATTATACGATGAATGACAAATCCCGGGTTTCAAAAAGGTATACAGTGGTACCTCGACTTATGAATTTAATCTGTTCTGAATGCATGCTCTTAAGTTGAACAACTCTTAAGTAAAGGAGCCTATCTAAAAAATAAAAATAAAAATTAAAAATTTGAAAAAATTAAAAAAGACATTTGTAAGTAGGTCAGACTGCATCTAAAATTTTTAAGGGTTAAAACACCAACTGTTTTCTGCTCTTAAGTCAAATTGCTCTTAAACTGACCCACTCTTAAGTTGGGGTGCCATTGTATTTAAAGAGGCTACTGTGATACTAGACTGGGAGTGTCAAAAGAGAATAGGCAGAGTCAGTGAGACAGTGGAAGAACACCATTTGACTTAATGTGGCAAGAGTTCATGGCATCAAAGGCCAAGATAAAAGGAGAAATCAGGATTGAAATAAAATTATGGAGTTAACTCTATGAATAGGCAAACTCCCAACAAACAACAGAATGTAATAGCTGTGTCAGTTTTGGGGGACTCTCCAAGGCAGCAAATAATATTACCTATTTTTGGAGTATCACATCCTTACAAGAAGGAGCAGCATCCTATTTTTCACCTCAGGTGTCAAGAATTCAAGCAACAGAAATACATATTGATTACAGAGTGTGTGTGGGGGGGTGACATTTGCCACTTCACTTCACTTCACTTTGCCTTGGGCAGCCTTTTGCTATCAACCATATATGAAATTAAATTAGATTAAAGTAGACTTTTTTTCCACAAAAGCTCCCATTAAAATATAGCAGTCTCTGAGTTCCACAATCTTTCTTTTTATTTTTGCTTTCACGTTGTGTTTCCAAAACAAAAGTACATCACATCCTGCACTTGGTGGCAGTCTTGGACAATATTCCAATGTGGAAACATTTAAAATTAATTGTTAATTTAATCCCCCAAGTGTGTGATCTCCAAAACGTCAAAATATACTGTACACTGGCAGTAATACACAGAATAACATGGACAAATACATTAACTGAGTTAATAATCTAAAGAAATTGCAAAAATCTGAGTACGAGTTATCACTAGATGTTGCTACTCTATTCTTTGACAAAATAAGTTTTGTAGCGCAGTGCAATATACACATTCCACCCATCTAGCCACTCCAGACCAGCATTATGTTGTTAATAGTTTAGTTCAATAGTTTAAATAATTAAATCGTTTACATTTTCTTTCATCTGTGATTTTTGTTTTTATTTACGTATTTTCGTAGGTTATTTTTGTCAACCGTTCAGAATAGCCGTCACTAAAGGGGCGGTATATCCGTCCGTCCGTCCATCCATCAAACAAACAATTATTTTAAACACTGCTCAGGTGGTGGTCCATTTGGGTAGAGCTTTTATTGAGCGCACCCATTTCCTAAAAACGATCCCTAAGTGTAGGGCACGGAAGTACTTGATACACCGTTCAAGACCGCTCACAAGCTACCGCATGAAGGCACCGATCCAACTATGCTCTCAGAGGCTCCCCCGAAAATGGCACCCTTTTTCCTTTCCCACCTCCTCCCCCACGCTCGTCTTTTTCGGTGTGGCCCACCCATGAGATTCCAAAGAATTTAATAAGCTACCATTTTATCCCCGGTCAACTTTCAAATAGTTTTGACAGGAGAAGGCAAGCTTTCACCCAAGTTCACCACAACCTTGACCCAAGTTCATCACGTCCTTGTCCTTTTGCAAGTGTAATCCGAGAGTGATCAAGGCGATTTACTTCTACATCGTCTTTCACCGGGTCCCCCTCCACCGCCACAACCGTGTTGGCGCTTGGCTCAGAAACTGCGCTCCCTTTCTCTGAGGCTCGTGCTGAACTAACCCCGTTTTTGGTATCCCATGGTTGACACTCATGCAGTCTCTGAACGCGAGAGGAGAAAAAGAATGGCAATTCTGTGCAATGATGACGATTGAGGAGGAGGAGGAGGAGGAGGAGGATCCTCGCACCGAAACACCATCTCCCGGTTCCAGTTTGGGAAAGAAAGGTTACACCTTTTAAGGGAGACACTTCCTTGCACAACTCGAGGAAAGGGGCTGAGAAGCGGCTGGGATGTTCCCGCGGAGAGGAAGCGCCGCCCGGTCCCCGCGGAGGCTTCCTTCCGAGTAAACACGCCGCCCGTCATCTTGCGCCTGGCTGCTCCCTTGGACCGCCCAAACTGGTCTCACCGAGCAGGGTCGCGGGCGTTCCTCCGGGCCCCAAGGAGTTGAGAAGTTCACCGGGAAGTAGCGTGTGCTCCGCGGCACCTGCCCGACCGGTTGCGCCACTTTCGGGCGCCTCCTTGCCCTCACCCGCCGCTCCTTTGGCTCCACACACCGCGCTGCACCTTGCCCCGTCCGCTCCTCTCCAGGGCTGAGGAGGAGGAGGGCGGCGGCGGCGGCTCCCCGCTCCGCCTCGCCCTCCTCGAGCGATGGCCAGGGAGGGGCGGGACAAGCCTTGGGGCAAAAGCACCGAGAGCGAAAGCCGTCCCGCTCCCTCCCAACCGCCGGGCCCGGGAAGGTGCGGCTGACCCAAGGCACCCGAGCGCTCCCCGTCGTCCTCCGGCCCCGCAGCTCGGCGCGCCCGTCACCCTCGCCGGCAGAGAAGCTGCGGAGGGAGTCCCCCCAAGACGATGCGGGCCGGATGCAACAGTGAGTGGCGCCAAGGGTCCTTCTTCTTCTTCTTCTTCTTCTTCTTCTTCTTCTTCTTCTTCTTCTTCTTCTTCTTCTTCTTCTTCTTCTTCTTCTTCTTCTTCTTCTCCTCCTCTTCTCTCCCCTACCACCTCCGACCCGGGACCTGTGCCTTCACTGAGTCCGGAATCCGGATCTCGGCCCTGGGGGCGGGTTTCTGCATGTGAGCCCACAAGGAAATGGGTGGGTGGGTGCAGTGGTTAAACTGCCTACTGCAGCTGTATCTGTGCTCATGACTCGGGGTTCAGTCCGAGGTAGCCGGCTCAAGGTTCACTCAACCTTCAGTCCTTCCGAGGTAGCTTGGTGTGGTCGGGGCGCACTGTGAAGCCTGCAGGATTACTTCTAAGCTGCCCAGAGAGTGCTTTCAGCTCTATGGGGCAGGATAAATAAGCAGCAGTTTTTGCTTTTTTGCTTTGTTCCTAAGCCTGCCATCACTGCCCAGCAGTCCCACCTCCTTAGCGTCTACAAGGTGGGGAAAGTCCTGGCCTCCCTTGGTTTGGAGGGTAAACCCTCTTCCCCAAGGATAGGAGCCCACATTTCAGTTAGGAAGTTATAGAGGAAGTTTCATGTGTGAAATGAAAATTATGACTCACATTCATTGGTGGCCTGATGCCCTATAGATTAAAAGTAGGCTGTCGGGTTTTTATAGCAACATTTTATCCCAAATGTCTTGTGGGCATTTTGTTTTAATGGTAGCTCAATAGCAGTATGGGATCTTTTTGTCTGATCTTTAATATGAACAATCGAATAGATTACTGGGTGTAAATTATTTGTATAAAGGTTGATCTAGAATTAATTTCTGTTTCTGCTTTGGAGTACTGTATAACCTGAGCCATTAATGAGTTTCATGTTCCTCCAAGTTTTGATAGGATCAGATATGTTTGGATATTTTTGAACAGCTTTTGTAAAAAGGGAGCTGAATTTGAAGTGTTGTCAAGTACCACAATCATTACAGTTAATTATAGGCCATCAAGTTGGAACTGACTGATAGTGACCCTAATAGGGCTTGTAGGTATATAAAATAAGATATTTAAGGAGTAATTTTACTAGTTCCACACCTCCTTGGACCTTTTAGGTGCAGAGCCGCAAGGCAGCCTATGAATCAACTAGTCCAGTGGTGGTGAACGTTTGGCACTACAGATGTTTTGAACCACAACTCCCACAGTCCTTGGTCATTGACAATATATGCTTTGAATTCTGGGAGTTGTGGTCCAAAACATCTGGAGTGCCAAAGGTTCACCACCACTGAACAAGTCCATTACTCTGTCCACTGCACCACGCAGGGTACCACAGTAATTATTGTTGTATTCAAACAATGTATATTCTTAATAAATGTTGACTCTGCATATCATTTGGTGCCCAAACACCATAATTCCTTAGTCAGCATGGCCAGTGCTGATTAAAAGGTATTATCAATGGTAGCATGTATCTTTTTATTGTAATATCTACAGGTAACATGGATACATTTTAAAATAAAGAGCCTTGCCTCTTAATGAACCTATGTATGACTGAATTAATAGAAAGCTGACACATTGCTACACCAGATTCAGCTGTCTCAATTAAAATTGTATTGCATCTAATTTCTGTTCTTTCTCATTTGGAATTAATACAATGGCAGCTCTGTAGAGGTGCTAAGTGCCAACTTTTTATCTAGACCTACTTACAGTATATATATTTTCCCCATGTGTTTCTTCTTTAGATTTTACGAAGTTAGTTGGATTTATTTTGGCATCTATCTGTGCCTGGTACTTGGGATCCCTATTGGCATATGTAATACCTGAAGACTCGGTGATATCCACTTATGGCCATCTTCAGAATTTTGCAGAAAAACCAAAAATTAAAGGTATGTTGTATTCTGTTGGGCATATTATGACACATTGCTGTTTAACTTGTATTTTTTGTCAAATAATGGTGCTTTCTTATATCTTAAGCATAAGGGGACTGGTTGCTGAGTGATGTAGGTGTCTCATACTGTAAAAGCAGCTTTCTTTGTCTTTCACAACTTGAAATGTGTGACCATTGCTGATTCCTCTTCTTATATATCCATATGTTTTAGCATTCTCCTAATTTGTCTCCTACTTTGGCTGTATGTTGCTAAACAATGGGGAAAATCCTATTGCAGATCCAACAGAGAAAATGCTGCCTGGCCTGCCAGTGAATACACACCAATACCTGATTAGCAACTTGATTAATGAATGTATTGTAGTTGGGCAATAAAACAGGATAGGTCACAGCAGAACAGCATTGGTGTAGCATAAGAAGAGGATCCTGGCATTGGATAACTTGTTTGCCAGTTAGTGCCAAAACTCCCAACCCCAAGCTGGGCCTTTTGATGGGTATGAAGACCTGTATGGGCACAAGACCTGTAGAGGGCGACCCATTGCTAGCTTTTCTGGGGAACTGGGGTAGCCCTCCTAAGCCTGATAGGCTCATGTCAGCCCCCTACTCCTGGACCACCAATGGGCTGGATCCCTCGTTCGGGATAGAGCTGACTGCTGGTCTCTCTTACCAGGGATCTGCCTCTTTGTCCAAAACTACTTCTCTACTGCAACTGATGATACTGTGACAGACTTGAGATTATGCCCTTGACATTCATTATTCCCTTCCTGTCCCCAACAACATGCATTATTGCTTACAATCATGCTGCACAAAAGGGAGAGAGGAAAGGTGAAGGAAAATTGCAGACTGCTGCCGCTGCAGTCCCCGGCCCAACTGGAATGGAAACCTCCTCCCAGTTCACCAGGGATGTCTCAGCTCTTCCCATCCAACCAGCCTCTTTCCCATTGGCTGTTTCTCTCCCAGGCTCATTAAAACAACCGCCATCCAGCCTGGAAAGGAGACACTATGAAACTGGGCAACGTAGCATCTAGCACTCTGGGACTCACTGAACTACAGATTGGGCGCCCATGTTGATAGGACTGGATGAGGCAAGCTTGCAAACCCAGACAAGATGGCTCTGTAATTCACCAGGCCGAGCAGTAACACACACCACTATGTAATTACTGAAATAGCCTTAGTACAGAGGGTATTGTGTATGGGTGATAAAAGTCCACAGCTTGCATGGGTCACAACAGAATAGCACTGGCACAACATAAGGAGTGAATCCCAGTATCAGGTGACTTATTTTCTATCTGATGCCAGCCTCTCAGCTGAACAATGGGACCAATGATGGATATGAATGGATTGCTTCTACTTTAGCACAAGATCAAACCAAACCCAGCTGTGAAAGTACAGTATAGTAATACCTCAATTTACAATTGCCCTGGTCCAAGAGCATTTTGCAAGAAGAGCAAAAAAATTTTTCCAAGTCAACAAGTTTTGTCTTGCAAAATGAGCACCGCCTGCTCCACTGCTGTCACCCCTCCTCCTTCTCCTCTGGCACCTCCTTTGCCCTTACCACCAGTACTGCTGCTGCAGTGCACCCTGTGCTGCCACTACGTTGGCCACCATGCACTCCCTCACCAGCACGGACCCCACCATTGCCCACATCTTATCGCGTGCCCCTCGCTGCCGCCATCTGGAGCTCGCCGTGCAGCCCTTCCAGTGGCTGCAGTGGCAGCAAGTGGTGTGTGGCTGTGGTGGCTGACAGCTCATGCTAGGGGTGTCTATCCAGGGCCTTGGTGGAGGCTGCAAGCCACACACCCCTTGCTACTGCCACTGTGAGGTACATGTGGCGAGGTGCAGGCGATGGCAGCAGCCATGGAGGTGAGGGGGTGTGCAGCAGCTGCCACGGTGGTGGCAAGGGGTGCACCATAATGGTGGCCCTGGCAGTGAAGGGGTGACAATAAAGGCAGCAGCTCCAGAATGAACAGTGTAAGTATTTTTTATTTATTATGGGGAAATTTGTGTTGATGTACAAGTATTTTGGTTTACCAGATTGTTTCCGGAACAAATTATGCTCGTAATAACCAAGGCACTACTGTGTTTAAATAAATTGAAAGCTTCCTCTGTCCTGTTCCAGGTTCCAAGGCTCCTTTTTGCCTTGGGTAAACCTTTGGGATTCTCAAGATATGGTGGGTTAATAGTGAAAAACTGACCTTAGAACACTGACAGAAGTCCCAGTTTTGGTGATGGCAATGTAGTAGTGGTGATTTTAACTATTAAATGCTTCTCCTCTTTCCCTCTCATTATGCTGCCAAAGGCTTTCCCAAGGCAAAAGGGAGCCCTAGTCAGGTCGGAAGTAGGGACCAGGAAGTGCTGGATTCATTTAAAAAGAAAATATGTATTTTTAAAATTAAATTTATATAGATAGATAGATAGATAGATAGATAGATAGATAGATAGATAGATAGATAGATAGATAGATAGATAGATAGATAGATAGATAGATAGATAGATGTTGTTGTTGTAAGGGCTCAATGGAAGATGTAAGTTCTAGTTTTTATCCCCAATGAGCTATTGGAAATAAAGAATTTCAGGGCTCATGTGTCCAAAATGTAAATACAAAGTTTCACTCATCTGACACTTTGTGCTTCTGCTTTTCATTAGTGAGAATCGCTTGAACTACAGTATTTTTCCATGTATAAGGCTATATTTTTGTCTAAAATTGTTAGACTGAAATTGGGGGTAGTCTTAGACACGGAAATAAGCAGAGGACAGAACTGTGCAGTTGTGAAACTGTAATTCTGGGTTGGAAAAGTGAGGGTTGACTTATATATGGGGCATCTTAGATGGGAAAATACAGTATTTCTCTTCACACAGAAGCCACAGCTAAGCAATCATATTCGGAAAAAAACAACAGAAAATATATTGTTGGTTCTGATATACCTTGTATTAGATTCCCCCCCCCCAATTATCTATTTAAAAGAGTGATCTGTAATCTTGAAAACTAGGTTGTGCATAACCTAGTCCTTATAGACTATATTGCTTCATGAAATCAGTTTCCGAACTTGATAAGATCAGTTAAATCTCTTAAACAAAAACAAATCTTGTTTTCCATTAACTGGCTCCTTTTTGTTTGCTCATATTGAAAACTGCAAAACAAATAGACTTCTGCCAACGGACCTGGTGTGAGTAACACCTGGCATATGAATGCTAGCTATTGTTTGGTTTGGGTATACTCTGAATTAACTGACACTCTATTGCTATACCTACTGTAAATCTTTCATGCATCCCTGAGCCATCAAAATGAGGTTGTGAAATGGATGGAATTTAAAAGCAGAACTATAATGAAATCTGAAGTGACCCACAAGGTAATTTTGCCTCAGTCCGCCTAGTTACTTCATGAGTGATTGAAGGTTCTTCCAGGTGAAACTTTTACCCTGAAGCAGTTGCCTGACTTCGTACACTGCGTTTTCCAGGTTGGCTGTGTGAGGAAAGGGTCCAGATTGAGAAAGTAACTAAGGGTTGAGCCATCTCCTCCATCTTCAGCAAAGGTGAAAGAATATGGTACAATGTATGCTGCCAGCAAGAAAAGACATGGACCTGCAGGAGATGGAAGGCAGGAGAATCAGGGTGAAGGAAAGTGTAAATGCAAAGGTGGGAGGAAAGGAGTCTGTAGTGGAGGGTTTCCTAGGGATGGAGGGGGTTAAAGAGGATTGGGAGGATAAAAGGTAAACACAGAATAACTATGCATGCCTGTTGATTGGTACTATAGGATGTGATACCTCTCTGAGTTATTACTTATCTGAAGTAATAACTTTGTTTATCAAAACCCATCATTTAGGCTGTGTGAATTGCACAGGCTGTCATGAGGAGTCATATAAAGGTGGCATTCTTTCTATTGAAGGCTTCCAATTTCTGCATTTTGGTCCCCCCCCCATTCCTTCATTTCCTCCTCTTTTCCATACTTTCATTCTGGAATGTATTTAAGGACAATTTTAAAAATGCTAAGGTTGCAGTATATGCAAATTTGTGTTGACAAGGCTTTTTTTTTTTTTTACTATCCATGTGTTAGAAAGAAGGGAAATAATTTTTTTGTTTAGAAACAAAAGAAGGGAAAAGCAAGGTGTGGTGTTCAGTCCTATCTTGTCCTTTGGATGTTTTCTTGATGTATGACTTTTGTTGTTGTTGTTCAGTCGTTCAGCCGTGTCCGACTCTTTGTGACCCCATGGACCACAGCTCACCAGGCTTTTCTATCTTCCACTGCCTCCTGGAGTTTGGTCAAATCCATATTGGTTGCATTGATGACACCATCCAACCATCTCATTCTCTGCTGTCCTCTTTTCCTTTTGCCTTCAATCTTTCCCAACATCAGGGACTTTTCCAAGGACTCTTCTCTCCTCATGAGGTGGCCAAAGTACTGGAGCCTCAGCTTCAAAATCTGTCCTTCCAGTGAGCATTCGGGGTTGATTTCTTTCAGGATGGGTAGGGTTGATCTCCTTTTTATTTATTTATTTATTTATTTATTTATTTATTTATTTATTTATTTATTTATTGGATTTATTGGATTTATACCCCGCCCATCTTCCCGTGGGAACTCTGGGCGGCTTACAGAAGTTGACAGAGCAACTGATAACACAATAAAAGACAATAACAACAGAATAAGCAATAACTGAAACAACTTTAACAACTTTAAAACAGCTTAGCGCCCTGGCATCGCGTACAAAACCCAACAGCGAGACTTCTCGGAGGGAGGCGAAAATATGGATGGCGGGGGGGGGGACTACAATAACTCTCCAAAGGCCTTGTGAAAAAGCAGAGTTTTTAACACTTTGCAGAAGGCCAGCAGGGACTCTGCAGAGCGCACTTCGCTTGGAAGGCTGTTCCAAAGAGAAGGGGCTGCCACCGAGAAGGCCCGGTTGCGTGTAGATGTTTTCCGGGCCTCTCTAGGGGTGGCAACCCGAAGCGAGTGCGCTCGCGACTGCCGGACTGGATGGACCGAGGTTGATCGCTGGATGATCCGCTCTGACAGGTAGTCCAGGCCCAAGCCATGGAGGGTTTTATAAACTAAAACCAGGACCTTGAATCTGATCTGGGAAGCAACGGGCAACCAATGCAGGCGGGCCAGAACTGAGGTGATGTGGTCATAGCGACACGCACCCACCACCAGCCTGGCTGCCGCATTTTGTACCCGCTGCAAGCGCCGGAGGAGAGTCAAGGGCAACCCCATGTAAAGAGCGTTGCAGTAGTCCAACCTCGAGATCACCAGTGCTTGAACCACAGTTCTCAGAGAGTCGCCATCTAGATATGGGCGGATCTGGGCAATTTGACGAAGATGGTAAAATGCGGATCTGGTCACGGCAGCCACCTTGGCTTTCAAGGTAAGCGCCGGATCCAGAACCACGCCCAGATTCCGAACCCTATCCGCCGGCTGGAGAGAAACTCCCTCCAGACAGGGGAGAGGGCCTCCATACCCAGATGGCGAGCTCCCAAAGAACATAACCTCCGTCTTCTCAGGGTTGAGCTTGAGCCTGTTGGCCCTGGTCCATGTCAAGACTGCATCCAGGCACTGGTCGAGGGTCCAAACGGCTTCCACTGCAGAGGTGGAAAAGGAGAGATAGAGCTGCGTGTCATCAGCGTACTGATGACAGCAGACTCCAAATCTCCTAATGACCCCAGCCAGCGGCCTCACATAGATGTTAAACAACATGGGGGAGAGAGACGAGCCCTGCGGAACCCCACAAGGGAGTATCAATGGGGCTGACAACTCTCCTCCATGTTGCACGTACTGGGGACAGCCCTCCAAGAAGGACCAGAGCCAACTGCGAGCAGTGCCTCTGGTTCCCACATCAGAGAGCCGATCCAGTAAGATACCGTCATCGATGGTATGAAGGCCGCTGACAAATCCAGGAGAACCAACAGGGTAGAGCAACCCCTGTCGGCCGCCCGGATTAGGTCATCTTGCAGCACGACCAAAGCTGTTTCTGTCCCCCGGCCCAGCCTGAACCCAGATTGGCATGGGTCAAGGCACTGCTGTTCCTCCAGATAAGACTGAATCCAGATCGCAGCCACCTGCTCGATAACCTTGCCCATGACAATAGTTCGCCAATTGGTCCGATGCCAGGCCAGGTTTTTTAAGAATGGGCTTAACTACCGTCTCCTTCAAATGGGAGGGAAAAACACCTCGCTGAAGAGGCGGTGGTGATGGCGGATGCCCATTCTGGCATACTCCCACCGGCAGCTTTTATCAGCCAGGCAGGGCAAGGGTCGAAGGGGGTGGACGTGGGCTGGCAGTGAGTAATCGCCCTGGAGGCCTCCAAAGAGGAAACAGGCCCAAGCTCATCCAACCAAGGAGAGTGAGGTGGCGCAGCGACAGGGGATGGCAGGGAAGGGCTAGTACAACCAGAGTCGAAGCCGGCCCGGATGGCCTCTATTTTGGATTGAAAATAGACTGCAAAGATCTCACTACTGAAATCAGTAGGAGGAGGCCTTTCCAGACTAGGATTGGTGAGGTCCCGGACCACCCAGAAGAGCTCCACCTGGCGGTTCGAGGCCTCACCAATTCTCAGGGAGTAATAGAATGACTTAGCCTCCCTGATCGCTCGGGAATAGCGCCTAGTCTGGATAACAACTGCAGTCTTATTAGTTGCCATCCAGCTTCTTCTCCAGCTGCTCTCCAGCCTTCTCCATTCCTGCTTCATCGCTCTCAACTCCGCCATGAACCACAGCGAAAGTCGAGCTCTGCTACGGAGAAGGCGCTTGGGGGGCGATCTGGTCGATGGTGCGGACAGCTGTTTCAAACCATTGGTCAGCCACAGCCTCGGCCGGAGTGTCAGTCAAGCCACCAGGAAGCTCCCCGAAGGCTTCCCGGAACCGGACAGGGTCCATGAGCCTCCGGGGCAGGCCAAAACAGGAGGCCGAGGGTCCCCACGGGGGGGAGGGCAATCAAGAGGGAGAAAGAGAGCAGGTGATGGTCTGACCATGACACAGGTAGAGAAACAAGGTCCCCTACCTCCAGACTGAAGTCCCCCGACATGGAGGTAAATACCAAGTCGAGGGTATGCCCTGATCTGTGGGTAGGACATAAAACATGCTGGGATAGACTCATGGAGGCCATGGATTGCAGTCCAGGGGACTCTCAAGACTCTCCTCCAGCACCAAAGCTCAAATGTATGACTAGATGATCTCAAAGAGCTGGCATAGACTGCTGACAGAAAAGAAAACTACCTGTAATTTCATGTCATAGATATTTTAAAACAGTTATAATACTACCTTGTTACCAGTCAGGATATAGCATGATTTCAGAGCACCTAGAGAAGGGGTGTGTTGTGTTGTGTGTAAGATGTGTCATTACAGTCCAAGCCGATTCTTCGTGATCCCATGTCCATTGAGTTTTCTGGGCAGGTTCCTATTGTTGAAAACAATGAGGAAGGAGGAACAAGCCAAAAAGTATGACAGTATTATGGAACAAGGCAACCTACATTGATTGCTTACAGAAGCATAGTCTATGCCACCACCACTGTTTAGTCCCAGTCAGTCTCACCAGTCTTGGGCACCCTGGCTATCGATTTGTCATTTTCTCAATGGTGTAATGGTACAGTTAGTTATCTTGGATGCTAAAAGCCAGGATACCATGGGTTCCTGTCCCAAACAACTATCAAATCAGGAACTATGATCAATTTGCAAAGTAGGAAGGATTTTCAGCTCTTGCTCTCCTGTGTGGAAGATGAGTCACAGCAACTGGACTTCTTTTCTTGAGAGATTGAAATGTTTCTCTGCTCATCCAAACAGCTTCACTAGTCTGAGGAAAGCTAGTTGTGAGTCATCCATTTTATAGTTCATTATATAGTTTACTCTCCTGTACTTTCATCTTCGGGAAGATAGCCTCTCTGCTGCAGAATTTCCCCTAATCACAAATAGGAGAGCTTATCTTAGAGTTATGAGCTGAGAGGTCTTGGGTAGCTGGCTGATCTCTGCTAGGATTTGGCAAGTGTTGAAAGGTCACAAGCATCAACCCAGTAAGTACCACGAGGAATTCTTTAACAATACAAATAGAAGGTCGAGAATGCCACATTCTCTTAGCATCCCAACTTTTGCGACCTCTGTACCATGCTTTGGAAAAGTAATGACCAAGCTATAAATAGTAATTTTGTAATCACAATTATGACTGTGACCTGCAGAGGAAGGGATTAGAGTTTAGAGTCTTGAAATTTGCCCCTAATATTTTCTGGGGGACTGGAGGAGAGAAAAAACAGGGTGAGACAAAAAGATGACAGTTGGATTTGCCTTTTAAAGCAGCTGAATCATAGTATTTTATTCATACCAGACTGTTTTTTGTGAGAATTATACATGAGTTGACAAAATAGAAAAAAACATTGATGGTTAGAAAGAAGAAATTAACTTAAAGAAGAATTAAAACAAATTGGGTGATTACGTTTTTATATTTATTTATTAGATTTAGATTTGTCACCAACCATCTCCCCAGAAGGGACTTTTGGAATGTAATACTTGGAAAAATACATGTAGGATATTTAATGGAAATATTTAAGGGGATGAATCTCCAGCTCTAATTTGACAACATAGAGTAATAAATGTACTTGTTCGTATTTAGAAATTAATAAAGTTGCTCATAATTTTACACCATAAAGGATGGGTTCCTGGCATTCAGAATTATTTTCTCTGTTTTTCATTGTAGCACCACCCCCCAAAAGACTGAAATGTAACCATTGGACTCCTTGTCCACCTGGAAGCTATGCTTATCGTGTACTTAGTGGTGGGGGGAAGGACAAGTTAGCTAAAATCTGCTTTGAAGATGAACTGTGAGTATCAGTGTACAAGGCTGCTTTTGTCTTCTTTGTGTGCATCAGACCTACAAACTTGGATTAGTTGGGTTTTCTTCTAGAATTCATAATAGTAGCAGTTCTGTGAAGTAAGGGTCTAGCGACTAAATGGAAAGAAGAAAGAGAACTCATGTTGTATAGGTACATGTGTCCATGTCCAGTTGTCAGATCTATCATAACAGCTTTTGTTTGGGAAAATAAACTAGAATTTGAAGACTAAGGAAAAACAGCTGTCACATTTGAAAAATTAAAACAGACAATATCAGGCTACATTAGCCTTTGTCTATATAACTACCATTTGTTACTTCTTGGAGTAAGTCCTAGATTCTGCCAGCCAATGTGGCTAGGGACACAAGGAATCTCAAGAAAGAAATTAATGTTGGAGGCATTATCATGCTAACCCATTGGTTGTTCTTGATTACTTACCGTAATTCATCTGAGTTCTTGGCTACAGTCAGCTGCTCACTGATTGCCCATGATCATTCCTTTCTGTCTCATTATCTGATATATTTTGTTCTATTTGTGTTAGTGTTCTATAAAAATAAGCACTTGTTTGCTGGATTTTACTTTTCTCCCCCTTGAAAAAGCTGCAGAACACCTAAGGAAGCTCCCAATGCTTTTCTTGTATAAAGTCATCCGTTTCAGAATCAAATACTGCATGGATTAGCATTAATGGTTTATATATCTCAATTTCAGACTGATGAGTGAACAAAAAGGAAATGTTGGAAGAGGAATAAATATTGCTATTGTGGACTGTGAGTAAAAAAAGTATAACCCTGTGGCTTATTTCACAAGAAGGTTGCCAAAAGAAAGGAAGATAATTCTGAGTGCTCCAGAATGTGCTGTCTAACTGATTTTTCTGTCCTTCTGTGTCTTTTGTATACAGTGGACCCTTGTATAACAAACAGCTTGTATAACATAAAATTTGTACAACATAAAAAATTCCGGAGATAGGGGAAATTTGCTTAACATAATCGCCTGTGGGGAGAATCTGTACAACATAAAAATGAGATTACTCCGTTTTCAATGCATTCCTATGGGAATTTGTATAAAGGAAAACTTGCTTAACATAATTTCATTTGGAACGAATTAATTCCTTTATACACGGTAACACTGTATTATGATTTGGTTGATTTTACTGTTAATTGTGCAAATATGTTTTCTTTTCTTTTGTTTTTGTACCGCACAAATACTTGTTTTTAAGGGATCTAAATTGTTCATTTTGTTACTTATTTCCAAGCTACCTTTAGAATCTTTTAGGCAGGAGACAGAAAATAGATTTTAGAAATAATCACCACACTGAGTGCATTAGACTTAATGGACAGGTAATGTTGGACACACAGTAGATGGGTGGAGCATGACAGAGATTAGAGGGCACGTCCTTTAGACTGCCAGCCTGGCAGTCATGAGAAATGTTGTGCACATTTGACCAATGAACTCAGGGCGTTTATACATGACCCCTAAGCTCCGCCGCAAATGGCTGCAAGGTCCGGACCTTAAAAATGTTTACCCACCAGCTCCGGACTTTGCAGACAATTAAGTGCGACCCCGCCCACTTTAGCGCGACCAAACAGCAGTTTTCTTGTACCTGCTTTTTGGATGTGACAAATATTTGATCCGGTGTAAGGATAGTGAGTGCGGGGCTCTCCTGGCTTCTGTTTGTTCTTTTTTTGTGCCCCGCCCCTTTAAGAGATCTGAATGCTGCCAGGAACAAAACGGAGGTAAACCGGCAGTCTTTTCTTTCTTTTTTCTCCCCCCCTCAGGCAGCCAGCAATCAGGAAGTGCGGAGGGGGGTGGGGACAGAGGAAGAGCGAGGAACCCCTAAGATCTCTGGTCCGAATTTAAGTGGCCAGCGGATCTTAGGGGTCGTGTAAAAAGGCCCTCAGTAGGATTTTTTTTTGTTCTTATTTTTGAAAGCCAGCCAGCAAAGGAGTTGTCTCTCCTATTTAAGACTACAGTGTCTGTCTATATACAGTATTTATTTTCAAACGTTAACCAAAGTTTTCTACCTCCATACATGCAGAAATAACCAACTGTCTACCAAACACAATTTTATTTGCAATCCTTTAGATAAGCAACCAAGCACAAAAGCTGGCTTGCTTTTCATTCTGTTTTCATGTCAGCAGTACCTAATTTGAATGTTTTCATCCCAGGGTGGGATAAAGACTTTTGAGCTGAGGGGCAGCAGAAATTGAAAGTGTAAAGCAATTATATATGGGGTGTATGAATGGATTCTAGATAGTCACATATAGATAATTCAGTGACAAAGTTGTTGCAGGAAAGGGAAAATTAGATGTTAGTCTAAAGCAGTGCTTCTCAACCTGTGGGACCCCAGATGTTCCTAGACTACAACTCCCAGAAGTCTTCATCACTAGGTAAGCTGGCCAGGATTTCTGGGAGTTGCAGTCCAGGATCATCTGGGGACCCACAGGTTGAGAACCACTGGTCTAAAGTGATACTGACTGTAAGGATAGGCTGCAAAATGGAATACTGTACAGTAATACTGAAGGCAACCTTAGCATTAGTTAGTTATGTGCCAACTTATACAGAGCCTAATAGGCTTTCAGGCTAAGTGAATTATTTAAGGGGTGGTTTTAGCCATTTCATTTCTCCAGTGAATTTCCATTGCCAAGTGGGTTTCAAACTTGAGGTACCCAACATTAACATTAAAACAACAGCAGCATGTACCTGTAAGTCACTTCTGACTTATGGTGACCCTTTTCAAGGTTTTCGGGTAAAATATACTCAGATGGTTTACCATTCCCTTCTTCTGGGGAGCATCCTAGGGCTGTGCAGCTTGACTAAGGCCATATTAATAATAAAATAATAAAATAAATAAATAAATAAATAAATAAATAAATATTAGCACTGGCATTTATTTATAATCCATTTGTTTTATTTATTTGCTTTTCTTGTACAGAGTCTATAAAATAGACTGAACTATATACAGCAGGGCCGTCCAACTTTGAACAGGCCGAGGTCTACTTTTTCCAGCCCCAAATGCCTGAAGGGTACTACACTAAAACCTCTAATAATGAATTTTACCTGTTCTGAGTACATGCTCATAAGTAAAAAATATTGTAAGTAGAGCAGCGGTTTCCCATAGGAATGCATTGAAAATCAATCCATTCTGGAGGGAACAGATTTCAATGTTCAGATTCCTATGGGAAGGCTAACCATGCACACACTTCCCTTGTACCCGCTCGAGCTGGTGTGGGAGGGTGCAAGGGAGGTGCATGCATGCTTGTGCAGATCGCCTCTTCCAAGGGGTAACCCATGCGACCATGTACATGCCTCCCTTGCACCCGGCTCGAGCAGGTGCAAGGGAGATGTGTGCATACTTGTGAACAGCCCGGGCAAGCGGATCCACCGCCACCACTTGCCTGAGGTGCTGGAAGACTTTTCTTAAAAGGTGCACTTGCCCTCCCAACCCACCCGGGGCCTGCCTTGACTCTCCTTCCCCTCCAGCCTCTTCCTCTTTCCCCCCTTCTCCCTTCCAGCTCCCTTGCTGCCACTACCACTGTCATTGCCGACCGCAGCTCACTCACCTCCACCATGTTCACTGCACAGCTGGGGTGGGCCGAGCCGTCAGTAGGGCAATCACATTGCCACGGCCAGGCAAGGAGGAGAGAATGGCTCAGAAAGAAAGCAGGAGGAGCGGTGGCGGCAGGGGGTCACAGTTTCTGTGAGGCAGCTGTGGGGGTGGGAAGAGGAGGAGGAGGGGGGAAGGGTGGAAGGAAGGAATTATACAGGGGGAAGAAGAGGGAGGCGTCACTGTGCAAAGGATATAGGCATGCCCACGATCCCACCTCTCATCCCCTCCCCCCCTCCCTCCCTCTGCTCTGCACCAGCAACTCAGCTGGTCACAATACAGTGGTGCACTGGTCATCTGGGTGGCAGAGGGAGCAGGGGACTGTGCCATGGCCCTTGAAGATATTTCTTCTAGCAATCTTAATTCCAGCTTGTGATTCATCCAGTCCTGCCCTTTGCATGATGTACTCTGCATATAAGTAAAATAGGCAAGGTGATAGTATGCAACCTTGTCACATCGTTTTCCAGTGGATTAAACCCAATCAGGCATGGGTAGTTTTTAATTTAAAGTAGTGGAAAGCTTCCCATCCTGTCCTTCCTTTCAGGGTTCTCTCTTGCCTTTGGGAGCCTTAGAAAGAGCAAGGGAAGAACTTTAATAGTTAACAAAAATCAATAAATAAATCACAACTTACAGGACCGGGACCTACAGTGGTGATTTATAAAGATTAAAGGCTATCCATGCCCTGATGTTCCCAAAGTCTTCCCCAAGGCAAAATAGAGCTGTAGGGAGTTTTGGAACCTGATAGGTGGAGGTTAAAGCAAAGTGTTCTGCTTATATACCACCCCATACCACTACAAGTAGTCTCTGGGCGGTTTACAATTTTAATTACAGAGTGCAGGCTACACATTTTTGTTAAATGTTGAATGTGGCATGCCAATGGTAAAAATGTTGAATCTGAGATGCCACCTTGTATTTCTAAATATATATATTTCATTGTAAGCAGGATTGCTTAAGAGTGAGAGAGAGAGAGAGAGAGAGAATTCAAAACTATATTCGATTCTATTTGATTCTATTCAATTCATTCGTTCGTTCGTTCATTCATTCATTCATTGCAATTTTATACCACCCAGCTGGCAATGGCCATTCTGGTTGGTAAACAACAGTAATACAAATAAAGAGGACAAGTAACAAAGCAAGAGTAAGCTACCAAACAAAATCCAAACATAATTAAATCACATAACAAATAAATTCAAAACCAGTATGGTAATGTTAAAAATGATAAATACTATATCTCAATAATAATGAGATTTAAACTTTTTTATTATCCACCTTGATACCTTTTGGAAAGGCATACACCCTGGAGGTCAGAATGGCATATAAAGAACATGATATGTGCTCAAGTTATAGTTCCCCCCCTCCCCAAAATAGAATGTTTACTGCAGGTTAATGAAAGTATCAGTAAAAGAATGTTTGTAGCATTTTTTCTAATTTGTTTAGAAAATATGTTTTATTTCTTTTAGATAATACTGGGAATGTTGTGGATACAAAAACTTTTGACATGTGGGAAGGAGGTAAGATGCACACCTATGTTCAACATTGACATATAAGAATACATGCAATCAATCTTCATTTAAAGTCTCTGAGTCTGGATGCCCAGGTTTTGGTGGTGGCAAGGAGTGTGTTTGCTAGTGTGTCACCTGTGTTGGTTCCTGGGGATTTCTGATCTAGCCACAGTGACACATGCCTTATTTACATCCTGGCTGAATTATTATAACACGTTCTATGTGCGTCTGTCTCTGGAATTGTCAGGAAACTACAGTGGGTCCAAACCATGGCAGCCAGATTGCTGACTGGGGCTGGACATAGAAATTACATAACCCCCCCCCCGATACAGCAGCTCCACTGGCTGATAATCTGTTTCTGGGAAAATTCAAAGAGCTGGTTATAATCTATACAAATGGCTTGAATCTAAGCTCTGTCAAGGACTTCCTCTCCCTCTATGAGTCTGCATGACTAGAAAGGGTTTGAAAAATAAGAAAGGGTGTTGGAAACAAATTAAATATAGATATAAATATATAAAAATATTCAAAATAAATAAATAAATAAATAAGAGATGAAAGCTCAGATTGGCTTGGTTCAGGAGAATTGTGCTGTACAGGAAAGGGGGTGGACTGACATTTGACTTACTCCAAGTAGCAAGGTTTCAGTTGTACATTTATAAAAATATAATTTGAATGAGGATTCATGGGTACTTTTCATTTATGAAAACTGAGAGCACCCAAAAGAAGTATCTCGCAGATCTTTTACATCATGTCTTTTTAAAGAAAGACCAGGAAACTGTCTTATTTTACCAGAAGTGAAGTGAGATGTTAGGCAAGGGAAAGTGCAAATGCACCTAAACAATGTACCCTCTAATTTTTGTCCCCACTGTGTCAGGTTCTGTTCCATACATGTGCTGCCACCAACCCTTCCAGGTTCTGTCACAACAGAACAAAAATGGTTACAACAGGTGTGCAGGGGTGGAAAAGCTCTACCCAGAGGGGGCCAGAGGTGTGCCTGCCTTAGAAATAACCTTGGATATAAATACATATTTTTACAATTTTTTTCATCCCACAGACTTCTCTGGATCAATGACTGGTTTCATTAAAAATGCCCCGCAGAAATCCCTGATCCTGATGGTGACCCATGATGATGGAAGCACAAAGTAAGCACTCTCAGTAAACAAAAGAAAAGGGTTCTGCATAATGCAACCTATGGTTCAGCCTTCCAGGTATTTAGAAATAAGATCACCAAATGTCATGCAGTTAATTGCAACCACCAGTTGTACCAAACCTACAGAGCTTTTTGACACCATGACATTTAAAAACTAACTTTTTTGGAAACACCAGTATAATTGCTGGCTTCTTTCTGAAGCATCTCTTTCAAACAGATGTCTTAGGGTTTTGTGCGCAACCCTCAGAGAAAAAAACTGTGCATCCCAACACAAAGGAAACGAAATCAAAGCATGCTACCTATATACCATGCCATGGAACTTAAAGCACTCTCTGGATGGTTTACAAGTTAATTATGCAGGCTATACACGGCCCAACCAGCAGCAGAATGCTGGGTACTCATTTTTCTAACTTCAGAAGGATGGGAGGCTGGGTGAACTTTGAGCCAGCTGTCTGGGATTGAATCCCTAGATCAGGCATTTCCAAACTTTGGCCCTCCAGATGTTTTGGACCACAAGTCCCACAGTCCTTTGTCATTGGCAATCTAAGCTTAGGATTTTGGGAGTTGTGGTTCAAAACATCTAGAGGGCCGAAGTTTGGACATGCCTGCCCTAGATCGTGAACAGAGTTGGGCTGCAATACAGTACTTTGAACCACTGTAGCATGAGACTCACTAAACAGGGGTCCTCAGTTGGGCTGCCCCCAAGGTCCTGAATCCGGCCCCTGGGACCAATACCCCCCACCTACCCCCTGTTTTGAGCAAGCCAACCTCTGCAGCTGCTTTTGGACTATGATCCGAGTGGTGTCTGGGTGGTGGTGGACACTTTGAAACTAAAGAAAGGCATTACAGGAAGAAGACAGTAAGGTGTCTGATAATAATATCAGGAAATACAGAGAGAGAGAGGGAGAGAGAGTCTGGTGTAGTTTTTTTAAAAAAGCATTCAGTAGTAGAAAGTACAGAGCTAAATATTTCTCTTAACTCTCACAGATTAAAGGAAGATGGGAAAAAGACCATCAGTGAACTAGGAAGTCAAGAAATACGGAATCTGAGATTCAGGTCAAGCTGGGTATTCATTGCCGCAAAAGGTTTTAAGCTGCCCGAAGACATAGAAAAGGAAAAGGTAAGACTTGTTTAAGAAGTCCAAAATAATCCATAGCACTGTATCAGATATGCCAAAGCTATAACACTGATTTCAAAGTATGGTTACCCCTATTTTTATTAATTCCATTTTAATTTTCTTGTGCTCTAATACAAGCATTCAGCATAATAATCTTACTGTATACTTTGAATTCATTTTTATTATTTACACTTATAAACCACATTGACTTTCCCATAGGGAACTCTGGGTGGTTAACAACAGAAGCAAAAATAAAGCAGGTAAAAACAATAGTCAACATGGTTACAAAGCACAAATGTAGCTGACAAATGGCGAAATGGGGAAAAATTCCTCTGCCAGTTTCTCTGTGCATCAGAAGAGAAGAACAAATGTAGATTTGACATTAATCGCATGTGAGCAATTAACATCAGTGTTTGTTAAAAAGAAAGAAAGAAAGAAAGAAAGAAAGAAAGAAAGAAAGAAAGAAAGAAAGAAAGAAAGAAAGAAAGAAAGAAAGAATGGCTACCATGGTCAATGAGGAATTAATTCCCCTTCTTCATCACCCACACAATTTCTGAACCTGCTGTTAATGCCAAGGAGAATAGCTTCCATGGGCACCAACGAAATCTTCTTTCCCAAATTAGCTGTTTTAGCTTTAATTTCATGACACACACACACACACACACACACACACACACACACACACACACACACACACACACACACACACACACACACACACACACACAGAGGGAGGGAAAGAGAGTGAGAGTGAGAGAGTAATCTCCTTTCTGTCCTGGTCCAGTCTTGCCTGCCTGACCCCTGCAATTGTTAGTATGCATATAAATTACAGTGGACCCTTGTATAACAAACGGTTTGTATAACAAAGTCTGTACAACATAAAAAATTCTGGGGACAGGGGAAATTTGCTTAACATAATCGCCTATGGGGCAAATCTGTACAACATAAAAATGGGATTACTCTGTTTTCAATTCATTCCTATGAGCATTTGTATAAAGGAAAATTGCTTAACATAATTTCATTTGGAATGAATTAATTCCTTTATACAAGGTATTACCGTACTTACTTTTCATTAACACTGTATCTGGCTTAGGGATGGGCACAAAATGAAAAACAAAATTCTGTTTCATTTTGTTACATAATGAAACAAAACAAAATGAAAAGATGAAGCAGCATTTCAATACAGATGAAACGAAATGGTCATTTTTTCCGTTATAACAAACCATTTCGTTTCCTCTGTAAAAGGCCCCATGGTTTTAAAAAAAGCCCAGCTGGTCAGTGTGAGATAAGAAAAAAATAAAAAATAATAAAAAACGCACGGAGCAGGCCCACGGGCCAGCTGGTCAGCATGAGAAAACAAAACAAAACAAAACAAATGAAATACAAAACAAAATGGGAGGGGGAGAAATGAAGAACAAAACGAAACACCATTTTGGCATTTCGTGCCCATCCCTAATCTGTCTTATCCTGTGGCTTCTTATGTAACTCTTTCAAATAAAGGACTGAAAATAGAATGTCTTAGTCCAAGTATTCTATATGCCCAAAGACATTTGCCATCAATTGATGGGGTTACTAGCGTACTCACTCAACCAGTGTTACAGTTTCTCCAGGTATAATCATGTTAATCAGCTGCAACAAAAGACAGCAGAGTCCTATGGCACCTTCAGAACTGGTTGATCTATTATATCATGAGTTCACACAGCCCACTTCCTTGCAGTGCCTGCTCCATAAGGTGGCTTTTCTCCCCTCCCACCTCTGTTGCAGCTGCTGTGAAATGCATGTGTTCTCCCCCTCGCTATGTTGCTCTGGAAGTATGTCTACAGTAGTGCTGAGCAGAGTGAGAAAGACTACTAGTAGATGTTGCAAGACACCCAAAAGCACATTTCAAATGTGATCACGTGGGGGGGGGGATGTGATCTGATGACACTTGTGAAGCAGGCCAATGAGATCTCTATTCCAGTACTGTGTATGTGGAATTGTGACTCAGCCCAACCCCTGCCTCTGCCTAGACCTATTTGTTCAAGCTATGGGGTTGCTACTTTCTGGGCCAGAGTGAAATTCCTTCCCAGGGTTGATTTTAATTCTCTTTCTGGGAAGATTGGACATATGCCTTTTCAGCTACCAGACTGCAAACTACCTCTAATAACTGAGTCGTTTCTCTTTTCTTTCCCTTTCCTTTTGATATGTTTATTGTTTATTTCTGTTACTTTATTAATTATTTGTATCCAGATTCCCAGCTCAGCGTCTTCCTGGGCAATACAGATTGAATTCCAGGGAAGGAAGGAAATATCTGGGGGTGAACTGTGGGGAAAGGAAGAATTTTTGGTTATCTGATTACTTGAATGTTTATGTTTCTTGAAATATTTTTGTGTCATGTTGATTATTTACCAAATTAATTTTGTTCTTTAAAAAATAAAAACCAGACAGCTAAGTCAGCACCTCACATAAAACCTAGTACTCCACTGATTGGACATAATGATAATTTGCTTTTCTTGGTGACCGGTTTTAGTCATTGGCTGACAGGGAAATGCATTTCATTAATGGGTGGATTTAGAAGTGTACATATTGTAATATGTAGCACTGGTCTGAATAATCACAACCAAAAGGAGCATAGTTGAGAGTTATTAAAGCAGAGCCCTGACTCCTCCAGATGACAAATACTACTTGTAGGGCAATTTTCTTCTCTTAGGATGGGACAAAATTATTTGAATTAAGAAGGGAACTAATTACATTTGCTTAAGGATTCCAGTGTCTCTCTCCCTCTTCCCCCTCCCAAGCTGAAGAAAACTTTTTTTGGCCATGATCTGTCCTGAACTCTCAAATATCAGCTGTCAGTCTGTTGTTTAGGGCAGAAAGTCATAGCTAGAGTTGCAACAGTGCATAAATGGAACTTAACAGAGGACTTCACTCACCAAGGCTCAGTTGATTCCGGTTGGAGCCTGCTATGCTAAACAACAGGATTTCAGCCATTAGATGATTATATTTTTATTGTTCACTTGTCTTGCAGCACTGTAAATTGCTTCAGGATCTGTGTGAGTGAGAGGTGGTTCCAATAAATCTTTAATAATCATACTGGCGAAAGCAGAACAAACAAATTTCTAGTACGTGTCCTGGTGTTTATTACTTATGTGGATTCTAGAACCACACTCAGTTATTTTATATAGCAAATGTACTGCTGTGTTTTCACTGTTGTTTTAAAACTATAAACTGAATTTCTTTCCTATGTGCTTTTTAACAGATCAACCACTCTGACAAGAGTAAGAACCGATACAGCGGCTGGCCGGCTGAAATCCAGATAGAAGGTTGCATTCCGAAGAACCTAGCAGGCTGAATCCTGGTCTTTTGTCAGCAGATTAATGCATTCATGTATTTTAATACATAGCTTGTGGGGAATCTTGTACTGTAGGTGGAATGAAAAAGTTCATAATTGTACATCAGAGAAAGCTGCGGTAGTTTGAAACTTCAGGTCCCATGGAATGGGCAGTTCTCTGTATGGGTCTTGAAGAAAGTACAGGTGTTCCTCCTATTAATGTATGTTATATACTAAGAAAAATTAATTGGTTTTAATGTTGCAGGATTCTCGCAAACAGCAGAAGTTTTGAGTATTAGTATTTCATTTTTTAAGTATGCTACCCAAATCTAACAACCAAAGCTCAAACTCAGAACGACACTGATGGATGAATTTCCTGTTCAGTTTCTCCCAATTCTCCACCTCTGTTCTTTTCCTTGAAATACTTTTCAGCCAAATCTAGTCATTAAACTACTGGTTTTGTGGTTTTACCATTTATACTTGAATATTTTTATGTATTTATTTTCCAATTTCTGCCTAATTGAAAGAATAAAAAGTTTTCATTTTTAAACTCAGTTCTGTGGCATTTTATAATTAAATGTGGTTATCTGGTGGGGAAACTTTTGAACAAACTAGAACAAATTAGAACAGTTTGCACATTCATCTGAGTTGGGTAAGTTGTCATAAATAGAAATATAGTCTTATTACATCTACTGCAGACTGTTGATTTTCATGGAGCCTGGGAATGCTAAGGTGATCAAATGGTATCCTAATTTGACAGCTTTTTATAGCTTTATCAATGTAGTCATCCGTGATATCTGAACTTAAAATTGAAAAAAAGAGCTTTATTAATTATGCAGAATCACCCCTTCTTATAACCAAAGGTGTCTTTATTTTGGGATACTAAATGGGACTAGGCAGTAGTAACAGATAATAATAAAAGAAAAAGGAATATTACCTAGTGGTTGCAGTCCTTGAACGAGTTCAGATCTCCAAGGCTGTGAGAACTGAAGGAATTAACTGAAGAATTCTCAAAATTATTTTCTTTATTTTATATAAATAAAATACAAAACCGCTGTCCATTCTTTCTTGAAATCACGGGAAACAGATGAGGTGCAAGATGATTGGAGGAGGACTAATGTTGTCCCCATCTTCAAAAAGAGCAAAAATTGAGATGCTGGAAACTACAGGCCAGTTAACCTGACATCAATCCCCCCCAGGGGGGGATCCTATAACAGATTTATTAAGCAGTCATTATACAAGCACCAAAAAACAATGCAACAATAACTAGAAACCAACATTAGTCCTGCTAGACTAACCTGATCTTATTTTTTATCAGGTACTCCCTGATAGACAGAGGGAATGTGATAGAAGTAATATACCTCAACATCAGCAAAGCTTTTGACAAAGTTCCCCATGATATCCTGATTAGCAAGTTAACTAGGGACAGTATTGGCTGGATAAATCAAGTGTAAGGCAGATATGCAGTTGGCTACAGAATCATACTCAGACAGTGGTGATTAATGGCTACTTCTCTAAGTAGGGTACCCCAAGGCTCAGTCCTGAATGATGTGCTGTTCAACATTTTTATTAATGATATGGAGAAGGGAATGCAGGGAATGCTGGTCAAATTTGCAGATGACACAAAATTAGGTGGAATAGCTAATAATCAGAAGACAGAAGCAACATTCAAAAAGATCTTGATAGGCTGGAGCACTGGGCTAAAAACAACAGAAATGTAACAGGGGTGTGTGCAAAATACTGCACCTGGGAAGAACAATCCAAATGCACAGTTGCAAGATGAGGGACACACGGCTCACCAGTACTGAAAATGAGAAGGATCTTGATATTCTTCTACATTACCTAGATCATAAACAGAGTAAGAACAAATAGTGTGATGTGGCCACAAAAAAGACAAATGATATTTTAGGCTGCATGAATAGAAGTATAATTTCCAAATCCTGTGAGGTGCTTACCCCTCTTGATTCCACACTGGTTAGACCTCACCTTGTATATTGTGTCAGTTCTGGACACCGTACTTCAAAAAAGATGGTGACAAATTGGAGCACGTTCAGAGGGTGAACAAGGATGATCGGGGTGGGAAATCAAGCCCTATGAAGAAAGACTGAAAGAACTGGGCATGCTTAGCCTAGAAACGAAGAAGACAGAGGGGCAATATGATAGCACTTTTCAAATATTTGAAAGGCTACCATACACAGGAAAAGCGATCGACCCAGAGTGCAGGACACACAACAACTGGCTCAAATTTCAAGAACCCAGCGTTCAGCTGAGTATCAGAGAAAAACTTCCTGTTAGAGTTGTATGGCAGTGAAACCAGTTACTTTAAGAGGTGGTGAGTGCTCCAACTCTACAGGTATTGGAGAGAAATTTGGACAACCACCTGGCAGATAGCCTTTGATGTTTATTCCTGCATGGATTAGGAAGTCCACTCTTCTATGATATTCTATGAAGAACAAAACAATAGATACAACCCAGTAAATTGTACTGACTTCATATTCTCTACTGGGCCAATTCAAAATGCGGGTATAAAGCCCTAAAACAGACATATCCAAACTTTGACCCTCCTGATGTTTTGGACCACAACTCCCAGAATTCCAAGCCTGTATTTCCAATGGCAAAGGACTGTGGGAGTTGTGTTCCAGAACATCTGGAGGGCCGAAGTTTGGGTATGCCTGCAGTTGCAAGGACCCTTAATGGATTTATTGTTTGGCTACTTTTATACCCAACGTATCCACCATTGAGCTCACAGTAATGCCTACCTTTCCTTTTCTCTACTTCATCCCCACCACTACCATCTATCCCATTAATTAAAGTAATCAGGTCTAGGAAAAGTAACTAGGTCAAGGTCACCAGCCAGTGAGTTTCTTTGCTCACTCAGAACTACAGCGCAGATCTCTGGGTCCCCAGTCTGTCACCTTTCACATGTAGACTAGTCCATCTTTCTTGTTTCGCAGTGCCAAGCTTCTCACCTGTGGGCAGCCCATAAGCAAGAGGGTACAGTAACGCCACCCCCCTTTCATAGCAACTGGTATTGAAAGACTATACTGCCCCTGATCCTACAGATAACATGGAACCATCATAACTCACAGCTATTAGTAGCTTTATATCTAGCTTATTTTTAATGTCTTTCAAGGTGGGAGGTATTACTGTGTCTCACGAAAGCAACTTCCTCAGCTTAACTGTGCAGTGCATGAAGAAGTACATCCGTTCAACCACCCCAGATCTTTCACTGTAAGGGAGGACATTTGACTAATTATATATTTATAAATATATATGGCTGCTTCACTAACCACAGGTATGGACAAGCCCTCATGTATTCACCAACAATGTATTCTAAGCAATACATATATATATATATAGCCACACTAGTGACACGAATAATGTAGTTATATTCACTTAAGCACTCCACGTATATATATATATATATACATATATGTATCACATACACATGTATCTACAGTTGTATTCTTGTAAACTTAGAATCTTTGGTCAAGCCTTTCCGGCTAGAATAGAGAAAGGAACTTCCGCTAAGTCAGCTAAGGCAATTATGAATTCAAGGATCCAATTAAGTTCCTAAGCTTTGAGGATCACACACTAGCAATTAACGTGTGTCCAAGGCGTACCAGGGAGGCCTTATCTCAGCGTCTGGTGTTCGTAACTGTCAAAATGTCCAAGGACATAAGGATGATCCTACCCTCCCTGCCTGTGAGGGGAGGAGATCAAACGTACCAGTTAGAACTTTTAGGCAAGTGTACCAAAGATGTCAATTAGTGTTTGATGCATGTAACAAATGTATATGACGTAAATTCGGATGGGCGGAGAGAAAAAGAGTGCTGGAAAAACCTTATAAAAATATCTCCTTTCGTTTTCTGGGTGGACTTCTCACCACCAAAAAGTGTGGAAGTGCCTTGATTGATCAATCAATAAATTCTCGTCTCCTAAGACTCAGACTTGGTCTTTTGCAGCCCATGAAGCGCAGGCACGCTGGCACGGGACCCTCATAAATTTAAATTCCTTACATTTCTGGTGGAGATGCCGGGGAAAAGTGCCACTGCCCCAGCGCTCTTGGGAGTCTGACTTAAATCACAGTAAGAATTCATGCTGACCCTGGAACAAATCTAGTCCGGACCCTCTGATTTTGAGAGGAGACTTGTTCTATCAGCATTGGACACAATACTGTTATTTAAGGAGAAAACAAAGCCGGCAGAACAACGGAGGAACTGTAAGAGGACTGCGCAAAAGAAATCTGGTAAGAAGAGAAAACTAGTTGTGGGGTGGCGTGAGTTCGAATCTAACAGCTCTGTGGAGTGGAGAAGATTGCGGATTCTTATGAGTCGGCCCCGGGGAGGGAGGAAGACGAGAAGAGACACTTGTGTGTGTCTCTAGCATCCCGCGGACCAGGGAGGACTCAGAGTTGAGAGACTCTGAGGGCCCCCGAGGGTGGAGGAGAGCTCCTCTCGAATAACCCTAGTGTCCCCCTCCCCAAGTGTTTGAAGAATTAGAAGCAGAGCACTGCTCTGGCTTCCTCAGAGGATTTACTGATGTTTAAATATATATGTGGGTGTTAAGTTGAATTCTTTTTGGTAACCATAGGGAAGTGGCCATTCCCTGTGTCTTAAGCAGGGGCAAAGACTGGCAATCTTTGCCCCACAATACCAACGAAGTTCCACCATCTTCGTTTGATTTTAGAGAAGTTAGAAAGATCTATTCTTAGGCAAGGGATCGCAGTTAACTGGGGAAACAGAAATGTGGGAGAGTTGTGTATGGTTGCTGAATCACATGTTGGCGTGTATGATGTGCATTTGATTGTTGAGGTGTGAGTCCGTTTGATGCTTGTGTGGGAGAAATCATAGGAACACAGTTAGACCTTTAAAGTAAACCTATGGGGATAAATTAGTGCAGTTTATGCACCCCCTTTTTGATGTGCGATGTGGTAACATTGGAATTCTGCCACCAGAAGTAATGATTTTAGTATTAAATGGAACATGAGTAAGCTTTAAGAAGAACCCCTCTAACTAGGATGAGGCAGGACTTTACCATCTCAAATTAAGATTCTAGCCCTCAGGGAGGACAGACCAATTATGACCTGCTAGCAAGAGGTGTGTGAATGTACAAGGACGTGCTTAGTTAATTAATATAAGAGACTAAATACTCTGCCAACTAGGAGACCCCTCCAGCAATTTTGATAATACCAGGGGGAATATGGGCAGTGAGAAAAATACTTTTGAATACTCAGGGATAAACAACATCCCGCATATTTTGTGACTGGCTGGTCACGCAACAAAATTTACCAGCTGAAGGGATATTTTACAAAAAAAAAAAAAAATAGTAGAAGGAAGGCAGCAAGACAGAAGTGGGATGGATAGGTATGATGTTGAGGGAACGGGAGGAGAGCACGGAGCATTGAGGGGACAGGAAGTGCTAGATGGGGGATGCGTACCCCTGAATTGCCTTATTCAAGCATTCAGGAGGTACTTCCATCCCGCTACGCCAATGCCCAACTCCTTGGATATGGAAGCTTTAAACAGAACTAAGGGTTGCTATGCACCACATGAGGAGATAGGTAGGGACGTTATTTCTGAACTATTAATAGTCAAAAGCAGGGAAATCAAATCTTAGTATCAACTGTTGTGTGTGCTTGATGTGTAATTAATTGAGTGTGAGTCCGTTTGGTATGCGGGAGAATTTATGAGCATACTACTAAACCTTTAACAAAAAGGTAGATGGGCATAACTTAATTCAGCTTCTGTGCCCTTTGTTAAGGAACCCTGTGGCAAGATTGGCACATTGCCATAAGGAGACCTGATTTTGATATTGAATGCAACAAATGTAAATTTCAAGAAAGTCCCCTCTGACAAAGGCAGGACTTTAACATCCCAAAGATTAAGTTTCTGGCCCTCAAAAGGGGAGGGTGGCAAGCCACGTATTGCCTGTTAATATGTCCAGAGGCAGTAAAAATCACCCAAAATGAGAAGACCCCAATTTTATAAACCAGGGAAGTATAGACACTGCAAGAAGATATTTTTGAATACTCAAGCCGCATGTTTTGTATAACTTAGCCTGGCTTGTT
This sequence comes from Phrynocephalus forsythii, assembly GCA_029282475.1. NCBI lineage: Eukaryota > Metazoa > Chordata > Lepidosauria > Squamata > Agamidae > Phrynocephalus > Phrynocephalus forsythii. The sequence continues at coordinate 76,563,148 of JAPFRF010000010.1, forward strand.
ACACAATATAATTCACCACCTATAGGGACATTTTAAGAAGAAATCATCACAGGGCGTTTGAGAAATACGTTTTTTTTTTTTTTTTGCGCGGCCGGTCCCATGGGTGAAATGAACATCCACCCCTTTTCAGACCGACTATGTGCTCTGAAAAGACAGCTAGCATTTTTGTACTCATAGCCCAGCGAGCTAGGAATTAAAAAACCAAGTGATAACATCATTCCTTAAGATTTTGCACCTAAAAGGCTTAGGGCAGCCTTTCCCCCTCCCCTTGCAAGTAAGCCCTGGCTGGAACCATAAGACAATTTAATTTGGAACAAGGAGATTCTTAGGAGCAACTGAAAATAGAATTCCCTCACATCTCCTACCTAGATCAGGACCTTGGAGATGCCATTAGAACGGGGAGAGGAAAGGAGAGAAAGAGACGAAGAGAGAAGGAGAGAGAGAGAGAGAGAGAGAGAGAGAGAGAGAGAGAGAGAGAGAGAGAGAGAGAGAGAGAGAGAGAAAAGAAATAGTTAAAGGAAACGAGGTAGAAGGAAAGTGTAAGTCAGGGACGAGAATGGGCAGGGTTCATGATGGGCAGACTGAGGCAGCAACCCACAGAACGCTCCAGCAATTGAGAAGCAGAGGCTCTATTTGTATCCCATTACATTATTTAATCCAAGCTTTTAGACAGTTCCTATTTCCCCAACAAAATTTGTCTAAATCTCTGAATATGGAATCTTTATCCAAATCCCTTGTAGTACGTCAGCTCCATGAGGAAAACGAAGGGCCTGAGACTTCTGTGCTGGAAGTGGTCCAAAGCAGGGACTCCCCCTCCTCTTTTTAAAGCAGCTGCTAACAGGTTTTTGAGAGCAGGACAAGGTTTTTTTTTTTTTTATTTAGAATACGAAGGGGTTCTTAAAAGCCGCCAAAAAGGTAAAAATAACATAAAATAAAATCATTTTTCTTGTTCTCACACTCTGGCTGGAAACGCCTGTGACATTTTTTTTTTTTTTTGGCGTATCAATAACGCGGGTCTCACACTCTGGCTCTTGTTTCTTTGTACGAGAGCCATGCATCCCAAATTAGGCTTAAGTAGATAACTTCACAAACCACAGGGATAATAGGTTGCCTTAATTAGTTTAGTGCCCTTTTTCACCTAATTACAGGGTAATTGAAGGGGCTCACCTTCCTGCCTCAGGCTGTGTAATGCAGCCTGCGGGGAGAATTCAAAAGTCCATTGCCCCGCCTTCCTTTTTCTGCCTTCACCCCCCTCCTTCCCCTTCACAAAGTTGACCTCATCCCTCTTCCCTCAGGAATTTCAAGCATGCTGGCAACCAGCCTGATTTTTTTTTTTACACCTCTTTCACATCCTATATTCCTAAAAATCTCGAGCAGACGTTCTCCTTTTTGACTTAATAATGCTCACCTAGCCTTATTTCCGTCTGAGTTTTTTTTTTTTAACCCTTTCCTTTCCAAGTAGGACACCTGCTGGAAATAGACTCTTAGTTACTTGATAGCTATTAAACTACTATCAGCCTTTTTCCTCTCTTTCTATCTATGTGTGGTCAAGCAGTTTGTGCCATGGCATGTGTCACTCCTAACCAGCCAGCAGAGACACTAGGAGAGGGCTTCCTGCCTTTCCCCCTCTTTTTCTCTCTATTGTTTTGTGGGGGGAATGGGGGCTTTTGTAAGCACCTGACTTTTACTTTGAGGTGAGGCTGACAGGCCAGCAACTTCACCCTTTTTATACCCTTTTGCGCCAGCATGGAGAACTAGCTGTTTTTGAACCTGGTGACATCGTCACCATTTTTAAACCCATGGCAGATGCCAACATGTGTAAGGCTGTGTACTCGTGGGTGTTTGCATGTATTTTTTCTTGAGTGACGAACCAGAAGAGCTCGTCTTGCCTCGCACACACACACACACCAGCCCCCGACACGCACTAGGACAGATTGGCGCCTTTGCAGCCTTGCAGAGAGACACTAATTCTCTTTTACCATCTTTTTTTTTCTTTTCTCGCCGTGCCCTTGGGGACTTGGTAGTAATATGAATGTGGTGCCTGCTCCTATTTTTCCCCAATCCTGTATCAGCCGTACTTTTTCCGAGACTATACCACGCCACATTCCAAGCCCATCTCCCCCTGGCGCATTTTGCTTCATGCTCAGAGATCACTTTGCGACCCTGGGACATTTTTGCCTGTTCCATTTTTGATTGTCCCCATGTAGCAGAGCTATTTGACTTTGGGGCTGAGATCTATCTCAGGTGCCTGTTTGGGAACGCCTGAGCCCCTCGCTTGTGAGATCCTGCGAGATCATCTTGCAAGCACTCATCATACACTGCCGACTACAGATGCGTCCTCACCATAAACTTTGGCTTCCCCCATTCACAGACTGGTTCTACAAAAACGGAAGCCTTATCCTACCTTTTGCAACATTTTTTTCTTCTCTCCTTCCTGTTTTTAAGACTGTCAGATAGACTGTGCCACCCTGCCTTGCAGCACAAAGACAGCTGCGGGGCATTTCGTGTGTGTTTGTGTTCTGTGTTTGTCTGTGGTCGTGTGTCTGTTCTTCCCTTACCCAGGTACATCCTGGAGGTCGGGTTTTTGCTCTGGGAAAACGCCCACCCGTTCTTTATTTTTGGATCACGGAGTCGGTCGGGTTTGGAAAGCTGACGCCGCCGGTCGTAGATGCTCAGATGGGGACCCTCCTGCCCTCCATTCTGCCATCCCTCCTGGACCTCCCTCCCCGCCTTTGATGCCTTTGATGATGCCATCTTCGTGATGACTTCGCTCCGCGGGTTCGATCGATGTGGGCTCCAGGATCCAGTGATGTCAGCCTTTTCACCCAGCCTGACCCGTACCCGCGACCGAGAGGGAGTGAGGCCTGACCGGTGACGCCTTCTGCCCTCTGCTGTAGATTGCCCCTATGCCTTAGATGACTTCACCCTGGACGGCGGGCGACAACATGAACCTGACCTGTGGTCACCGCATCCTTGCCCATCCTTCCCCAGATGACAGCGTGCGTTTGATACTTCGGAGGGTCCCAAAGCAGCCTGCGGATTCACTTTCAACTCAGGTTGACAGATTAAAATCCTGTCTTCCTGTCTCTCATTTCCTTCTTTTCTTTTCTTTTTGTTTGTTTCTGGGGGAGAGAGTGGGTCTGAAACAGCCACTGACTCTTGTTTTGGATTGCGGCCAACAGACTTCACGTCTGCAATTTAACCCCCTTTTCACCGGGACAGAGACTAGGGGTTTAACTACTGCTTTCAGACCTTCATTGATGCCTGTGCGCGTGCCCTGGATCACCATGAACTTGTGTTGCCACACACGCACACACCAGCCTCCCAGCATCCGACAAGTGAGCGCTTATTTTTTTTTTTTTCCTGCGTGCGTAGGCTCCAGAGCAACTTTAAATATTTACATTACCCTGGGCTCTATTATGATAGTGTTTATTGTCTATTATTGATAGTCACTGTGAAAACTCTTACTGAAGTGCTTCTCTGGATGTGCCTTTTTATGTAATGATCATGCTTGGCCACTGAAAATGCTTTTTACTCACAAAGCATTGAGTGCCAGAGATTATGACTTGCCTTTCTATGCAATTTGTATTGAATGAGAGACATTTTGGTGCCCATGGGTGTTCACGAGCCTTTATACCTAAGAAAAAAGTGGCTTTATGAAGTAGCTATATCTACATTATTTTCTTCACCAAAGACACTGATGAACTAATCTTGGCCCCATGTTTACGGGGCAGATTTTTGTGTGTAAACTATCAGCCACAGAGACATTTCTGACCGGATTTCAACGGCTCATTCATGACTTTACCATGAGAATGTATGGCGCAAGGTGGGTTTTCTAAGCACCATCTAGATGTGTCTTATGCCTTTTTCAGCCTTCATGATATGTATATTACCTTTATTTAGTATCATTGCAAATGTCTATCAATTGAGAATGCACACACAACTGGGTGATTCTGCACAGCCTGCTATTATCTGAGTTTGAATGCACACCACACACACCTAAATAAGGTTGGAAAAAACCTGGCAAAGTAGCCTGGCCCACATATTTCCTTGGTGGGCTAAGAAGGGCATATTTTCCTTATAAGTATTTGGTTTGCAAAATGAACCTACAGTGTGGTGCTTTGTTAGAATTCAGGGTTCTCAGCCTGACTACCAAACACACAAACACGATATCTCACATGTGCACTGCTGTGGCAGGCAAATTAATTTGGGTTTCATGATGGTCCTAAAATAAGGTAATGAACAAATCTGCTGTTTAAAGCATGTTTAATTATCGCTTTGGGACGGGGATCGTGATATCCAAGTCTATCACAATATTATCAAAAATTCTTATGCCAGCCCCCTTCAAAAGTTGAGAATTTGGGATCTTTGAGAAGTGTACAACATGGCCTGGGAGGTCACCTTATACTGCTGTGACCACGATGCATTTCTCCAACAGGGGAAACTTAAATGCTGTGGTCCATGGAACATATCCATCCGTTGCAGTCTGTGGGTCCGACCAGGGGGGGGGTCTTCTTACAGCCCAAGCATGGCAACACTTCATCTGTTAACTTAACATTTTACTCTAGAAAGTGCCCTAGTGAATTAAGGGGTATTCCCTTGGCCTCCACCTATTTGATGCGTCCACCTGACTTGAGACGCCACAAATCATTTTATGATAATTCATTTTCTTGAACTGTGCCTATAAGCCCCTTGGGGAAAAAGGACTGAGAATGTTTTTCTGACTGCCCTGCCTAAATTTTTGTCAGGAAAATAGAAAGTCCTTCCATGAGCCATGAAGACCATCTCACCCCAGGAATGACATAGGGGGGGCTCACGCAATGTTCACACTTTTGTACATATACCTTTGATATGTTTTGTTCGTCCCTTACAAGTCCATGACGTTTTCTGGGAAATTTACTGGCATAAATTTCCAGAAATCCGTTCAGGGCCGAGTGTAAGGGAGGACATTTGACTAATTATATATTTATAAATATATATGGCTGCTTCACTAACCACAGGTATGGACAAGCCCTCATGTATTCACCAACAATGTATTCTAAGCAATACATATATATATATATATAGCCACACTAGTGACACGAATAATGTAGTTATATTCACTTAAGCACTCCACGTATATATATATATATATACATATATGTATCACATACACATGTATCTACAGTTGTATTCTTGTAAACTTAGAATCTTTGGTCAAGCCTTTCCGGCTAGAATAGAGAAAGGAACTTCCGCTAAGTCAGCTAAGGCAATTATGAATTCAAGGATCCAATTAAGTTCCTAAGCTTTGAGGATCACACACTAGCAATTAACGTGTGTCCAAGGCGTACCAGGGAGGCCTTATCTCAGCGTCTGGTGTTCGTAACTGTCAAAATGTCCAAGGACATAAGGATGATCCTACCCTCCCTGCCTGTGAGGGGAGGAGATCAAACGTACCAGTTAGAACTTTTAGGCAAGTGTACCAAAGATGTCAATTAGTGTTTGATGCATGTAACAAATGTATATGACGTAAATTCGGATGGGCGGAGAGAAAAAGAGTGCTGGAAAAACCTTATAAAAATATCTCCTTTCGTTTTCTGGGTGGACTTCTCACCACCAAAAAGTGTGGAAGTGCCTTGATTGATCAATCAATAAATTCTCGTCTCCTAAGACTCAGACTTGGTCTTTTGCAGCCCATGAAGCGCAGGCACGCTGGCACGGGACCCTCATAAATTTAAATTCCTTACATCACCATTCAGCTTCATGGAATGGTCCTGAGTATTAAAAGGACTGGAGGGAGGGGGAAAATCTCCTTTATCTATTTTGCCAGCACAGGATGATCCTTGGAAGGCTGCACATCCATCCCTCCTCTATACCATAGACACTATTATTCCACTCTGTTAAATGTCTACTTAACTTGCCTTTCTGTTTAATTTAACAGGAATATCACAACCTCTCCTCACTTGATAGTTGCCCTTAACTGGTTGTGTTTTATCTCCCAAGCCTTTATTTAGCTATAAATGTAAAGGTTCCCCCCACACATGCATGCTAGTCATGTTGGACTCTAGGGGTGGTGCTCATCTCCATATACAAGCTGAAGAGCCAGTGTTGTGCAGGAAACACTGTTTTACCTTCCTGCATGGCAGTATCTATTTATCTACAGAACTTACATTTACATGCTTTTGAACTGCAAGGTTGGCAGGAGCTGGGGTTAACAGCGGGAGCTCACTCCGCTGGGTGGCACCCAGAATTTGAACCCCTGAGCTGCCAACCTTGCAGCCGGCCGTTTTCAGTGCTCTAGCCCGCTGAGCCACCACCTCCTGTTATCTAGCTATACTGCATTTTTTACAAGTGTGGTGATCAGAACTATCCAGACTTGGTCATCTCACTTGATATACATTTTGCACTATAAAAACATGCTGGCCAGACTCTTACCGGGTAGTTACTCTGCAGTGCATAACATGGCCTCTAGTTCAATGGCCAGCTGAAGAAACAACAACCTACTGTAGGTCTCTTTGGTTCTCGCCAGTCTCCAACAGCAATAACTGCCATAGCCAATGGTGAAATGTGATGGGGGCTGTATCCCTGCAACATCTGGAGGACCACAAATTCCCCACGCCTGACTTACCCGCCCCACCTCTCCCATTCCGTTGTCCCCGCCTGACTCCCGCAACACAGGGTTTTCCCGGGGGGGGGGTGTCTGGGCTTGTTTACTTGAGAGTCTTGCAGGGGTCCTTGTAAGCAAGGCTGACATATTTGCTCTTTCCAGGATCCAACATACAACAGAAATGGGTTTATTTTAGTTCCACTAATACGGATCGTATATTTCAGTGGGCGATATTCCTGCCATGCTTTAAAATGGCCAGGAACAATTTGGGCAGAACGTTGATCAACCGAAAGATATAAGGGAGCATCCGACTGGCCACGCTCCTAAAATAATTAATTCGATTGGGATGAAGCACCGGGAGGACAAGCAAACCAAAGTTCTCCGTTCAGCCGGGCCGATCGGACAGCTCCCAAAGGAGAAACAAGATGCGATTTCTCGCACTCCGCCGGGGGAGGGGGGATCGGGAGCTTCCCATTGCGGGAAAAAAACTAAGATTCAGTTTCTTTTCTCTGCTCGGAGGCGGCATCTCAGAATGGCAACCAAAACGATCGCGAAGCCTTTGTAGGCAGAAGAAGAAGAAACGAAAGCTAGCCGTTCTGCGTCGTGAAGCGAGCACTAAAATCCCCGGCTACCCTCGTGTTGCCTACTTTCGTTTCCGCTGAAGTTTCGGTTTCCTGCAAAAGGAAGGGGCGGAGTGGATGCTCTGCCGGGGATCGGAGGTACCATCAAACGGCGCGCTGCATCGGGAGAGCCTGGACCAAAAGGCAAGCCGGTTCCTTGGGTCTCCTTCGAGGTACAGTATGTACAAAAGGCGGGGGGTGGAAGAGAGGGCGGGTGCCTGGAGGAAGGCGAAAGAAACGCTCCTCTCGGAGGACCTTCACCGAGAAATCCTCTTCTATGCGCCACCTTGGGGGTAGCCTCCAAGCCCTTCCTGTCATTTGGCTTCTAGGAAAAAGCCGGCGCCGATCCTACTATGTCCAGGAGGGAAAAGAGGGAAGAGGAAGCTGTCCTGGTCTCACTGGACCATAGATGGCTTGATATAATCTCACCATCACCCATGTTGGTTTTAGGCTGGTGGGCGATGCGGACCTGAAACATCTGGACGGTCGCATGTTTCTCAGCCCTGGCATGTATCATAATCTCAAATTAGTTCATGTGATGGATCAGAACATTTGGACAAGGCAATAGAGGTTGAAAGGGGCAGTAGAAATGTGGAAGGAACCACCAGGTTTCAATCGGTAGTTCCCAGTCTTGAGATCCCAGATGTCCTTGGACTACAACTCCCAGACCTCCTGGGAGTTGTAGTCCAAGAACATATGGGAGTTGTAGTCCAAAAACACAGGGGGACCCAAAGCTGGGAACCACCTGTCTAGCTTGTGATAATTATCAGTTTTGGATGTGCCTTCAGCAAGCAATGATTCTGGTAAATCCGTCCCATTGCTTCATTATTAATGTACAGCTGCTAGTGATAAAAGGCAATGCCCTGGGATGTCAAATTTCTTCTTGGCTTTCTTTTCAGCAGCAAGAAAAGAAGGGGTGGAAAAACACAGGGGGAAGTTACAAAGTTCTGCACCCTCCATGAAAATGCCACAAATCGGGGGGGGGAGCAATTTAGCTTAGGTTTGATGGTGCAAAGAAAAGATTCACACCTCACCAAGTGTAAAGCAATTTAGTCCTAGAGTCTCTCCTACAAAACACCCTGCAAGCTAGAATAGGAGCAACCCCCCCAATTTTCTTCCCCAAACCCCAAAGGCTTTAGTCTAAAAAATTGGCTTCTGTTGTAGGAAAACTTTGCTGCATAGAGAGGAAAATGTCTGTCCGGGCCATTGAGAAGGATGCCTCACCTCAGAAGAATGACACAAAGGTATGTTAAAGATAATAGCCAGTTTGAAATTCATGCCCTTTGTAAAGATGCAATTACTGTATATACATTTTAACAGTGAATATACAGTCGTGTGGTTGCTCAGTGGGCTAGAGCACTGAAAACTGCCGGCTGCAAAGTCAGTAGATCATTAGTTCGAATCCTGGGAGCCACTCAGTGGAGCCAGCTCCCACTGATAACTCCAGCTCCTGCCAACCTAGCAGTTCAAAAGCATGTCAATGCAAGTAGATAAATAGGTACCACCGTAAAAAAACGGGAAGGTTAAACAGTGTTTCCTTGCAGCCATGCCGGCCACATGGCCATGGACTTGCACAACACTGGCTCTTCAGCTTGAACACGGAGAGGAGCACCATCCCTAGAGTTGGACACAACTAGCACACATGTGTGGGGGAAACCTTTACCTTGTTATACAGCAGACCTGCCCAACAGGTCGACCGCAGTCGACTGGTATTCTGTGAAGGGTTAAAAAGTAGCCCGCAGCACTCTCCCCCTCCCAGATGATCGGAACCGCAGGCTGGGAAGAAGCGGCTGGGAGGGCCAGGGCAAAGTGGCATTTGTGGAGGTGGAAGCAGCTGCAGAGTTCCCCATTCCCCTCCCTTCCTGGGTAGATCGTCGCTCCAGGAGCATGTGTGTGGGGGGGATAGAAGCGGCTGCAGACTCCCCCATTCCCCCCTCCATGGCTAGATCGTCGCCCCAGGGGAGAGAGAGAGAGAGAGAGAGAGAGAGAGTGGCTGCAGACTCCCCCATTCCCCCCTCCCTGGCTAGATCGTGGTCCAGAGAGAGGGGGGGGAGGGAGGGAGGGAGAGTAGAAGTGGCTGCAGACTCCCCCATTCCCCCCTCCCTGGCTAGATCGTCGCCGGGGGAGAGGGAGAGAGAGTGAGTAGAAGCGGCTGCAGACTCCCCCATTCCCCCCTCCCTGGCTAGATCGTCACCCTGGGAGAGAGAGAGAGAGAGAGAGAGAGTAGAAGTGGCTGCAGAGTTCCCCTTCCCCTCCCTCCCCAGCATTTGTCCAAGAATTGTACTCTTGAAATACTGTTGTGCGCCGAATAGAAAAGATGGCTGAAAACATAACTGAACAGTTGTTGGAGGATGTTTCAAACTGTGTTGCTTTCTCACTCCAAATGGATGAATCTACAGACATAAGAGACATAGACCAGTTACTTGTATTCATTAGGATGGTTTTTCAAGATTTCAGTATTAAAGAAGAGCTTCTTGGAATGATTTCTTTAAAAGGGAGAACTACCGGTAAAGAAATATTCAGTTCTTTTCATTCTTTTGTGACAAAATGTAATCTTCCATTGCACAGACTTGTTTCCATCACTACTGATGGGGCAAAAGAAATGACTGGTAAGACTAATGGTTTCTTAGCTCTCTGTAGGCAGCATGAGGACTTCCCAGATTTCTTTTCCTACCACTGCATCATTCACCAGCAAGTTTTGGTAAGCAAGAGACTCAATACAAAGAGTGTCATGGACATTGCTTTTAAAATTGTAAATTCAGTCCGTGGAAAATCACTTCAAAGATGGCTCTTCAATATTACTCTTGATGAAGGGGCATCAGAAATGATTTTGCACACAGATGTAAGGTGGCTAAGTAGGTACAAATTTCTGCAAAGGTTTTGTAATCTGCTGGATGAAATAAGAAGTTTTTTGAAGGAGAGTTTTTGAAGGAGAGGGGACTTTACAGGGGAGATGAACCTAGAAATACAAGGCAAAAGCAAATCCATTGACCTTGAGCAGATTTGAGCAACACTTTTTTGATCATTTCCCTAATATGCAGGACCATCTGGGACAATATCCAAATTTTGTTTTTCAGAATGAGATGTATGTAACAGAAATCTCTTCTGTTCTCCAGGAGTTTGAAAATAGATTCTGTGATTTCAAAAAAATTGAAACAGTTGTGGGGTACTTGTCATACCCATTCAAAGAAGAATTGGAAATTTAAAAAATAGCAGCTGCTATCAGTGACAATTTTGCATTGGACAAGCCATCTGTTGAAAAAGAAATGTTAACCCTTAAAATGACATTTTTCTCAAGACCCGTGCTGAACAAGAATCATTTTGGAAGCTAGTGCCTAGAGACGAATTTCCATCCTTGAGAAGATGTAGTGAAGCTGTACACTCCTGTTTTGGATCAACTTATTTGTGTGAATCTGCATTTTCTAATATGAAAATGACAAAGAGTACACAACGTTCCAGCATAACAGATGAACATCTCCAGGATTCCCTGAGACTGGCCCTCACACAATATTCACCGAACTTCAAAAAGCCGGTGGATGAAATGCAGGCACAGACATCTCCTTAAAGAGCAACTTAACACAATTGCACAAAAATGTTAAAGTTAGAACACAGTGAGAACTCCTTTTTCCCTGGACTCCTTGCCCTCTGAAGATGCCAGCCACAGAGTCTGGCGAAACAACAGGAAAAAAACTTCCAGAATATAGCCAAATAGCCCCAAAACCTCACAACAACCATAATGTTAAAGTCACTTAAACTTATTTAAAACAGTTAAATTTAAATTTAAAGTTATTTAAAGTTAATTAAACAGTTCTTACTGAATATTCATCTCTGTTTTATTTTCACTTGATGTTCTTATCAGCTGTTCACATACAAATAAATGACAGTAGGTTCATAAAAATGGGGGGGGGAGGGAATCCTCCAACTTTATTGGGTTAAAATTTAATTTGAAACTATTTTTAACCTTAGTTTTCATGTAGTAGCCCTCAGACTCTTTGGGCTGGAAAAAGTAGACCTCGGCCTGTTCAAAGTTGGACAGCCCTGGTCTACACCATGTATGATTTTATAAACTTCAATCTGGTCACCTCTTAGGCATCGCTGTTCAAGAGTGAAGAGGCCCAGCCATTGCAGCCTCAGATGGTATGTAAAGTATCCCAGTCCCCGAATAATTCTGATTGCTCTCCTCTGCACTTTTCCAGTTCCATAATATCCTTCTGGAGGTATGGTGACCAGAACTGTACACAGTACTCTAGATGGGGCCTCATAGACATGGGCACGACTTGGCGAAATTCTCGTTTCCGTTTCCGTTACTCGTTTCCATTACGCAACGGAAACGGAAATGACAATTAAGCCGTCAGAACTCAAACTCGAACCGACAAAAGAAAAATTGGGTCTGATTTGTTGTTGTTCCTGGCATCGCAGCGATCGCGCGATGCCAAGCGGCACAGAAAAAAAGTTTTAGAAAAAAAAACCCGATTCCCGGCCAAAAAGCAGGCGAAAATATGCCTGCCTGAGGGCACCTACCAGAGGGGTGGTTTCTGGGGGGGGTCCCCACTCCAGCCTTCTCCTCCTCCTGTCCTGGGCTGCTGGTACCGGGCTGGGAGTGGGCATCCTCGGCATCTCCATTTGCCATGCGGTGCGGGGGGATCCAAAATGGCATCCTCGTGGTCATCTCCATTTTAAATGCCATAGCAGCAGGGGTTTTTCTTGCAACAAAACGTCTCCATTGATTTTATTTTATTTTATTTTATTTTTATTTTTTTACACCTGGGGATGGACTGGCAAAATGGGACCATGCAATTTTTTCGACCATTCAATATTTTTTGCTGGTACCAGGCTGGGAGGGGGCATCGTGGTCTCCATTTGCCAAAAAATGGCAATCACAATTTTTTTTTTTTTGAATCGTGGTCCAAAACCCACCAAAGCACCACAGAAACATGCGAAAATTAGCTATGTTAAATGCTTGAATTTTTACAGTAGCAACAGTGGGTTTTTCTTGCAACAAAATGTCTCCATTGATTTTATTTTATTTTATTTTATTTTATTTTATTTTTTTACACCTGCACACGCGCAATGATGGGCTGGCCATGGGATGGGACCATGCAAATTTTTGGAGCCATTCTACCAATCGCATGGCCAGGTTTTGCTGAGACTTCTGGATGTGCCAGAGAGGGCATAAAAAGCCCACCAACCCTAATCCTAACCCTAACCCTAACCCTAACCCATACGCCAGTACACTGTGTTCTTAGTGGGCCAGAGGCACCCAGAGGTACAGCCCACTAACCCACCCTAACCTTAACCGTTACCCTAAGCCTAGCCCTTACCTCCTAATCCCATGCTCTGGGAAGTCAAGTCACGCTAAATCGCGGCGGAAACGACAAACGACAAACGACATGACAAAACAACAAATTTTTGAAAAATTTCGCGAAAAACGGAAACGACCCGAAACGGACCCGTCCCGAAAAATGACAACTTGAAAAAAAAATTTCTGGTCGTGCCCATCTCTACCTCACCATAGATTTATAAAGAGGCAAAATGACACTTGCTGACTTATTTTCTATATGCTTCCTAATGATCCCAGCATTGAGTTTGCTTTTTTCACTGCTGTGGTACATTGGGTTGACACCTTCATTGAGCTGTCCACCAGGATACCAAGGTCCATTTCCTGGTTGCAGAGTTCAGACCCCATCAGTTTATAATGTAATTGGGTTTTTTTGTCCCAACGTGCATCACTCTGCACTTAGTAACATTGAAGCTCATTTGCCACTAGTTTGCCCACTCCCCCGGAGCTCCTCACAATCTCTCTCAGTTTTTACTACCTTGTATAATTTAGTGTTGTCAGCAAACTTGGCTACCTTGCTATTTACTCCTATTTCTAGATAATTTATGAAGAGTTTGCAAGACAGGGGTCCCAGTACTGAACTTTAGGGGAACCCACTCTTTACCTCCCTCCACTTGGAGAAGTGTCCATTTAGTGCTACTCTCTGTTTCCTGTCCCTTAGCCAGTTGCTAATCCAGGACAAGACCTGCCCCTTGATTCTATGACTGACAAGTTTATTCAAGAGCCTTTGGTGCAGGACCTTGTCAAAAGCCTTCTGAAAGTCCAGATAAACAATGTCAACCGGATTTCCCCTTTCCACGTGCTTGTTGACACTCTCAAGGAATTCCAACAGATTAGTGAGGCAAGATTTGCCCTTGCAGAAGCCATGTTGGCTCTCCTTCAGCAGCACCTTCTCTTCTATGTGCCTCTTCATTTTATCTTTTATCTTTTAGGATGGTTTCCATCACGTTGACTCGGACACATGTCAAACTGACTGATCAGTAATTTCCTGGATCACCTCTGGATCCTTTTTGAAGATTGGTGTTACATTCACTACCTTCCAGTCATCAGACACAATGCCTGATTTGAGAGAAATATTATATATTTTGGATAGGACATCAGCAAATTCATCTTTAAGTTCCTTGAGGACTCGTGGATGGATGCCATCTGGTCCTGGTGATTTGTTAGCATTTAGTTTAACAAGACATGCAAGAACCTCCTTCCTGGTTATTTCTATTTGGCTTAATTCTTCAGTTTCCCTCCCTATGAAGATAGACTCTGTTTTGGGCATGTGGTCTCTGTCTTGTTCAGTGAATTACTGAAGCAAAGAATTCATTGATTCTCTCTGCAATCTCTGTTTCATCTTTAATTGTCATCTAATGATCCAATAAGTCCTTGTTGTTTCTTTGAGTGTTTTTAGCTATACACTCCTCCAAGTCTTGCTTTGCTTTCCTGATGGTTGTCTTGCATTTGTTCTGCCAGAATTTACATTTCTGCCTGTTGTCCTCATTTGGAGAAGCCTTCCGTCTTCTAAATGAGCTTTTCTTGTTTTTGATCACTTCCTGAACAGCTCTTGTAAGCAACATCAGAGCCCTCTTGGACCTGGCAGTGCACCTTTTTCTTTTTGGGTATGCATTCCAATTGGGCCTCTTTTATTGTTTTTGTGAGCAGCCTCCATACCTCTTGGAGTGTTTGGACTCTCCCAATTTTCCCTTTCAGCTTCTTTTTTACTAGTTTCCTCATCTTTGGGAAAATTCCCTTTTGAAAATTATAAGATCTCTGTGTTAGGTTTTATCGGTGATTGGCAGTCTATGATTAGGTTAAAAGTAATTGTGTTGTGTTCCCTATTGGCTCAATCACATTAACATTTTGCACCAAATCCTATGTATTACTCAGGATCAAGTCAAGGATTCTTGTACCTCTAGTTGGGTCTTCAACCATCTATTCCAGGGAACGATCATTTAGCATATCTAGAAACTTTGTATCTTTATCGTGTGCTGAACAACAGTTCACCCAGTCTATGTGAGGGTGAAGTCACCCATTCTAACCAGGCTTCCCTTCTTGGATGCTTCCTTTACAACTTTCTCCAACAATTCACATGATTTTATCTCTTCTTTGTCATACAAGGCTACACCACCGCCCGTTTGCCCCTTCATGTCCTTCCAGGCTATCCTTAGCCTGGGATAACTACATTGCATTGGTTATCATTTGTCCACCAGGTTTCAGTCATGCCAATAATATCAATATTTTTACCTATTGCTAAGTATTCCAGCTCCCCTATTTTGTTCTGGAGGTTTCTGGTATTTGCATACAAGTATTTATAAATGCTTTTCTGATGCAGTCTTTTGAGTCCAGTTGCTTCATTAACCTGCTTCATGCATCCTTCTGATGGAGTGCTGATGACTAGCTCCCCCCTCTGCTCAGTAATTATTTCATCTTTCTCACTACTCAAGTAGACACTTTCCCAAATCAGAGGCTGCCCAGCTCCTGTTGGCTTTCCCCCAGTTATCAGTTTAAAAGCTGCTCTGCAGCCTTTTTATGTTGAGTGCCAGCTATCTGGTCCCATCATGTTTCAAGTGGAACCCGTCCCTCCTGAACAGGTTTGGCTTGTCCCAAAATGTTCTCCAGTTCCTGACAAATATGAAGCCCTCCTCTTGACACCATAATCTCATCCACGCATTGAGGCTTCTAAGTTCTGCCTGCCTGTGTGGGTCCTGTATGCGGAACAGGCAGCAGTTCTGAAAAATGCTACCTTGGAAGTCCAGGACTTCAATCTTCTTCTTAACAACCTGAATTTGGCTTCCAGGACTGACTGTTTTGCAGTCCCAGCATCATTGGTACCAACGTGTACCATGACAATTGGCTCCTTCCCAGTTCTCTCTAACAAACTAACTAGATTTCTCATGATGTCTGCAACCTTTGCACCTGGCAGGCGAGTAACCATATGGTTATCATGAACATCACACATCCATCCCTCTGTATTTCTAATAATTGAATCACCTAATACAAGGAGCCTCACTACTGCATCCTGTTCATCTACATGCACCTCATCAACTATATTAAGGGAGAGGTCTTCAGTTTGTGTCTGTTGTTTGTCTTACTGTATCTCATCAAGTGTGATGAGGGAGAGATCCTCAGGTGGAACCAGTTGTTCCTCTGTGCATTCCTCATGAGGTGTGACAAGAGAAAGAGCCTCAAATTGAATTTGTAATTTGAGACTCTCAGAGCCTGTTCCAATTGTTCTAGCTTGCAGCAACAAAGAAAAAAAGCCACTCTGATAGGAAAATGGGTGAACTGATTCAAATTAGCCTTGGCATCATATGATTAGTAAAAAGAAAATACAGTAATACCTTGATTTGTGAAAAAAATTCATTCTGGAGACATGCTTTTAATCCAAAGCACTTGTATATTAAAGTGAATTTCCCCATACAAAATAGTGGAAACTCAGGTGATTTTTTTCTACAACCCAAAAATATTTAAATAAATATGGTTACAATACTGTAATGATGAGGGAAATTATCTCTCTCTCTCTCTCTCTCTCTCTCTCTCTCTCTCTCTCTCTCTCTCTCTCTCTCTCTCCCCCCCATACATACAAACACTAATAACCTGCAAGATAAATGCCACATACAACAAAAAACCTGGAAGATGAAAAAAAATCTGGGAATAACTTGGCTTAACCACTGCTGACGTCTTGCAGCCTGACACCCAGATGATGTTGACAGCTCGGGGCTGCCAGGAGCAGCCTTTGGCTGCAGGTTGTTCAAGGGAGTTTCCTCCAACCAAGCAAAGGGGGGAAGCTTTTCCTTTTCTTTGCTGTGTTGGGGCAGGCTTTCAAAAACCCACTGCCCACAAAGATGGCAAAAGCCTTTCCCGTCTTTGGGGAAGGGCTTTTGCTGGCTGCCCTGACCCAGCAGGGGGTTGAGCAGGCAAAAGGAGACTCCGCACTTGCCCGCTCATCCTATTGCTGCATCAGGGCAGCCAGGAGCAAGGAGCCTCGACCCAGCAAGGATTTTTGAAAGACCTGTACCTGTGCGCCATGCAAGGAGGGGGCTGTGGGTGCAGGTTTTTCAAAAGCCTGGACTTCCATTGCAAAAAGCCTTTCTGCTGCTTTGCTGGTGGTGCCTTTCTGCAATCAAACACAGCAGGAGATGCAGGATCAGGTCTTTCATAAAGCCTTGCTTGGTCATGGCTATGGGCTCCCGGATGCCCTGACCCAGCAGGGGTGTTAGCAGGCAAGCAGTGGAGTCACCCATCAACCGTTCACCACCATCCCAGTCTGGATCCTGGCTGCTCTGATGCAGCAAGGGGACGGGCGGGTAAGCAATGGAGTCACTCCTCGACTGCTCACCCCCTCAGGGTCAGGGAAGCCTTGATCCTGGCTGTCCTGATAAAGCAAAGGGGTGAGCGGGTGAGTGGTAGAGTCACCTTTTGCCTGCTCACCCCCTGCTGGATCGGGACAGCCAGCAAAAACCCTTTCCCAAAGACAGGAAAGGGCTTTTTGGTGTCTTGGGTGTTCCTGTCTTTCATGGCATTGGGACAGCCTTCCTGTAGCCAATGTAATCTGTTCCCCTTCTTTGACTGTTTTCTGACCTCCATAATGGATTAATTGGTTCTCAGTATATTCCTATGGAAAACCACACTTCACAAGATGAAACTTTCATAAAACGAAGCAACCTGCAGAACAAATTAATTTGTCTTGCATAGTACCACTGTATAGATAGATAGATAGATAGATAGATAGATAGATAGATAGATAGATAGATAGATAGATAGATAGATAGATAGATAGATAGATAGATAGATAGATAGATATAACAAGATATTAATAAACTGTCATATACTGCCTTTAATGTAACTAGCAGCAGAGGAAAGAGTCAATATCTGCAGGCAGCCTGACCTAGAATGAAGCAAAGCATTCCTAACCTTACTCTTGTATGGGAAGGCAAAGGCCTGCCCATACTGAAAAAAAAATATACACTAGTGCCAGCAGTGGGCAAAGCGAAGTGTTCTGCTTATATACCGCCCCATATCATTTCAAGTAGTCTCTGGGCAGTTTACAGTTTAATTACAATATGCAGGCTACATATTACACATCCCCCAGCCATCAAGCTGGGTACTCATTTTACTGACATCAGAAGGATGGAAAGCTGAGTCAACCAGGAGCCTGCTATCTGGGATTGAACCCCAGGTCATGAGCACAGTTTTACCTGCAGTACCGGCATTTAACCCCTGTGCCATGAGGCTTCCAATGTTCTGAAAGACCTTCCAACATTCTGAATAACCACTGATTTCTGCCAAACACTGAAACTGAGCATGGCAAATGATCATTCAGAATCCCACAGGGAGACAGAGAAGAACCATTGGCTCTGTTGTGCTCTTGCGGCATAGTACAGTGCTCCTATTGCAAGACACTGCTCATGTATCAAGTTAAATTATTAAGAAATATTTGCTTGTCTTGTGGAACAAGATGCTCGCAATCCAAAGTTTTACTGCACTTCAGATTCATAAGCAAATCCCACAGTATTTGACCACATTGTTGCAACTTGAAAATAGTTGCTACTTAAACAATTACTTTCAGAATGTCAATAGCTAACATTTGGTAAGAAAAAGATACAGTACCTTTGCAAGGCCTCCCTCGAAAAAACCTTATGGTGACTCAAGAGCTAATTTTACTGGTAGTTACGAAGACCACATTGTGTTTTATTCTTGCTCAGGGAACAGCAGGAGCCTCCTTGTGTACCCAGTACGAGGAAAAGATACGCCCTTGCATTGACCTCATTGATTCTCTGAGAGCCCTTGGAGTGGAAAAAGATTTGGCCTTACCAGCCATTGCTGTGATTGGAGACCAGAGCTCGGGGAAAAGCTCTGTCCTGGAAGCCCTGTCTGGAGTTGCTCTTCCTAGGGGCAGCGGTAAGAATCCTCTTTCAGTCTTTCTCTTTGAATTGTCTTGCATTTCTATGATAATTGTCTATGGCGGCCATTTTCTGTCTGTCCTGAATTACCAGTGCTGGGGTAGATGGTGACAAAAGAGGGAGCTTTATTGTGCTGACACCTTGGTCATGGAGGTCTCTTAGAAACTGTTTTGCTTGGCAATTTTAAAGTGCTGGCTGAAAAAATTTAATTCTAAAAAAACCCTTCACCTTTTAAATGTTTTTTTTTGTTCCCGCCCCACCGTGAAACTTGTTTTACATTGCTTTTTTTCACTTGTCTCTGCTGTTTCTTTAATTTATTGGTGTTTGTTATTTATATGTTTATTTCTATTGTCCATGCTCGACTGTTCGGTGAAGTGGTCCTGGGTATCCATCTTGTTGAGTAAAATAATAATCCCTTTGAAATAAAAAGCATTCTGTCTTTTGAGTCATTGAACAGGCACGGACCTTTCTTCATGTCAAACACTTCAAGTAATATTATACAGCGTTCTTATGCTAACAAGTCTTCCTTTCATGCTGCAATGGCTTTCAGGATGGAGGAGGGTTTAATGGTAATTCTTTGACACATTCCTTCTGAAAGGCATTAACTACTTGTTTGTAAATCCATAGGTATTGTTACAAGATGTCCTTTAGAGCTCAAGATGAAAAAAGTTCAACAAAAGAATTGGAAAGGGAAAATTCAGTATTTGGGCGTAGAACAAGAACTGAAGTGTCCGTTGGAGGTGGAAGCTGCAGTAGTAAGAGGTAAGTGCCACTGATGCAGTGATCCTGTGTATGTTTTTTCAGAATATTAAACATGCAGGTGACTACTCTTCAATTTGCTGTCCTTGCCTTATTTTTTCTTGCAGATGAGCTAGTTTCAGGTTTGGGGGTGCGGAATACTTTAATTCTGTTTGCAGGATTGAAGGGAGTGCTTAAAACAAAGGTCTGCAATGATGACACAAAGTGTTCCACACTTGAGTCAAACCAAGGTTACAAATGCTTGTGTAACTTAGGTACTTTAGATTCCTCTAGCAAGAAGAGCCAGCCTATGCATTCAAGGGCAAGCAGCAGAGCCCCAGGGCATGGCAGAGAAAGAGAGTGCTAAACCACTTCCGAGAATACTCAGCCTGGAATATCATTAGTCAGAATTAGAGATGGGCACAAATCGAAAAAATGATGTTTCGGTTTTTCATTGCGTTGTGGATCCATTTCGGTTCATTTTTGTTTTTCATGAATTTTTTGAAAAAAAATTGGTTTTGGTTTTTTGTTTTTACCCGCTTTTTGCACGACTTAAAGCATTTCTGCGCGCAGACTTCCCCCAAGGCCTGAGACCAGAGGGAAAACACTAAAAAAATTATGCTGGCAGAGACACAGTATAGACTAGGTATGCAGGGAGGTTGCAAAGGCAGTGGCGGGTGTTGCCCAGGGCATAAGGCAGCCGTAGAGTGACTGCCCTGCAGAGCAGGGGAGGGTACTCACCAAGAGGTACTCACGCACACAGGGAGGCTGCAAGAGAAATCTCTTCTTTCTCTCCCCTAAGAGCCAGGCTGCAGCCAGCAGGAACACAGAGACACACCTGCCTGGCTGGCCTAAAGTAACGAGTTGCAGAGAAAGCAATCCCACCCTAACTCCCACCAAAGCTTTTTATGCCCTCTGTGGCTGCCACACCTACCCAGTCTGCAAACTGGGCATGCTATTTGTTGAAATTGTCCAAGAATTTACATGATCCCATCAAATGACTTGCATCCATCTTGTGGCTGGAATCCATTTTGTGTCATCCTTAAAGGGAAAAGAAAAAATACATTGTGATGGGAGAAAGACAAAAACAAACATTTTAAGGACCACAACCCCTTGATAGGTAATAATTTCAAATAATTATCACTGCATTTTTACGGATGTCCAGGGCGTTTTAATACCCAAGAAATCAATATTAGGCATCTGGAAGCCATTTTGGGTCGATGTCCCCTAACTCCCCTTAAAGGAAAAAATACAGCGATCTGAGAAAAGACATAAATGCACGTTTTAAGGACCTCAAGGTATTATCAGGCAGAATAAATAATTATCACTGGGTTTTTTATGGATATTCAGGATGTTTTTTAACATTTAAAAACAGTTCATTTCATTGCGTGTCGCCATTAACAAAAATGAAACACAATGAACCTAATTTTCATGGTTCTTCACGGTTCGTTCCAATTTCATCACAATTTATGTTATTCATTTCATTACGTAATGAAACGAATAACAAATAACGGAATGAATTTTTTTTCATTTTGTGCCCATCTCTAGTCAGAATAACTAGTTATTATTATTTAATTTAGTGTAACTGTGTTGTACATTTAATAAATACGCTGTCATTTACAACAATATGAAATACAGTGTGTCCTTATATAAAGGAATTATTTCCACATCAAATTATGTTAAGCAAATTTTCCTTTATATAAATTTCCCATAGGGATGCATTGAAAACAGAGTAATCCCTAATCACTACCTTGTTTATGTTGTACAGATTCACCCCATAGGTGATTCTGTTAAGCAAATTTCCCCTATCTGTGGTATTTTTCATGTTGTACAGATTTTCTGTTATACAAACCATTTGTTATATGAGGGTCCACTGTAAATGTAATTGTAGATTAATCCTCCTGCCTCTGAAACTGCCATGTGTAACATACGAAAGGATCAACCAAAACTGTTTCTCCCATACCCCCTTTTGCTTTGACTATGACTTGGAATTTCAGTGCAAGATTAGGAGAAGACTTTCTCCAATTCTGAACCTGTAGTTGCTGTGTGGGTGGGCATCTGTGCTTTGAGTCATGCTCAGAAGCAAACATACAAATTTTCCCCACATCATGAGCATGAGATGGAAGTGGGTCACACTGCATTTTCATTTAATGGGCATCTTTTCGACATGGGGTTGGGCACCACAATATACCTTTGCCATTTTCAACCAGGTTTTTACTGGCTGTGGTCAGGTGACCACTGATTCTAGCTCCATGCTTGTATCCAGAAAATCTAGCACCAAAACAAATGTACCAGAATACCATTAAACGTTGTATATTTCTCCCTGTCTCTCTTTTATGTTAGTTTCAGAAAACTAAATCAAGACATTGTAAGAAATGTTGGGTTGGGGGAGCAGAGTTGATCCACTCACATTTTAGGACCAAGACCAGAGGGATCCTGAGCCTCATCTGGATCAGGACATCTGGCTTCCCTTTCCCTGCGGGCATTGGGCAGAATGAAGAGGGACAGGCAGTGTTATTCCACCTTGCATCCTCTTGAGCACCCTCAGTTCAGCTGCTTGCTTTAAAGGATCATTTAAAAGGCCAAATATCATTTAACTGCCTAATTAGGGAGGCATCCTTTGAGGCTTTTGGAAGTGTGGGTGGTTGTAGACTGAGATTTACTGCAAACTGGAGAGTGTTGCCTCAAGTGGTTTGATTTGTTGGGCTTTTTTTAATGGGGAGGGAACTGGAGCATTTCCATGCAGCTGAAACGTCATATTAGAAGAGATTACCAAGTCTTTGAATGAACCGGAAAGGCTTGGGCCTCAGGGTAAGGGCAATGTTCCTGATCTCTGAGACCATTCTAGTGGTGGGCTGTGACTCATGTTCTTGTGCATTCCTCAAGCCTAATTAGCCAGCATGGCCTTTAGGAATTGAAGTTGGCTTTCAAAACCCTATTGTAACTCAGTCCGAATTACTGTTTCATACAGCAGTAATGTTGTGCAGTGAATTGTGCCTGTGGTATGGGTTGCGATTCAAAGTGGGCCTAGGGCAATACAGTAGTTGCATACCTATTTGGGTTCTGGGGATTACGGATCGACACATTGGACTAGATGGTTGACGGCGCAGGGAGGTTGTAAAACTGCTTCCTTCTGGTTCCTTGCTCTAGCATGAATATAACCTCTTTCTTTTCTCTCACATAATCTAGCCCAGAATGCTTTGGCTGGTGAAGGAGTGGGCATTAGCCAGAATTTAATTACCCTGGAAATTACCTCCCATGATGTTCCAGACCTCACTCTGATTGATCTGCCAGGGATTACAAGAGTGGCTGTACGCGATCAGCCACAAGACATTGGACAACAGGTGAAATAGCCGTATGTTCTTTGCTAGTGGAAGTGTGAAAATCAGTTCAGTCAAGATTTGGAGGTACTGTATCTGCTACCACACTTGTGTTCAAAATCAACTCCATCAGATATGAAGAGTGCAAACCCATGCCCACCCCTATTTACTTCATGATAGTTAGACTGATGTCCAAGAAGCAGGTAATAGACAAAGTGACAATGGTTTGTTAACACAAAAGGTTACTGTCAAGCAGTTAATAGTGATCCTGGCCTGGGTGCTCAAGTAGATAAGCTTAGCTTGTATTACAGAGTTAGGGTTGTTTACAGCACTGAGGCTCGTGTCTGTGGAGGGAGAAGAGAGCTTTATACCCATAAGAGATTGCAGAAAGCTGAATTATTGATACAGTGGTACCTCTGATATGAATTTAATTCATTCTCAGAGGCAATTCGTTATAAAAAGAATTGTTATCAAAAACACAGTTTCCCATTGAAATGAATGGGAAACCGAGTAATCAGTTCTGGAGGTCCGAAAAAAGCTGGGTTTTTTATAGAGTGCACTTTAGAGGCATGTAGTGCTCCCCTCTCCGCCTCCCCTTTAGGTGGGGGCTGGTCTGGTTGTGGGAGGAGGAGGAAGAGAAGAAAGAGGCAGCAGCGGCAGAAGCAGGAACCATCAGGGCGGGGAAATGGCATTGATCACTGCCAAGCATTGAGGGGATTAAGGCAGAACAACAAGATCTTGGGCTTTGGTATCAACCAGAGCCACCATGGGGATGGGAGTCCAGGTAAGCAAGAGACTTGTCCCACAGCAAGACTTCTCCCTTTCATGGCAGAAGGGGCCGAGTAGATGGATCAACCCGGTTCTTGGAGGAGGCCCCAGCAGGAAGGAGGCAGAAGGAAGAACTGAGGTGCCACTTGTCTTTTATGACCCTTTCTCTTCAAGGGAGCAGCAAACCCCGAAGGAACCCCCACACACTGACCTGACCTGGCAGCCTCTCCCTACTAGGGAGGAGGACCCTACTAGGCAGTCCTGCCAGAGGTCCCCTCATGTAGCGCTGTCCCGCGCCTCTCCTCCACCCTTGGATGCCGCACTCTTCCATGCTCCCTCAGTGCTCCTGCTGCCTGCCTCCTCCTCCCATAGCCCCCTCCTCTGCCTTCTCCTTCCCCTCCTTGACCGCCCCCCACCTCTGTCGCCTCCTCACCCACCCCCACCTCTGTCACCGCCTCCTCCTTCGCCACCTGCAGCCAGCGAATCCAAGAGGAGCCGTGCGCATGGTGAGGGGAGCACACGGAGCTGGGAACAATGGGGAGGGAGCACAGGCCAGGGTGGCACCAGCTCGGAAAGCTGGATGAGGGGGTGGCTCAGGCCTGCCAGGAAAAGTGCTCCTGGCTGGGGCTGTGGAGGGGAGGGGAACTCCCCCTGTCCCATTTGTTATCAGAGGCAGCCCATAGGCAACATTCCTTATCTGAGACAGCCATATACCCAGAAATTTCCATTTGTTATTTGAAAAAATCATTATTGGGGCATTCATTATCTGAGGTATTACTGTATATATGATGTGCCAAGAAGGCTTGTTCTCTGTTGAGGCCATTGAGGCAGACAGGTACATGTTTATGTAGCTGGTTTCTGCTGTTTCCCTCTCAAGTCTCCCTTTATTATTCAGTTTTTCTAAAAGAGCCATTTGGGATGCATATCCTAGGGGCCAGCACTCAGGAAACCTAGGTTCAAATCCTTGTTTGGCCATGGCAACTCAATGGGGGATGGCAATGGAAACAACCACCTTAAATATCACATATTCCTTTAAATCTGAAGTACAGTTTCTGTACAGGTACTGTAAGTCAGATGCACCTTCAGTGCAAATAATAACAAAGTGAAAGGGAAACATGTTGAGAAGTACAGTAAGGGTCTTTTTACACGACCCCTAAGATCCACTGGTCCCTTAAATTTGGACCAGAGATCTTGAGGGTTCGTTGCTGTTCCTCCGTCCCCACCCGCTCCGCACTTCTTTGTTCTGTCTGCGTGAGGGGAGGGAGGGGAAAAAAGCCTTAGACAGAGACAAAAGAATGCATTCTTACCTCCGGTGCAGGTGGAGGTTGCTCTGACCTCTGTTTACTTCCTGGTTCCTCTTTAAGGGGCGGAGGCAAAAAAAAAACAACAGAAAGAAGCGAGGAGAGCTCAGGCACTCTCCGCATCAAATATTTTTCACCATCAAAAAGCAGGTACAAGAAAAGTGCGCTGGGTCGGGCTAAAGTGGGTGGGGTCGCACTTAATTGTCTGCAAACTCCGGAGCTGGTGGGTAAACATTTTTAAGGTCCGGAGCTTGCAGCCATTTGCAGCGGAGCTTAGGGGTTGTCTATAAACGCCCTAAGACCCATATCCACAGTGGACTGGTTCCTCCTGGATGTGGAATATCATGGATAATAGTGAATTATATACATTGCATGTTCTCAGTGGTTATTTCTGACCATGACATAATGGAAAAGATATATTTTAGTTAGGAGTAGAGGTAGGCACAAAACAGAAAACTGACTGTTTGGTTCATTCTGTTTCGGGCCCACCCTTGGTTCGGTTTGGTTCGGGTTCATATTAATTGAGTTCGACTTACTGTCGGCGGTGGCGGTGGCAGGGGCTTTTTGAGGCACTGGGGCCAGCACCAGCACCTTTTTTTTAAAAAGAGTACCAACTGCTCCTGGGGTCTGTTCAGTGCTCGTTTTATTCTTTATTTTATTTTATTTTATTTTTGTTTTTGTTTTAGATTTTTTTAAAAAAATATTTTATTTTAAAAAGCCAGCAGCTGGTGTTTTTTTGAGGCAATGACCTTTTTTTTAAAAGAGTGCCAATTGCTCCTGGGGCTGGGTCGGTGCCCGTTTTATTCTTTATTATTTTATTCTATTTTATTTTATTTATTTTATTTTTGTTTTTGTTTTAGAGCACCAACCATGCAGCCCCTGGGGCCAGCTCAACACTCTTTTTTTAAAAAATATTTTATTTTAAAAAGCCACCAGCTGGGGCTTTTTAAGGCACTGGCTTGGGGCCAGCGCTTTGGGGGTTTTTTTGTTTGTTTTTGAGCGCCAACTGCGCAGCTCCTGGGGATGGGTTGGTGTTTGTTTGTTTGTTTGTTTTAGAGCACCGACCATGCAGCCCTTGGGGCCGGGTTGGCACTTGTTTTTAAGTTATTATTTATTGTTTGTTTGTTTGTTTGTTTGTTTGTTTGTTTTTGAGCACCAACTGCATGGCTCCTGGGGATGGGTTGGTGCTTATTTATTTATTTATTTATTTATTTATTTTAGTGCACCGACCACGCAGCCCCAGGGGCCGGGTTGGTGCTTGTTATTAAAAAAAAATTATTTTGTTTGTTTACTTGTTTTTGAGCGCCGACCGTGCAGCTCCTGGTGCTGGGTCGGCACCCGTTTTTTTTTTTGATTTTATTTTTCTTTCTTTTTTTTTCTTTTTGGTTTTAGACTGCCAACTGTGCAGCCCCTGAGGCCAGGTCAGTGCTTAATTTATTTTTTATTATTATTTTAATTTTTTTAAAAAAATATTTTAAACCCCCACCCCCAGCCGGGGGCTTTTTGAGGTGCTGGCTCGGGGACAGCGCTTTTGATTTTGTTGTTGTTGTTTATTTGTTTTTGAGTACCAATCGCATGGCTCCTGGGGCCGGGTTGGTGCTCATTTTATTTTTTTATTTTGTTTTGTTTTGTTTTTGTTTTTGCTTTAGAGCACTGACCACGCAGCCTCTGGGGCTGGATCAGCACTTGTTTTTTATTTTTTAAATTTTTATTTTATTTTAAAAAGTCCCTAGCTGGTGGCTTTTTGAGGCACTGGCTTGGAGCCAGGGCCTCTACAGGCAGCAGTTCCAGGACCAGGAGGACATTTGGCGGTGGCGGCGACAAGGTGGGGGGGGGTAACAAAAAACAAAGTGAACAGAAATTTCTATTTCGTTTTGTTTTTCTTTAATGGGTTAGTTCATTATTTGTTTCATTACCTAACAAAATGAATAACGAATAACAAAAAGAATTAAAAGTGCATTTCCTGCCCACCTCTAGTTAGGAGCCTGGTTCCCTCTAGTGGCTCATTCTGGTAAGTATATCATATAAATATATTTCTCTGTGATTTTCCTATTAATACAGCATTTTTAATATTTTCAGAGAGTAAGTGAAACCACATAGACTGAGCCATGGGCTATTTAGGAAAAATCATCATAGCCTTATTTTGTTCTACCTTGGTCTCTCTACCTATGGGGTTTATCAGGGCCAGTATAACACAAACAATTTTGTTTCAGATAATGAAATTAATTGAAAAGTACATTAGCAAACAAGAAACCATCAATTTGGTAGTGGTACCAAGTAATATAGATATTGCAACCATGGAAGCACTGAAAATGGCTCAAGTGGTTGACCCACAGGGAGAAAGAACTCTTGGTAAGTACATGAAACCATTTCCCCCCTCTCGCATTATGTGCTGCTTTTTGTCTAAGGTTATTATTTTTTATTTTAAAGGTTTTATTGATTTTTAAAAATAAGAAAAAGAGGGAAATGGAAAAAGGGAAAAATAGAAAAGTTATGAAAATAAGTTATTTGTGGGTGGTTTTTTAAGATTTACAGAATCTACACAACAAGAACCCAATTACTAATTTGGTTTCTAACTATAGAAGCAACAATATTTTAAATAATTATATATTTATTATAAGGAGATTCATGTTCTGGTTTGTACCAGTTCCTGGGTGAAAGTACCAGTTGGTGTTCCAATTCTGGATATGGTCACAAGACACTGAATTTCCAGAAAATCAAAATTTGTTTTCCTGTAACATATGAGATATTTGGTGGGGGGGGGAGTCCTAGAAATCTAGATTCTTTACCCAGAATTGAGTTCCCTGTTGGTGAGTCCAAATAAAGATTCCATTATAGTACTTGCCATTCTACAGCATTTCAGCTGCTCTGACAAACGGTGTCCAACACAACAGCAACAGAGAACTACAAGAAGCTGAGGCAGTGAGGGGTTTCGGATACCCCTGAACAGGATAAGAGGAAGACAGTCTTGAGCTGGTGTAGATCATGCCCAGAGGCAGCAATTGTGAAGGCAAGGAAGTGGGATTAGTTATCATTAGAGATGGGCACGACTTAGCGGTGTTCCGTTACTCGGTTCCGTTACTCTACAGAAACGGTAACGGGAATTACTCCGCCAGACTTCGAGCTCGAACCGACGAACGAACAATTTTGGTCTGATTTGTCGTGCTCGTTCCTTGCATCGCGCGATCGTGCGATGCCACGCGGCACAGAAAAAAAGTTTTTAAAAGTTAAAAAAACCCGGTTCCCGGCCAAAAAGCAGGCGGAAAAATGCCTGCTGTGCCTCAGGGCACCTACCAGAGGGGTTGTTTCTGGAGGTCCCTGGCCTCCCCCCCATCC
Organism: Phrynocephalus forsythii; assembly: GCA_029282475.1. Lineage (NCBI taxonomy): Eukaryota > Metazoa > Chordata > Lepidosauria > Squamata > Agamidae > Phrynocephalus > Phrynocephalus forsythii. Next base: position 76,591,046 of record JAPFRF010000010.1, read on the forward strand.
CCAGTCCTGGGCTGCTCTGGTGGGACTCGCCGCAGGCTCACAGCCAGCAAAAAGCCCAGTCTCGCCGCCGGCCGCCGCAATTAAAGCGCAAGCAAGCGGCACAGACGGCACAGGAAAAAACTTTTAAACTCTCCCCCCACCCATTCCCGGGCCAAAAAAGCAGGCGGAAAAATGCCTGCTTGACTAAGGGCGCAGGGCACCTACCGGAGGGGTGGTTTCTGGAGGGGGGGTCCCGCCTCCCCCCCGTCCTGGGCAGCCGGACTCGAGTCGTCATGCCATGCGGTGTGGGCGGGGGATCCAAAATGGGGCGGCAAACGCAATATTGTTTTTGAAATCGTGGTCCAAAAACACACAAGCACAACAGAAAGAAACACGCGAAAATTTATAAACTGCCAGATTTTTCACAGTAGCGGTGGGTTTTTTCTTGCAACAAAATGTCTCTCCTCTCCTCCTCTGTCCTCCATTGATTTTATTTTTTATTTTATTTTTTTTACACCTGCGCAATGATGGGCTGGCTGAGTGGCCAGCCATGTGGGAGTTGACAACCATGCAAATTTTTGGAGCCATCCCACCAATCGCATGGCCACTTGGCCACGGAGACTTCTGGGATGTGCCAAAAAGCCCCCTAAAACCTGCCCTAGCCCCCGAACCCTAACCCTAACCCTTGACTCCTTCCTTACCCATACGTCACAGACTGTCTTCTTAGTGGGTCAGAGAGGCACCCAGAGGTGCAACCCACTAGCCCACCGTAACCTTACCCGTCACTAGCCTAACCCTAGCCCTTGTACTAACCCACCTTAACCCTAAGCCAGATCTACTTGCTTGCATTGCACTACACACAGCAAGTACAATTCCCTTCTGTGTGAGACATGGCGGTGCGAGAGCCTTGTGCAGGGAAGGCATGACGCTATCACTCTCACTGGTCTCACTGTCTGCACAACTGGTATGCAATATCCATATGGCTATTGCATACCATTTTGCAGCAGCAGCAGGTGAAGAGGGGAGACCCCCATGTAGAGGGGTCTCTTGGAGCCTGCTTCCCCTTCCTAGTGGGAGGATAGGAGGCACCCACGGGTGCCTCCAGGAGCCCACTTTCCCTTTATAGCGGGCCAGAGGAGGCACCCACCACAGAGGTGACTCCAGGAGCCCGCTCCCCCCCCCAAAAAAAGCAGTACTAACGACAATGAAAAAATGAACCGACTAATTTTTGCGAATTTTCGCGAAAAACGGAAACGAGCCGAAACGGAACTGGCCCGACTAACGACAACTCGAAAAAATTTTTTTTCAAGTGCCCATCTCTAGTGCCCATCTCTAGTTATCATTGAAGGCCCAACACAATTCACTGGTTCTACAAGTCAAGCAAAAGGAAAGAACAGTATTCCAGATACTGATAATGTTCAAATTAGGGAGTCAAACCTTAGAGGAAAGTTATGTAGAGCCAGCAAGATTTCTGTTGATGGCCCAGATTACCTGTTCTACTTGGGCTCACCATCTACAGTCTGTCTTCTGTCAGAGTGGTTCTTCAGAGCAGCAAACCAGAGAGTACTCAATTTTTGCACCTATGGTCTGTTCTATTATCTGTCCTCAGTCTTGCTGCTAGGTTTTTCAGTCATGTCATCATCTCCTATCACCCTCCTCACCCTCATGAAGTGATCTCACTGGTGAAACACAACTTGACATAGTACTGAATTTCAGAATTTTGAAAATACATACATAGGATAAATCCTGTTAGTTGCCTTGAATGAATGGCATTTGTTAGATTTTAACCCTTATCCACGCATCTTTGATATGGTAGGTTTGCTGTAGCTGGAACTAACAAATTGATTTATCCCAATTTCTTTATTCATAGATGAACCCTTTCAAATGTCTCCATCTTAAATTTCCATTTATTCGTATGTACTTGAAAAGGTGAAGTTATTAGAGAGAGTTGTGGTTTATGGAGTTCCAGCAGAGAATACTTAATTCCCTTAAATTGCACAATGGCAGAAGTGATAAGTCAAGGATTTAAAATTGAGTAACAAGTCCTCAAACACCTCCCCAAACCCACTAATTAACTTTAGTACCATATTTTTCTGTCTCTAATATGCTGCTGTATATCACATGCCCCCTACTTTTAAGACCCCCAAATTAAGAAAATTAATACATCTTCTTTGAGCCCTCCTCTGTCCTGCCGCACCCTGCCCCGCCCCATAGTATTTCCGTTACTTTCTGTGTTCTGAAGATTCCTCTCTGCTTTGTTTTTGCAAGGAACAGATCTTTAATTTTTGCAGGGAAATTCTTGGGGGTGGAGCAACCCGTTAAGAAGTTCATTTCCAGGTGAAAAAAGAAGGGTAGCATCCTACAAGAATAAACTAGAGAGAAGGGCAATCAAGTGCTCCTGGAAAGAAAAGAAAAGAAAACAGCATGGGGTGGGGTGGAGTTGAAATGAAACAGGAGAAGCCAAACGGAACTGGCTGTTTCATTTATCTTCTATCCCACCCCGGATGTTTTCTTTTCTTTTCTTTCCAGGAACACTTGATTGTCCTCCTCTCTAGTTTGTTCTTGTAGGATCAGACTCTTCTTTTTAGTGTGAAAATGAACTTCATTGGGTTGCTCTGCCTCCAAGCATTTTCCTGCAAAAACAAAAGCTCCGTTCATTGCAAGAACAAAGCAAAGAGGAGTATTCAGGACTCAGTAAGGAAAAGAAGCAGCAAGGCCAGTTTGGCTTCTCCCCTACCCCACCCTCACCCGTGGAAAGGCTGATTTCCATGTGTACAATGCCTTTTAATTTTTCATGCCATGATTTTAGAAAAAAAAGTCATATACACAGAAAAATATGCTAATTACTTGGACATTCTTTTTAAGCTAAAAAGAAAATAGCTCTTGCACTGATGCTGCAACTTGTTGGCTGGAATTTGTTCACACAAACCTTCAATAAAGTTCAAAGGCTTTGGAGAGATTAGTAGGAGGAAAAAAGAAATGGTAAAATAATAAAACAAGTGTTGGTGAGCGAAAAAATGGTGGACAGGAGAGGTTCAAAAGAGCCTCCTTCCTCTCTGGTGTCCCCAAAAGGTCCAAGGCAGTAAAACAATCCCAAGATCTTTGCCCACTAAAGAAAAGGGGGCTAGGTAACTGGTCAAGAGAGGAGAAGGTCATGCAAACTTCCTAACATGTTAATCTTATGAGCATTTCCTTCCTCTCAGGTGATCATACATGGATTTGCCTGTTGCATTGCCCATAATTCCAACACAAATGATGCTGAAATCAGTTTCTTGTGGAACTATTGAATGGGTGGCTTTCAAGGAAACCACTGCCATTCCCTCCATGGAACACTTCCAACTGGAAGAAGAAAATGGTGCTCTAAGCAAGAACTAAGTTACTTTAGCAGGGCAGGCTTCACCACTGCCTGAGAGGCCTAAATTTCTAATGGAAGCCTTGCTCCCTAAGTCCAAGTAAAGCAGAAAGGAAGAGCCCTCGATTAGTCATTAGCAGAGATGTTCAGAGCTGATCTTCCTGAATACAACACATGGTCAGAATGACTTTTCCTTCTCATGAGTAGAAGAATCCTATCTCTATTGTGCCTCATTTATTTCACAGGCATCCTGACTAAGCCTGACTTGGTTGACAGAGGAGCTGAAGAAGAGGTCATCGACATAGTCCGGAATCAAAGAGTTCCCCTAAGGAAGGGTTACATGATTGTTAAATGTCGTGGACAGGAAGACATCAAGAACAGAATGAGCTTGGCAGATGCAAACCAGAAAGAGATAAGGTTTTTCAAAGAGCATGAATTTTTCAGGTATGTTTTTTTTACAGGCAGATTGTATGATTTTTTTTTGAGGGGGGGCTAAACTATAATACTAAGGCTGCTATCTCACCTGGGTTTTGATCCTGATCTTCTGAAGGTCCGGCTTTTCCTCTTTGTCCCATCTCGTGATTGAATAAGTGGGACAGGAGTTCCCACCTCCAAAGCTGGTTTTTTATTTTAAAGTGCAGTTCAGCTCCCTTGGCCAGCAGGTGGTGCTAGCATTTGAAAAAAACAGACCACTTGGCTGGAGGAAATTAAAGCTTAGGGCACCACATGGAGCTTCCTGTTTCTCCGAAGGTGAAAAGAAATTTTTAAAAAACAGTGCCGATCGGCCCCAGGAACAGCCGGTCGCTGCTATGAGTTAAAAAGAAGAAACCTGGATCATGCTGTGTGGTCCCACGGCGTCTGCTTCCTTAAAAGGTGGATTATCAAAGCTAGGCAAAAAATTCCCTACCTCTTGGGTGAGTCACAGAAACCTCACTTAAAGGGGCATTACTGGGTTTTCTTTTTTCTTTTTTCAAAAAGCCCGGTGGCCGTGGGGACGGCATTTTTAGACACGGTTTATGTAGTAATTTAAACTGCTTTTAAAGCGATGTGGGACCAAGCCCTTAATGAATAGATGCATTTCTTTCAGAGCCATATGACTATGTTGTGTGTTGAAGAACTGCACATGCATTATGTAACATAAAAAAAAACAATTAGGTTTTGAGCATTTTAATGTAAGGTAAAATAGGTAAATAGAGGGAAGCAAAGGAAGTAGTGGCCATTTAGTAGCTGACAGAGGAAAATAGCTTATGCTGTATATATGCTCTACCAGAACAATTTTTAGGCTTTGGCTTGTATTGTGAATGATGCCTTGCACAGGGCATGAAAAAGTACCTTCTGTATTTTTCTTCAGCTGTTAACAGCCACTGACAAATGTTTGGGGAGGAGGCAAGAATAGTTCGTTGTATGAAATAATGTTCATCAAAACCCACTTCTAGTTCCATGGTGCTACACATGATCAGCTAAAGCAGAAGAGACATAAACAAGTCTGTCCCCATGAATATTCTGCATCAGCTGATCATATTATGAAGCTTTAAAAACCTAAAGGGTGGTGGTGGTGGTGGTTCAACCCAGCAAAGCCAGTGACTTTGCTGGCTCAGGTGTTCTCAGAGTTGCATTCCAAAAAGGAACTTTTTAAAGCTGTACATAAATCCAGCTAAATGAGAAGAAGTATCCTACCCCATTACCTTTTTGACAGGATACTTCCCATGTTCCTTGGAAGGGAAAGTTGTGGGAAGCATTCAAAATGAGAAAGCCTGTGGGAGAATCTTCCTTCTCCAGAATCTGAAGTATTAAACGGGTTTCACCTGCTCTTTGAATTATGTCTCATATTGCAGTGTGTTCATTTGTGTCCCATATCAAATGGAAATTGCAATGTAAGGCTGGTTTAGTTTCTACCTACAGGCCAATCCTGGGCTTGTGTGAAATGGTTTCCCAAGGTGCAAATGAAATATCTTTGCATTTGATTATTATGTCCCCTATCAGCTGTCTCCTGGAAGAAAAAAAAGCAACTATCCCACTGTTGGCAGAGAGGCTTACACAGGAGCTGATAGACCACATTAATGTAAGTAAAAAAACCCATTCTCGTGGTTTTAAGAGTCCTGAAATCGCTGATGTCCTTTAAAACACACAGAAGCTAGAAAAACAGAAAAATAGAAAAACAGAAAAAAGGTGTGAAGGCTTCATCATGATTAATGGGATGGGACTTCTGCTATTGGAGATGCTTCTTGCTCTAAATTCAGTTGTCCATGTGTTGGCATGCTCCATCTGCAGAGGAAGAACTTAACTGTTATTCTCCGCTCATCCATGAAATTTCCCCATGGAGATAGTCTGTGCCCAGGCTCAATAAACTGGGGTGGAGTAAGCTGCACATCCATTGCTGAGGAAGGGGTTGGCAGCATTGTTCATCTCCTAGGAATTCTGCAGCATCCCGTTCATACAAGGTGCCTGTTGGGATTTTGATGCCACACACTTCCGAATTTGATGAAGGAATGTGTAACTTGCATTACTGTGACTTGTATACATTGTCATACTTCTAGTGCCAGCTCTTTGTTCATAAAAATATGTCTCACTTGAAGTATTCATTCCTCTTTCCATTTGTTGGAACAAATATCTATTGTACAGTATGTCTTTCTTACAGACAACATAACTATGATAATGACTATGGAGCATTTTCAGATCTGAGATTTTTTTATGTCTTTTTGAAGCCACTTGGCGGGGAAGGTTGTTTGATTTCATGAGCCAGCCCATTCAGCAAATGATGACTTGTCCCTCTACCTTTGATTCCTCCTGGAGAAGAAAAAATGCTCCATCTAAGGCCTTCCATTGGTTACATAGAGCACCTTCGGTCACCCTCTCCATCAGTATGTCAGATTGTTGAACAAAGAACTCTAACTCCACCTTATGAAAGATATTTAAAGGTTTGCCATGACACTGAGATTGCAGTCCTCCCTTATCAGTGTGTTCGGTTTCTTTTCTCCACCCTTCACCCCCAGAAATCACTGCCCCATTTGGAAAAACAAATAAAAGACAAACTCGAGGCAGCACAACAACAGCTGCTGCTGTGCGGCCAAGATGTGCCTGAAACAACTGAAGACAAGATGCGTTTCCTTATAGAGGTAAACAGCACTATGGATTTGGCAATAAATGAACATGGGCATTTAAGTTTACTTTTAGGATGTCTGAATACTTGAAAATGATGGTAGTATGTTGCACTTCTATGCTGATCTAGGAGCAGGACCCATTAACTCTGTGAAATTTGCTTCTGAGCAGACAATGATAGGACTGCAATGCCTGCCTAGGTGTGATCATAGCTGGGGCTTGATGTAACTGGCAATTTCTTAGATGGTTGAGATGGATCCAAAGCCCCTTTGTCCACATTCCTCCATACAAACCTAAAGTGACTGAAAGTCAACATCTGTTATGCCTTCTTCATGGATGGCCATTTCCCTGTGTTGAGGTCAGCCTTTCGAGTGTGGCCAGGTTACCACACTCCACTCAGCACAGAGTAGTAAAAGGCACAACCTCACAGGCCCCCAGTCGTCTCACAGACCATTGACCTGTACCAATTGAGTATCTGCCACCAGTCAAGGTATCCCAGTTCAATCACTGAGTCCCAGACAAGATGTAATGTGAAAAAAATAAAACGAATGTTTATTGAATACAATTATTTATTTATTTTATTTTATTTTAGAGTATTTTTACCTCGCCTTTCTCCTTGGAAAAGGACCCAAGGCGGCAACAACAATAGGATGTTGAATACAGTTCACTTGTGCTCCGTTACTCAAAGTTTCTCAAAGCAGTTCACTCAAATACTAATCTAATTCCCTCACTCAAACTTGACAGTTCCCTAACTGTCCTGTCTCTTCTTCAGTGCCTATCAGTTTCCAGATCTTAGCCCTATCTGACTCTAACTGCCTCCAGTGGAGCTATTTAAGTACTCAGGCTCCGCCTCCACATTCCATATTTGGGCATAAACATTAACCCATTATTCCGCCTCCTGTAGAGTCACATACACAGTGAAAGGGTGAACACTACACCCTGTGTTTTTTTTTTAATGATGTGAAGGAGAATCTTGCTGTTTTGTTCATTTGTCTAATATGTTTTCAAGCATCTTGCAACCATACTAAGGGATGCATGTTTGGATACAGCTGGAAATATTAGCTGGGAAAAAAGTGGAGGAAATCCAGCATGCCCCCCACCCCCACCCTGAGGTTGGTCATTATCCCTATCCAGGTTTTATTGATCTGATTGTCTTCACCATGCAAGCAGGGAAGCGGCAGTACCCCAACCCCCTCAGCCCTCCCTTTTCTTTACAAGTTAGACCTTTTTCAAAGACATGCTCCATGCAAGCAGGAAGGGTAGCAACTCTCTTCTAAGGTACATGTGAGATTAAAGGATCATTTTCTCTTGATCCCTATGAGAGATTGTAGAGGTTTTTAAAAATGTCTTTGTAGATGAAATACACGTCTTCTGAAACAAACAAAAAAGTCAGGATGTAGGAAAGATCGAGGCTTTCAATTAAATGTTACATATGAAAAAAACTTTTGACTAGAGCTTGGAGATGTAACCGGTACATTTCTCAACAGATAATCAAATGCTTTAATCAAGCCATCTCAAAGACCAAGGAAGGAGAAGACACTTTCGTCAATCCGGGAGAGAAAAGATTGATCACATCAATGCGGCAGTTCTTTAATAAATGGCAAGATGAAATTAACAACAATGCATTGAATGGTAAATCTGGTTATGAAGATCTTAACGTTCACCTCTACAAATGGGCCCCTGTTTTCAGCTCATTGAGTTGGGTTACATTACACCCAAAATGTGTATTTACGTTGCCCATCCTAGCCTAGTGGGCTTCTTATGATTATGATACATTTAAGGAATAAGGGAGCTACCTGGCAATTTTCTCTGTGCTTGCGTGGATGTGCATGTATTTACACACACACACACACACACACACACACACACAGAGAGGGGGGGGAACGACTAGATTTTTGGCTTCTGGGGTCTCCTTATGAGTAATTTCCCACTACTCACAGCCAGAGTCTGGGGCCTTGTAAATGAATCCTGAATCAGAGAATTCTGAACCCAGGATTCATTTCTCAAATGCCAAAGTTGAATGCAGTGATACCACGGTTTATCAGTACCTTTATGAGTACTGTGGTCTGCGAGTGTTTCGCAAAAGGAGTAACATTTTTAACAAGTTTGTTTCGCTTTGCAAGCAATTTCTTGCAAAACACTTTGCAAGCAATGTCTTGCAAGGCTCAAGACATTTGCAAGCAATGTCTTGTGCTTGTTTTGCAATCACAGTCTGGCTCCCCTCTTCCTCTTGCTCCTCATCCTGACTGGAGGTGGCCTCTGGGGTTCTGCATGGTCCCTGCAGTGCCTGGAATGACTCTGGGCATCTAGTGGGCCCACACCAGGCCCATTGCTGACCAAAAGTGACCTCCGGAGCTTGTACTGCCTGCCCGCAACCTCTGAATCTTGCCCCAGGCTCGGCATCACCCATCCACAAGCAGCACCGCATACCCTGCACCTGGCGTCACGTGTCTGCGGTCTTGGCAGCACATCCCAGGCAGCGCTGGGCTCAAGACAAACTCCGGAGGCCATTGCAGCTCCTGGCCAAAGCAAATTACTCCACAGGAAATAATGGAAAATAGATCCCCGTTACAAAACATATAAGTTTCCATTATTTCCTGTGGGGAAATTTGCTTTGATATATGAGTATTTTGGTTTATGAGCATGTTTCCGGAATGGATTATGTTTATAAACCAAGGTACCACTGTGAGTTCCTTCAAACCTAAAGCTGAGACTGCCATTTCAATTGCATAATGAGAGCAATGATTAACCTGTACACAGTTAATGGCTATCATTATGGATGCCTAAGGACAACCTCCGAGTTGGAGAGATAGGCAGGCTATCTTTCAATGCCATTTGCAGGGAATCATAAGCAGGTGAAGACATCTGCTTGGGAATACTCTGAAGCAAATGGTGAGCCACTGTTTGAGACAGAATGCTGGACTGGATGGGCTGTGGCCTGTTCCAGCAAGGCTGTGCTCTTATGTTCTTATGGTGTGAAGAGATTAAAAATATTAAAAGAAAAAAAATCCTGGAAATTTCTATTTCTAACAATGAAGTTACCAGAATTGGCCACTAGTGGAAGCCAGAAACCCTTGCAATGTACAGTGGGCCCTCGTATAACAAATGGTTTGTATAACATAAAATCTGTACAACATAAAAAATTCCAGAGATAGGGGAAATTTGCTTAACATAATTGTCTATGGGGCGAATCCATACAACATAAAAATGGTTGCAATTAGGGATTTTTCTGTTTTCAATGCATTCCTATTGGAAATTTGTATAAAGGAAAATTTGCTTAACATAATTTTTTGGAACGAATTAATTCCTTTATACAAGATACCACTGTATAGTGTTTCATTCACTATTAGACTACAGTAGTATTTGCTATAATCTGTTATTGTCGGGACTTTGGACCAACCTCCCCACCCATCCACCCACATGCACACACATATATGGGGGTCCTGCTCTAGTTTACTAATAGCAGTATTATGTTTTAAAATTACTATTATATGAGGCTGCTCTCGGTGGTTAAGAAATTGTGAGGCATCACTCTTTTCCAAGTGATGGCAGCTCACCTGGAGACTTACTTACTGATCTAGCTTCTACCTATCCCTGCTTTATGATAATTTTGGTTTACTTGGATCTGGGAGATAATAATGACAGCTGTAGCATAAAAGCCCTTCAAATAAAAGATGAGTGACACAAGCTTTGTTCAGGCATCACTAATCAAGCAAGGAGAAAGCAGAGGGAAGTGATGCACTTAGTCCCTCCATTCCCACATGGTTTTCAGGCAGTGTCTGAAAAGAACAGGTTCCTAGTTGTAACTAGGTTGCTCATTGTGTGCGTGAGCAAGGGCAGTGGAACATATGGGTTCTTGCTCATAAACGAGAACACTTCTTTACAGAGGAAACCATGGAGAAGATGACAATAAGGTTAGTATATTCTCCTTGTTGGGTTGTATAATGCATGAGTAGAGCGACAGACTTTTGTTCTTATAATATGCTAGAGTTTTCATAAGAACAGTCATGATGCACTTCTGCAGAATCGGGGCCTTGAGACTGGATTATTTATTTATTTATTTATTTATTTATTTATTTATTTTTATACCTCTCGTCTTCCCAGGGAACTCTGGGCGGTTAACAATATTGGTTAAAAGAACCAATAAAACACAGAGTAACATCAGCAATAATTGAGGGGGTAATTGAAAGAAGAAAGAAGAAGAGGAGAAAACAAAACAATAATAAGTAAAAATCATTGGCTAGAGGCGTCAAAAAATGAATTAAATTAAATTAGAGGTCGCCAAATGCCTCTGGAAAAAGCAAGGTTTTAAGTGCTTTTTTGAAAGTGAATAATTAATTAGCACTGGTTCAATCTTGCAGTACAAGATCTTCTAAAGGATGAAATATGCATCTTTGAACTTAAATACCGTGGTAAAGAACTTCCTGGATTTGTCAACTACAAGACCTTTGAGAACATTGTGAAACAGCAAATTCAGAAACTACAATCGCCAGCTCTTGAGATGCTGAAAGATGTAGCAGGTATAATTTATAGAGATGGGCATGAATAGAAAAAATTGAGTTTCGTTTGTCGTTTAGAGGTCCGTTTCGGTTCGTTTCCGTTGTTCACGAATTTTTTGCAAAAAAATCATTTTTGGTTCGTTACCGGTTCATTACCATTTTGTTACCATTTATTCCAATTTTCCATGATTTTTTTAGCATTTAAAGCCGCTCACTTCATTGCTGTAATGGAAACGAAACGCATGACAAAAATCCCCACATTTCTGTTCGTTTCGTTTCATTTTAGAGACAAATTTTGTTTGTCATTTTGTTGCACAACGAAACAAAATCTGAAAAACGAAAATGAAAACTTGTTTGTTCCATGCCCATCTCTAATAATTTAGTAACACAAGTTCTCTGCTTACTGTCTTGCTTATGTAATATGTTTAAGAATATTGTTTAGCTTGGAATGTACTCTTTAAAGATGGTGGTTCTGATGAAGTTCAATTTAATACTGAAATTGTGTATTTAAAAAGAGAATATTTTTGAAATACAAGACACTTAATAATTGTAGTCCCATTAAAAATGGTGCTTTTGTTTTCTCCATTTTCTTTTATTATTTCATTCATATGCACATACACATCTGCTTGGCATCTTAGCTTGCTGTGAATACAGGGTCCACCAGACCCTGACTATGTCAGATGTGGGAAGGAATAGATTGAGTCATCTCCAGAGGACTAGCCTTCAAATCCAGGCACATTTGTAAGGGCCCAGAGACCAATGGAGGTGAATGAGTGACTGATCAAGAGAGACCTGCATTGCAGTGCTGAGTCAGCTCCAAAAAAACCTCTCACCCTAGTGACCATTCAAAGGTTACAGGGGTTGCCAGCAAAGACTATCTAATTCTAAACAAACTGGGAGTATTTGGGAACTCAAGTTTAAGAATCCTCTGTTTCCGCCCTCCATAGATGATCAGGCACTTTACCCAGAAATAATTGGCTGAGTAAAACTCTTTATTTTTTGGGAATCGGAATGATTTCCTGGCTTCCTTGGACCTCACAAATACATACATACATACATACATACATACATACATACATACATACATACATACATACATACATACATACATACATACATGTATTCAAATCACCACCAGTGCCTGTCTTTTGTTTATTGATGAGCATTACCAGTGTGGTGGCCTACCATTTGGCATTTTCCTCTTCTCCATTGATCTTTGAGAATATTATTGCAGCCCTAGTACAATTGAGGACATAGAAAATGCATGTTTTTCTTCCCACTTGGATGATCTTCTACTTGAATCATGGTTAGAGAGTCGCAATTACAGTGATAGGATGATCAGACCGCATTGCACATGTTGCAGACACATGGTTTTCTATTCTGGGTTCTTTTTTCTTCTAGCATTTGCTGTCTCTTCCCCCTCCCCCACCTCACTCTTGTTTTCATTGTTATGTGTGGTTTCCAGTATCCTTGGGGGGAATCAATCCCCAGTGGATCTGGGAGGGTCCTTCTGTAATACAAAACCCTAACTCAGGTGTCATGATTTTACCATAGATGATTTCCAACATTAACTATGTATCCAAAGGAGGTTTCATTCCAGATTTCTTCATGGATTGTTAATTCTGCACCAAAAGGGCATACCACAATGGATGCATGTGCCTGTCCCTGTTTTCAATCAAGTACAGCAGTTTTTGCACTGGTGGTTGGACTAGGGGATGATCAAGGGGGAAATTATTTATGACTCCTATTGGGACTCAACTCATAGCAGATGGGGGGTGGGTGGGATACACATCTCGATTCACTCCTAGCCCAGGGCAAGTGGTCAGCAGAAGAGCCCCTCCTCCCAGCATAAACTAGCTGGGGATTGTTCTGGAATCTTTTCAGGACTACATTCAGGGACAAGTAGTACTGAGGAGGACTGTCCATGCAACCACCAAAGTCCACATATATCACATTCAAAGCTTCCGATGAAGGAAATGGACTTGATAATCATGTGGGTCAAATATTATCTCCTGTTCCAAGTGGCAGAGCATATTGTAAGTAACATAGATTCAGACTGGCTAAGAACTGGAAAGGTGTTCCAAAGATGCTGCTGGAACAAGGGCCAACATCCTCTATTTTTGGTTGCAACAGCCCCCCCCCCGTCACCCTGCAAGCTGAAATAGACAAAGGACTAAGACATAATACTGTACTCAGAAGAGACAGTTGCCAATAGAGGTGGGCACGAACCAGAAAACCCATGGTTCTGGTTCGTCTGGTTCGGGCCCACTCTTAGTTCAGTTCAGGTTCGGTTCGTACGATTTTTAAAAAAAAATCATACGAATCCAAACTGATTTGGGGTTTGGGCTCTTACCAGTGGTGGTGGCGGCTCCTCGCTAGCGGCGGCGGCGGTGGCAGCAGGTCCTGGCCCCTGCAGCAGGGGCTTTTTGAGGTGCTGGCATGTGGCCAGCACCTCTTTTTTTTTTTTAAAGCACCCATTGCGTGGCCCCTGGTGCCAGGAGGGCACTTATTTTATTTTATTTTTTTCTTTATTTTAGAGCACTGACCCAACCACCCATGGGACCGGGTTGGCGCTCCTTTTTTTATTTTTTTTTAACTTCCTGCTGACTTTCTGTTAATGTTTTTCTCTTTCTTTTTTTCCTGTTTTCTAGAATTAGTGCAAGAAACTTTTAGCAAAACTGCTACCAAACAATTTAATAGTTTTTACTCCCTTCTCCGAATCACTCAGGTAAGAAGTGATTTATTTTAGCATGCCATGTAGGGCCCTTCCATATAATAAAAGGACAAACCGACAAAATCAGGATCCTTTCTTTAATTGTGCTTGCTATCAGCCAGCAGTAGTAGTAAGTACTGCATCTAGAACTGCTATTTAATTGATGTTTTTCACTTTTTTCAGGTCTCTGGCTAAGGGAAGGGGAAATCTGGGTTTCATTGAAGGATAAGTAATAGATTGGGATGAGCAACAAGGATAATGGAGGTTAAAGGCCTGGAAGTTAGGCAGCTGCTGCCCTTGACTAATACCAGCATGACCAGACAATTGCTAGGACTTCCATGATGATCTTGGACAGACCAACACAGTCACTATAATTCAGTGGTTCTCAACCTTCCTAATGCCGTGACCCTTTAATACAGTTCCTCATGTTGTGGTGACTCCTTGCCCTGCTTGGAAGAGGACACAAGCCCCCCTTTGGCAGGCCACTGCTCTAGGTGCCATAGAGAACTTCCCTCTACAGGCACCCTTAGCTAGTCGCAGCTTCCGGTACCATTGATTGAAATCCCCTCCAACCTATCAAGCTGTAACTCACTCTTCCCCCCTTCCTCCCTCTCCTCCTCCAGACCCAAGCCGTTTGTGCCTTTTCTTCACTGGCTCATGGTGACCCCTGTGAAATTGTCGTTCAACCCCAAAAGGGGTCCCAACACCCAGGTTGGGAACCACTGCTGTAATTTATGCTACTTTACTACCAGCCTACACTACCGCTGCACCCTTTCTGTGTAACATGTAGGATGTAGTATGTCTTGTGGTGTTGATGGGAGTAGCTTTCAGTTTAAGAAACTGAGGAGGGTAATTACTTATCACTGCCACTATGGCAGTTTTGTGCATATTTCTGGTGGACCTTTTTCTTTAAATGTAGCAGTGTGGAGACCTATTCTGTTAGAAATAGGCCAGAAAGGCATAATCCCAGGTTTCTCAGGAAAAGCCCGACAGCTCTCTAGCTCAGCCCTTCAAATAGATACAGAATGTACATCACAACAATGTGGTTCCTTTCCATTCTTTCATGTTTTCTCCTGCTTATATTATTTCAAGTGTTCAGCCCATAGTTGTGTGTCTTGGAGATGAGACGAGACTTTCTGGTTAGTCCTCTCTCCTTAGAGAATACCTGAAGCTGTCTCCATGTGTTCAAGGATTCTTGCCTGTCTGAGCAAATGGAAGAAACAAACCCCCTCAGAAAGATGCTGTTCCATTGCTGTAGAAAGGGAATGTGTCCCAGTAAGTTCTAACAGAGACGGGCATGAACTGCTGGCTTGGCAGCCAAGAAGAAGACAAGTGGTTGCCTGTCACAGGAGGTGGGGTGCTGAACTCCATATCAGCTGTTTGGCTAGAAAACAACCCTACTGAACCATCAGTACGTGTGCATCTCTTGCGTTCCAACAAGATTTTCTGCTTGACTAAAATAATATTTTCCCCTTCTTCATTATGCAGAACAACATTAACGACATCAAACAGAAGCAAGAGGAGAGGGCAGAAAATATGATCAAAACCCAGTTCAAACTAGAAAATGTTGTGTATTGTCAAGACAATCTTTACAGCGAAGATATAAAAATTGTTAGAGAAAAACCTTCCGTTCTAGATAATCTGTCAAAGTATGTCCGGTCTATTGCAGTGAATTGTTCGGTTGAGGAAATTGCTTACCATCTGAATGCCTACTTCAAGGTAAGTTGCCATTTTTTTTCAATCGTTCACAAATTGCAACCTGGAACAATTAGTATTATGATGAACTATAAAGTAGGGGCATCGTAACAGAGAATATAATAGTGTTCTGATCTGAAGTGTATTTTATTTAGACAGAAACTCTTCCACCTACAGCCATTTTGTTCCGGGATACCTGAGATCTGGTTTTCAAGTTACATTTTTGAGATGAATTTCTGTTAACATAAACTTCACACCATTAATTTGGTGCTTGGGATGAACAAAAATCCCAAAAGCAAGAGTAGGTGAAACCTAGTTTGGACTGCTGGTCAGGATAATTATTGAACTGCTATGCTGTTGCTCCTCACAGAAGCTCCTCAGTGCTGCCCCTGACAAAAGATCTTGCTGGACTTAAGACTTTGGATATTGGAAACATTTTAGTGGTCCAGTAAAGGTACCATCCACATTTGTTGCTCTTGTTAATTGGAGTGGTTCTTCAAAGGACTAGAGATTTGAGATGGGTAACAGTGCTGCCCAACAGGGGAACATGGCTGCCCTTCAAGAAGGATGCTGACAAATTGGAACAAGTTCAGAGAAAGGCAGTGAAGATGATTAGGGGGCTGGAAATCAAGTCCTGTGAGGAGAAACTGGAATAACAGGACATGTTTAGCCTTGAGAAACGATATCTGAGGGGAGATATGATAGCACTTTTCAAATGCTGGAAAGGATGACATACAGAAGAGGGGCAGGACCTGTTCTTGGTCATCCCAGAGTCTGGACCAACTCAGGTTACCGGACGCCAGATTTCAGTTGAATATATCATTCCAAAAGCTTTCAAAGCATTCTTAAAAACCTCACAAAAGAACATCTGAATTATTATAATATGAAAATACATCAGAAGCATTATTTAGCTCTTTGAATGTACTTGACACACAGAAAAACAAATTCTCCAAACAGAGAAAAGCTCATCAGCCTTGATCTATGTTATTCCCATAGCTCACTTCTAGCTACGCTCCGTCCATACACTGCTCCTCACTTGTTTGCAGAACAAGTGATTTCTGTATCCTTGAAGATGGTTCCTCTTAACCGGATGCTGTGTTGTTTTCATAAACATGATAGATAGCTCTGGTTTATATACTTTTTAGGTTTTGAATAGTCAAAACATCATTATACAGAGTCTTAGTCCTCCTGGGAACAAGCAGTATCCTTGGGTAGCTGTCAGAAGCTGGCACAGCTAGGATTGCTGAGCTGTGAAGTGGACTCCACCTTTGGAGTAACTTCCCTAACACCATACTTGGGCAGTACACCCTAAATGACTGCTACATGCTTTTGAAATGTTGCATTCATAAACATTACAGAATATTAAGAGTTCATATTTCTCATTTGTTACTACACTGTATTGGGGAATATCTGGGAAAATTAGAAGTAATAAATAAATAAATGGAAGTAATAAACAAACAAACAAACAAACAAACAAACTTTTTCTTCTCCTTTTACATTGTTTTGTACAACTGTAGAATGCATGATTTTTCTTACCCATTTAACACAGGTTTCCACTTTTATTTTGTGTTATTTGTCTGTTAATTTCCATTTTTGGTAAATGTAACTTAAGCGGCAAAATAAACTGAACATTATTTTTCCCTGTTGCCTCTGTTCAGATAACATAAGTATCATTTTGTTTACCTCTTCATCCTGAAAGCTGGCACTACTCCATGAAGGGCTTTGGCCTGTTATCCCCTCATTGTTCCAAAAACAGCCTCAATTGTTTTGGTAAACTCTTCCCAGCTGTAGTTTTTCATCAATGCTTTCACTTTCCAGGTACCTTTCTGTGGCGTATCTTAAAAGAATTTTTAAATTTTAGGGCAACACTTTTGTACCCATTTAATCAATTACTGTACATATATATTCCTGCCATATATAAAAACTGACAAAGCACTTCGTCATAGACAAAGCACTTCCAACTTCATGATTCTATAAAAACCCTTGGCCCTCTAAATATCCATAGCTACAGTACATGACTAGCAGTACTGGTTGAGTCTTCTTCAAATTAAAGTCCTTTTTTATAGCCAGATGTTTCCTACCATTGATTAACATGTTGCTGCACCAGTGTTCAGGCTTTCACTGAGCAGTTTTATATGATCTAGCTTTCAAAAAATGTGTGTCTGAATCAAGTAGGACTTGGGAAGCGTTGTTCTCATAGAAGGTTACTTCACATCCACTCTTGTCCCGGGAGGAAGATTGTTACATGTTGATGTTGGTCGCGGTGATGTGGTCTTCTTGCAGTTCTGTCCCTGTTCCCGTGTACGCACGGGCGTGATGGATGATACCGGCATGACTGTTACCGCAAGTCCTCATTCCGTGATGAGATGTGAATTTCCATGCCTTTGTTCTCCGGGGTTTTTTTCAGCCCAACCTTCCATTTTTCGATGTTTAGATTCACCGAAAGCCTTGCCTTCAATACGTTACGGAGCTAAGTTTGAGGCATTTGTCTTTTAATCTCTCTGCACTGTGTTGCTGACTCCATAGGGAATGTACTGGTGAATGGCACTTCGCACTCCTGCCACTAGATGAATGGCACATTGTGTGACAAGCCTTACCTCACGGGCACTCTTATCAGAACAAGAGGCGAGATTAGGAGATTCCCGAGGCCAGGGAGGGGAATCTCTCATCCCACTTATATCGCAGTTCAGGGTGCGTGGTCGGGACGAACTCCCCTCGTCCCACAATGGATGTGCGGTTAGATTTCTTCGTACCAGTCCCCTGAATGAAGGCAAACAAGATAATCCTTTCTGAATATGGATGATTCAGAGCAATCACCCTTGGAAGCTTGTGATCAAGGAGATTAGATCCTCCATATGATTAGAACCCCCGCCCCTGCATGTAGTTTGTTTCAGTGCTGTTGGGTGAGGAGTGGTGAAGTGGGAAAGCATCCTTAATTAACCACTACTTCATTGTGTTCCTGGCACCCTGAGGTAGTAGCTTTTAGCAGAACCGACTTCCCTTTCCCTTTCCCCCCATAGGGTAGGGCTTCTGTGGGGAAGGAAGATTCTGACCGGAAGGAATGTGAGGCTTTGAGCCCTTGGTCTGGCAGTTCTTCATCCCATTCCAGATAGTATTTTAAATAAATAAATATTCTGCCTGGCTCTTCTGCCTCTGTTTTTATTTTTAAGCCACTTGGGTCCAGGATGTAACTGAGGACTGCCTGTTCAGTTGCTGATCTTTGCTTTGTTTTATATTCCTTTCTCTCTTTTTTAACATGTCTAAATGTCTGTCATCTTATTCAAAAGAGGTATTTGCAGTCCTCCCTACCTCTGTTGATCTTTGTTTCAAACTTTTAAAAAAGCAATAAAATAAAATATTAAAATCTCTCCTTTTGTTTTCAGAGCACAGGAGTTCGACTCGGCACGCAAATTCCTATGATAATTCTGACCTACATTCTCCAGGATTTTGCTGAGGAATTACACAATGCAATGATGGGGCTTTTGCAGATGAACGATCAGTTCGATGTTCTTCTTCAAGAACGACATGATGCTGCCCATACAAGGGCCACTTTAAAGGAGAGAATCAAGCGTCTCACCAAAGCTCGTCAGCGCTTAGCAAGATACACTGTTTAAACAAAGTGTTTCTGAGCGAATCCTCTCTCCTCCACTTTTAGGCAGTAGCAAGAGGCCAGTTGCTTAGCTGATTGAGTACCTGTTCACATGACTGTCCTGCAAGCAGACAGTTTAGTAGCATGTAACGGAATTAGGATGATGGGACATAGTGTGATTTATAAGGCTCAATATTAACTGCACATTTTCAGCTTTTCGCCAAACGCTTATCTAAGGAATGCAACAGCATAGCGATAATAAGCCAAATTAGAGAAAATTGGACAGCTATCATTGGACAATTGTTTCATGTGACATCTTGAAGATTCTCAGAGCTGGGAAAAAGAAAAGTTTATACTTAAGGCTATGAGAGACAGATTTGCTTAAGAATTTGGCTTCAAGATGTAGACAGCAAGAGTTTAGTCCTAACTAGCCTAAGGCATTATAATTTCCATAGTATCTAAGCTAGTAAGAATATCATAGACTTTATTATTTGTCAGGCAATATTATATGATTGTATCTGATAAGTATTTTTATATTTTCTATTGATTTTCATTTATTTTTATGAGTTGTATTTTTATTTTTGTAACTTAGAATAGTGAAAAAAGGGATTTCATTAATTTGATGCTCTCAGGCCTCTTGTTTTCTTTAAAAGACCCCACAGTAACTCAGGTGATTCTCAACCAGAGACGCTCCTACCCCTGAGTTTCGTTACTAATTCGTTATTAATTTCCTGCCTTGACTTATTAGGACACTGGATAATGTGAATGGAGCAATTTTCCCGCCATACTAATTTGAAAAATTTTAAAAGTCAGAAACTAGACATTAATACTTTAAATAGCAGCCTTGAAAAATGCTTCCAAAAGCACATACAGAAGGACCCCCATATCCATGGGGACTGGTATTGTGGTCTCGTGTTGACTCTGAAAATATTAAATACAGTGGTAACGTGACTTACAAGATTAATCCGTTTTGAGCATACACTCATAAGTCGGTTAACTTGTAAGTCAGGGAGCGATTTCTCATAGGAATACATCAAAATTCAATTAATGCATTCCGGAGCCTAGGAAAAACACACAGACACTCGTTTTTTGTGCAAAAATCTTTATAAAGTGCACTTTAAACACATGCACACTGCACAGCAACATTATTTTCAAGAACAAACATTTCCAACACCACATAAAAACATGCTATAGAACAGTTCAGTGCAGTTCAAAGCTAGGCAGGCATGCTGACGTTTTCAAACCCCACACAACACAGGTTTTGGACCCGATGCAGGTCAATTTTCAGTGCAGTTTTAAAGGCATCAAGGCACACTAGACATCAGCATCCTAACTCCAACCTTATTTTTTCAAAAAATAAATAAATGAAAATCAACAACATTTGCAAAGACCCCAGAAATCCAAACAGCATCAATTAAAATCAAATCTGAAACATGGCTCCCCCACCCCCACATCCCAGGCACACATTTTAATAAAAGACCTTGAAATAAGAATTGCAAAAAGAAGAAGAATCATAGATTCCCCATAAAGACCAGCAGTTGAAACCAAATCTTAAACATGGAATGCCCCCTCCAAACATCCCAGACACACATTTTAATAATAGACCTTGAAATAAAAATTGCAAAAAAAGACACCCCTCCACACCAGCAAACACACAACATTACAGTACAGTATATAAAAAGAGGAAAAATCAACCTACATTTCCAGCAGTAGAAGTGCAGGGGGGGAAATCACTCCAAAACTCGTTCCAAAAAGCATGGCACAGGTATTTTAAAACCTCCCAAATGCAAAGCGCTGCAGGAGAAACATTTTTAAAAGAATTGTAAGTCGGGGAAACCCTATCTTTTATTCATAAGGCAGCAGGATTTAAAAACCAATGGAATCACGCTCATAAATTGGGATTTTCGGGTGCGTTGTAAGGCTACCACTGTATTTTAAAAGAATCCCCCTAGAAATAAGAAGTTCCATGATATAACCAGAACTGCCCACTAAAGGGAGATGATTTTTTTTGTTTCATTTTTGTTTTGTTTCAGAATGAAATGAAAAATGAACTTTTTAAAAAAAATGAAACAAAATGGAAATTTTCAGTTTATTTCTTTCCATTTTTCATTCCCCCAATCAGGCGCGTCTTTAAAAGAGGTCCCTACCTGAGGCCTCTCAGCATCCGGCACCACTGCTGCTACCACTGAGCCCCTGGGGGGGGGGCTTCCGAGGCCACGTGGAGACCTCCTGGCATCCAGTGCTGCTGCTGCCGAGCCCCCGCAGAGGTGGCGTTTGAAGCCACAGAGGGGCCTCCTGGTGCCCAGCACTGCCAAGTTTGTACAACCTTGTACCAATGCAGGAATCCCAAATGAAACTTCCTGGCCTACCCTATTGAGGACACATTCTACCCTATTGAAGATGCATATTGCTTCTGAAGATGTATTCAAGCCAGGTTTTTTTGTGCTGGGTTGATGAAATCGTATATGGAAGTTTTAGACAAGGACAGACACATAATTTTTCATAGAATCATAGAACGGGGTTGTGCCTGGTGGCCTTATGGGCTCCCATCCAACTCAGTTCTTCTAGGAATCTGTGTACAAACCCCATCAATCCAGAAATGACCAAGTGTTTCTCTTTGTTTGTTCTGTTTGTAAACATGTTATCCCTCCCCATGTAGGACTAAAGATATACATTTGAAAAAACAAGTAAATGTATGCCTGTTTTTCCTAGATACTGTAATATTTCGTTTATACATTTGTAGCTGTAGCTGTGAAGTACTGTAATGAGTTCATTTTAACATAGCATGTATTTATCAGCTTCGTAATTTCAAACATGGAAAGTGTCAAGATTTGTGGTGGAAAGCATATGTTGATCTTTCAAACTAAAGTCGTCACTGCTGATCCCCACCACCACCATTTTGTTATTCTTGCCCATTTTCCCAGTGTGAGATTTTGAGATTTTGATTTTGTTCTCATTTAGCAAATCGAGTTGCTAATTAATTGTCAAATAATAGAAAATACTAAGCATGACCTTGGCAACTGGTTTCCAAGTTTTAAAAAAAGACAGTCTAGCTGCTGAACTGAAGAACACTGTAGGAAAAGCATTACAGTAGAACTGTAGTTCCAACTCATCACCCCAGATGCCAAAAATGCAGCTATAGAAATATTACATGTGGCTGATGTTTTCTAGTTTCTTCAAGGGCAGCAATGAAGGAGCTAGAAAAATCCAAGTGTAAAGATGTGTCATTGGATGCCAAGGGCACCCACACTCTTGTATTCCTTAACAACATTTATGGATGTGAAAGGTTGGCAAGTAGGAGCTAATAGGGGTGGAAACCATTTGTAAATGGTGCTAGAGAAGAGCTTTGCAGTTACCCTGAACAAGGTACAAATGTTCAGAAAGATGAACAAGTGGGTCTTAGATCAAATTAAGCCTGAACTATCTCTAGTGGTAAAAATGAAATGGAGGCTGTCCTGCTTTCAGTACATCATGAGAAGATAGGATTCTTTGGGGAAAACAGTTCTGGGAAAGGGTAAAGGTGGGAGGCAAAGAAGACCAAATATGAGATGGATTAACCTCCTAAAAAGTCACAGGCTTCTAGGTGAGCAGCACAGCTTAGGACAACATTTTAGATATCTCTCATTTATGGGATTGCCACTTGCCATCTGTCAGAGGTGAATTGACAGCACATAACTACAGTGGAACCTTGACTTACATCATTAATCCGTTCCAGTGGTCTAGACTTAAGTCAAACATGACTTAAGTCAAATGAACTTTTCCCATAGAAAGTAATGGGAAAGTGGATTAATCCGTTCCAGATGATGAAAAAGACCCTCGAAAACAGCAATTTAACACAAATTTGACTGGGACAGGAGATTCCTTCCGGGGATGTAAATGAAACATCTCTTCAAAGAGAGGTGGAGGCAGTGGAATTATAGTCCACAAGTTATACACCTCCACTTTTTAATGTTCATAGCAACAATGTCTAACATTTAAGTTTTACTGATTTTTAACCTGACGTTCCAAGTCCTGAACAACCCTATGGTTACCATTAGAGTCCCACAACTGTACAGCTCCCCAACTAAAATGCTTCCATTGTGGACCAGACTTCTGCAGCCAGATTTTTTACAAGACTGAGCCAACTATCTAACCAGCGAGGCCAGCCCCGAGCTCCTGGCCCTTCTTCTCCTCCGGCAGCAGCGGTGGCGGCTTCAGTGAGGCCGAGGACCATCTCCAGAGGAGAGGAAGAAGGCAGGAGCAGTTTGGAAGTGGCAGCCGTGATGCTGGGTCATGGATGCCGCCCGATTCTGGTGCCTTGCGCCGGGGCTCCGAGATGTAAGTCAAAGCCTGCGACTCAAGTCAAACAGGCCCCTTCTTGCTGCAAGTCAAATATGCTGTAAATCAAGCAGTATGTAAGTCAAGGTTCCACTGTAGTTCCCTCTAGTGGCCATTTCTGATAATGCACCATAGAAAAATGCACATTTCAGGGTTTAATTTAATATTCTGAGGCAGTGGATAAATAAAACCATGTATAGTGATCCCAGAGATGCAGCAGTCTTTTTGTATACAGATCCACTGTGGGACCAAAAAAGGGGATGCTGCTTGTAAAACAAGGGATGGTGGCAATGCAGTCCTCCTGGGTCCAAAATCATCCCCATCTTGTCCTAGTTCCTTTTAGCTCTGAACATCACACTGAATGTCTAACCTGATGAAGAGTTCTTGGAATGACATATTTCCTCATTATTTTGTGGTCTCTATTCCTCAGCTGTCTGGGAAGGAGAAGAGACTGAGGGAAAATGAGATTGATAGAGAAAGATGCCACTGAAAAAAGGCGGCAGTGGAAAATCGGGTGGGGGGAAAGGCAGGAGTTTTTAAAAAAATTGGCTGAGCCCGAAGTGCAGATCAGCTGTAGTGCAGCTGGCTGACAGCGCTCTTTTTAAAAAAACAGGTGCTGGCCATGCTACAGCTGATCAGAGGCTGCAGCAGGAGAATGAAAAACAAAACAAACAAAATGAACAATTTCGTTTCATTTCATTTCATTTTCCTTTGAGGGGGCAGTTTGTTATTCATTTCATTATGTAATGAAATGAATAAGAAATAACAAAACAAAAAATGTTTCATGCCCATCTCTAATCAGGAGCGGCCTTTCTCTCCACCCTGACACCTTCACAGGTGCTCATCAGAAGAACACATGAAAGGGTCTTCTCTGTTGCTGCTTCCAGACTTTGGAACTCCTTCCAAATGGTGGCCAGGTATACCCCATCTCTGCTGTCTTTCTGGAAGCAGGCAAAGACTTTCCTCTTCAGACAAGCTTTCCCTGAATGAGGGATTACCTGTGATATGATCTTATATGGATTACCATACATGATTGCATTGACTGATTTCATGAGAGAGAGAGAGAGAGAGAGAGAGAGAGAGAGAGAGAGAGAGAGAGAGAGAGAGAGAGAGAGAGAGAGAGAGAGAGAGAGATTATTTACTACACTGGAATGACCTTATACAGTATATTAAATGTGAATAGTGACTGTATTTGCATCTTGCACAGATGCATTCATTTGATTACTTGGAAGACATTCATCTGTGCAACTATTTCTGTAGAACTGCAACATGGGATCTCTGTGGCTGGGAGGAAATAAATCTCATTTTCAGTTCAGTGTTGATTTTAAGGACACTTCTTCACATTTTAAATCTGCTTATTCCCTAATGCTAGATGACCACCATGCAGGAGAATGTATCTTCAGATACTGCTGACACAATAACTTTTATTATTCTGACTTGAGATCAAGTTAAGGATGTTCCTTTCCAATACAATTTGAGCCTTCTATAGATTTCATCAAAACAAAGTATCTTCCCAGAAAACATAACAATGCAAATTAGACAAAGGAGGTAAACAATTGTAAAAAGTTTATTATGTTCATAAAGGAAGATACATTTTATATTTCATTCTGGAGCTAAGAAACAAAAATTAGGCCATTAAAATAAATCACAAAAGTAATGACAATTGAATATGATTCATATACTCATTTTAAATAATTGTTTGACTAGCATATTAGTATACAACTTATTGCTCCTCCAAAATTTGAAGTGGAAAGTTCTCCAACAACAGGCAGATTCTAATAAGTGCAGTTGAATTAGCAGCTTTAATAGTTGAGTCCAAAGAGGAAAGAAGATAAATCTGGTCCCTCAGATTACACTGGAATGTAGTTATACTAATCATTTTTCTGTCTTCATTATTAAAACTATAAATCTTATATAAAATACATTAATTTAAAAAACAGTAACAAGTTATTTCCTGCTTAATATGCTCAAATATTTATCAATGATTTTACAAAATGAGGTAGTATAGGTTTGAGTGGCGATTTTTTACTTCCCATCAGCTGAGTACTCATTATTTTGTCAGGTTGCTGCAGCAAATTGGATTTCGCAGCAAGAGGTGTCTAGTACATGTCTAGTTGCCATGCCAGAAAAAAATATGGCTTCAGAATACTAGATGATTCTTTCTGCATAAAACATGATCCTGGAATATTTTCATCAGCAAAATGAGATCTATTTAAAAAAAAACCTTTCTAAATCAAATTGGTCTTAATTTAAATGAAAGGGATGATTCAGTTTATATTGGATATATTACTCACTTTCAGAATCAGTAGCATTTAAGAGGAACATGGAAAATTTGCTTTTCAGCAGTGTTTTTTGGTAAAAAAACTCTTTTCACGTTACATCAAGATGTTCACAAAAAGTGTTTTTGCCAACCAAAATGGGCTAGCCAGCAGCCCAAATATTCCCATCACAGATGTACTAAATATTAAATATATATTAAAAAGCAAGATTTTGCACCTGTATTCTAAAGACATAAACAGAAATAGCAATATATAAATAGACTATAACTTAAACACTTTAAAAACTAGCTGGGAATCTTCAGAAAGGAAGGGAAGTAATTGCTCAAAAGAATGTAAGCCCCAATTTAAATAGGGTCTTATATAATGCAATTTGCTTGATGTGATACCAGTGTGCACAAATAGCACCAAACTGCAAATATTCAAGTTATAGGCCATATATGAAGTGTTGTGGACCAAGAAGTCATTTTTTAAAAGGCACATAATTAGGATGTCTAAATACTAAGAAAGTCTTCTGATTCGCAACTGACTAAAGCAATCTGATCCATCAATGAGACATGACTTGAGTCCACAGAACTGGCACGTGGTAGAGTCTATTCACCATCATCTGTTTGCCTAGTAGGAAAAAACAAAGCAGCAATATGAAAAAATTTTGCCTAGAAGTACTGAGTTTGTTTGTTTTCTCAGGTTTCTTACACCAAGGATGTGCAACATACAACCACTGCTCCCATTTTGTGACCTCCCAGAGTACCATCATTGTTACCAAATCAGTAGCAGGCACCACAGTAGCATCTATCATCAAAGCATTTTAAAAAAAAAACACATTTTATGTGACAGAAGAACCAATCAGTCCTCATGGACAGACTAACTGCTTGACACACTGGCAAAAAAAAGCAAAGAAGGCCTTCTTCCATTATCCCATCTGCCAGTGCAGTGCACAGATTGCAGTTATTACAACATTCAACATATTATACCCAATTGCATAGCACACTATCAGAACATACAACTAGAGAGTGTTACCTGCATATTTCTGTAAATCCATTCAGCGAATACAGTCATATTTCCATAAACTCCTGGTTTGTACACAGTAGCACAGCCTGTTCCCCAACTTGTATCACCCACTAACCACCATAGAGCATTTTTCATGGTTACCAATGGACCACCACTGTCACCCTGAAACAAAAAAAGACAAAACTCTAAAATTGTTGCTCAGATTTTAGCACAATTAACTGCCAAGAGACCTCCAACAAATGGTGAGGCTATATGAAAATTTCAAATAGAACAATAATCAACATAACATTCAGCAAATGAAACAACATTTGTCAAAGAAATGCTATAATAAAACATTATCATCCCCGTTGAGGGCAGAAGGTACACGGATAGGATTGATGTCCTATTACTGATGAAGTAAAATGCAACAATTGATCGATCTTCAAAATTTCCTATCTAAGGTAGCACAGTAGATGGGGCACATACACACACACCATCACCACACAAAACATGTGAGAATTTCACCAGCACTGTACCTTTTCCCTCGGCAATAAAATTTACAACCAATTAAATATATAAATTTGTTTTCCCTTTCATGGCTCCAAATCTGCAGCCACCTCACCCTAATGTAGGGACAACTGTGGTACTGGTTACTGGTTATTATTGTTAAATACAGTACCCACAATGTGAAATGCGTTTTCAGAAGCAACAAATATTATGACAAGGTCCTTGCTGGAAGATGCTATCAATCAAAAAAGCAGGATAGAGAAGGATACGTCTTTTCCAGCTTTGTGAAGTTAATATGTTACAGTATTTTCTGGAATAGAGATTAGGCAGTGGCAATCATTTACTAAAGCCAGACAAATTAGGTATAACTGTTTCTGAAAATTTTAATTCATCTAGACCATGATGAAGAATGAAAATGTTGCTTTCATTAGTGCAAATTTAAACAAACAGGGTGATACCCCTGTAAAAATACTAAACATTGTAGCATTTAAACCAGAAATTTGCTACTTTGGAATTTTAGCACCAATCTTATACAAGTTGTTTCCTTAAGCAAGAAACAAAGCCCTGTTTAATGCTTCCGCTTGGGCTCCACAATTCCACTCAACTGCCTTGATGGGTATCTGTTGCAATTTGGCACCTCCTCCTCCACCTTTTTTAACAACATCTTTTGTTGTTGTTTATATTTCAATTACTATGTTATTTTGGTATTCATCTGTTAGTCTCTTCCCCCCCAGCAGTGGATTCACTACTAGTTGGAGAGTATAGTAAGTACCATAAGTAAGCAAGCAAGCAAGCAAACAAACAAACAAACAAACAAAGATCATTCCACTAAGTCAAAAATGTAGAGTGAATTTGCTTAATTTTTCACTACTGCCCCCACACCAGTTTCCTTTTGCAGCGTCTTTTGGGCTGTCAATCTGAGTTCAGAGCTAGTGCCAGTTTTTTCTTTGTACAGGACAGAAAGTGCTAGGAACAGAAAACTGGGTACAGACTTCTCGGTGATGGTGGCATTGGGACTTGGTAAGAGCCCTACAATATCCCAAGGCAGACATTTAACCATCAAATTATTTCTGGCACCTTCTCCCTCTAGCTTTTAGTTTGGGAAAACATATAGAAACAAAGTACTTCTCATTCTATAGCATAAACATTACCTGACAAGAATCCACTTTCCCTTCTAAGTAGCCAGCACAGATCATGGTGGGCAAGATGAGTCCATTGTAGATATATCTGTTATTACATAACAATGAATCTATCAGGGGGACACGTGCTGCATTCAGTACTTTAGAAGTGTTACCTGAAATTGCAGGAGAGGGTACACTGCATTCAAGTTTTAGTTATTAATATACAGACACACATGCAACAGAACTGCAAAAAAGTTCAAAGAAATGAAGTATAGTATATTATTTATGGTTAGCAAAATATCTGCATGTAACTAGATACATTTTATGAATTTTAGTCTCTCTCTCTCTCTCTCTCTCTCTCTCTCACACACACACACACACACACACACACACACACACACACACACACACACACACACACACACACACACACACACACACACACACACACCAAGTAGCAAAATCCAGCAGTAGGGTCTATTTAGGTTTAGCTTCTTTTAGAAGAGGACATGGATGATGCATTAGCATCTTATCATCTTTGGTTTTAATCACAAATATTCACCTTGCATTTGCAAGCTGGACCCTTTCAGACAACTCTTGAAAGCTCTGTTCTTACAAATCCCACCAAATGGTATAGAACATATCAAGTTGCCTGCCCAGGTTTTATTTGGTTATCAACAACTCTCAAGCACCCCTGAAAGCAGCCTTCACAGCTCTGAATTAAATCCTGAGAAAGACTCTTGACCACACTGTGGTTATCTTCTGCCCTTTAGCTAATCTTCTGTCAATCCTTTTGAAGCCTATCTTGATGGACACTCCCATTACTTCACATATACTGTTCCTCTCAGTCAGGGCAGCTGGGGAAAAACTTTTCAGAACATTGCAGAGTGTCACTAGGATCCAGAAACTACATTTTGACAACCAGTTCTCACAAAATCCATGCAATAAAATAATTCAGTTAGTCTTACTGCCACCTTATACTTTATTGTTCTCCCATGAGGAGAGATTCTCAGACAAATAACCTGTCTTAAAAATATATGACCAGCCCAGTATCCTTAACTGGGAAGAAAGGGTACAGAATGCATAAAAGAAAACACACTTCCTTTGTTCCCTTGTTTGTTCTGACAAGGTGACAGAAACTGCACCTTTGCAATAAACCAGGGAAAGCATAGCTGCAGCTAGTTGGCATTTAACACATGATCAAGTCATAACTCTTCCTTCTATATTTCATTCTACGATAAGTACCCAGAGTCCTAACAATTGTAGGAGTCTGGCACCTTCCTTATTGCCGCTGCTGCTGCTCCACCTGCTTTCTGAGTACCTGCTTTCTGAGTACCTGCTTTCTGAGGTAGCCTCAGCTTTATTTTTGTGGTGGTGCTCAGTCTTTGTGCAACTGCAACATATGTGTGAGGTCCATATGGGTGGAGAAGGGAGGAGAAAAAGGTGGAAGAAGAGCTGGGCCTAGCAGAAGAAGTGGGTTGTGGGAGCATGTTAGGTGTTTGTGTGTGAAAAGGAAGAGATAGGTAAGTGAAGACAGGAAATGGAACAGGCAGCTCTGGGCAGTCAAGAGCAGGGAGAGTGGGGTGGGAAGAGGGAGCCTCAGATGGTCTGGAAAGGCATACCTAGACTGTGGGTTGATTTGCCTGTTCAGTTGAGAGTGGCAAAAGGAGGGAAACAGATGCCTTAATAAATGGGAAGCAGCAACAATTTATGGCCTACCTATTATGTGTCTTTTATATGAATCTACAGGATCACATAGACTTTGTGTTTATAACTACTTATGGGTTTACATTGACACTTTGTTTTCAAGGTTAGTTTCCATCACTCATAACTTTACATGGAACTTTACTCTCCTTTTAACTGCTCACATTCTCTGGTAGATTTAATGTAATGTTGTCTTTTAATGCTATAAGATGTCCCTCAATTCCCTGTTCTCAATACTTGAACATGTCTTAATGGTGCTGGACTGTATATTATCCCTCATTCTGTAAGCCGCCTTGGGTCCTTTTTCCA
This sequence comes from Phrynocephalus forsythii, assembly GCA_029282475.1. NCBI lineage: Eukaryota > Metazoa > Chordata > Lepidosauria > Squamata > Agamidae > Phrynocephalus > Phrynocephalus forsythii. Next base: position 76,621,196 of record JAPFRF010000010.1, read on the forward strand.
AGGAGAAAGCTGGGGTAAAAATACTCTAAAATAAATAAATGTTCAGAGGTAAACCACTGGGGGAATGTCACCAGTCAAGGACAGAGAAAGGGGGTATTCCTTTAATGGTAACATTTATGAGTTGTGCATAAATGAACCAGAACAGAAGAGAATCACTGTCAGGCTTGCCCCATGTGTCACAAGAGGTGCTACCACAGATATTCTCTCCTCTCCCTCTCCCCTCTCTCTCTCTCTCTCTCTCTCTCTCTCTCTGTGTGTGTGTGTGTGTGTGTGTGTGTGTGTGTGTGTGTGTGTGTGTGTGTGTGTTTCAGCTGGTGCTTATTTAGAAGATGAGTACATGATTTCATTGTGGTTCTCACATTTGGCACTTAACATTTCTACAAAAGCTGATTGGACTAGATTCGGAATCTTTGATTTAATGGCCGAGCAAGCAGAAGAAACCCTCAATTGTTGGCATCAGATGTTACCTCTCTGGTACAGTGCTCCCCATCCAGAGATCCAACACATTTGTTCTGGCTGAAACATCATTCCATAGTTAGGCAAACAAACTGGTCCTATAAACTCTATGGAGCAAGAACAAATGGTTAATCAGTAACTCTGCGAACACAGAGGGCTTGATAAGACGTTCCCATAGCAGCAAGTCTAGGAAAACTACACATCAAATACTTTCAAGGACAACGCAAGCCAATAGTACCCTTGTGTAGCACATTTCCCAACATATAATTGCATTTGGAAATAAAAGGGACAGTATGAGAGCTGTCAAGAAAAGGAACCATAATCCCACAGAAACACTGAGGGGAGTCGAAACAAAAGCCACTGCAAAGTTAACCAGAACAAAAGCATGTGCTGTCTTCCCTTCAGCCTCAGCTGACTATTTCTATCATTACATGCAAGAAGTAGAAATCTGTTTACAAGCACATCCTTTTCAACACCAATACTGATTTTAGGATAGTGCCACTATATTTTTAGAGAGTACTTACCTAGACTGGCAGTTTATCATGCATCCAACAAACTTGAACCATTGACAACGTGCATCAGACTTTGCACTGGCAATCTCACGAAGGTGCCACTGTATCATGGCACTACCACAGCACAGTCATTTGTATGTTTATTGAGTCTAATCTTGAACCACAAACCTCAGTAACCAGAAGGACAATCTTATTGTGAAAGGAACAGCAGCTGTCTCCTATGGATAGAGCCTGTTGTATCCCATTCCCTATACAGCCTCAGTTTTAAACTGCCATTAGGATAACACTTAAAAGTAAAATCCCCAATGGGGAAAATGTGTCTATTTCAGCAAAAATTATTTCCACTAATGTCTTTTCTATCTGCGGAGATTTTCAAACATGAGAAGTAACCCACTCTTCCATTACTAAGAGGGCTGGAACGGATTCATATTTTATAAACTGAAATAAGACCTTTGATCGATTCAAGTATAACTGTAACTTCTATGTTTACCAGCCTCCCAATGCACATTGGGCTAAAATATAATAAAGATAGAAGAAGTCTTTCAGTAGTTACTACAAGCTAAAGGTGGGTGACCTTGCTTTGCTAATCAATATATATATATATAACCACAAACAGTAGGAGTTGTGTGTTCTTCACAATTTATTTACAGCTACACAATAGACACTAACTGTACCTCTACTGCCTGTTTCTCCCCACACACAAAGCTGTTGTGTTAACAAATCCAGATTCTACAAACAGAATGCAAATATTTCCTATTGATTATATAATGAGCTAGCATGTATTTTCAAAATAGTCATTGCTGAAGTCAGCAATTAAAATAATCCCTTATGGGTAAAAAGTTATATTTTATTATTTATGCCTATCTGTAACAATCTTAGGGCATTTATACACGACCCCTAAGCTCCGCTGCAAATGGCTGCAAGGTCCGGAGCTTAAAAATGTTTCCCCACCAGCTCCGGAGTTTGCAGACAATTAAGTGCGACCCCGCCCACTTTAGCGCGACCCAGCGCTCTTTTCTTGTACCTTCTCTTTGGAGGTGAAAAATCTTTGATGCGGTGCAAGGATAGTGAGTGCGGGGCTCTCCTCGTTTCTGTTTGCTGCTTTTTGGCTCCCGCCCCTTTAAGAGCTACTTTTACAGAGACGAGGGGGTTGGACTTGATGGCCTTACAGAGACAAGAGGCAGAACGAGGTGAGCGGCATGCTTTTCTTTCTCTTTTTCTTCCTCCCTCAGGCAGCCAGCAACCAGGAAGTGCAGAGGGGGGGTGGGGACAGAGGAAGAGCAACGAACCCCTAAGATCTCTGGTCCGAATTTAAGTGGCCAGCAGATCTTAGGGGTTGTGTAAAAAGGCCCTTAGTTGGTACCTAAAGCTACATAATAAAACTCTGATGTTTGTATAACGGATGTGTAAGAATTGATTAAAGCTACCAAACCTTTCAAAATATTTTCGTAAAAGCTGGAGACTGCTCAATAAAAAAAACATAAATGTAAAAAGTACAGTATCACCCCCGCATACACTAATTCGCCATCTGCAGGTTCAGTTATCTGCAGTTAGTGACCAGGGGCAGTGGGGATGGTGGGGTTCTGGAGGTGATAGGTGTGCCACCCTGCCTGGGTGGCAGACCGGGCAGAGCTTCTCCCCCAGCACCCCACCACTCCCGCTGGGCAGGTTGATGGACCTGGTGGCAGGGGAGGGCCATTGTGCCTCCTGGACTGCCCATAGATGCAGCAGTGTGGCAGACTGGGTGGAGTGAAGGTGCACTCCCCCGCTGGCTGGTCCTGGCATTGTCCTCCAACCTGCCCAGTGGGGGTGGGTTAGTGCCAGGGGTAAAAGCCGCACAACTTGGCTTTCACCCCTGCACTAACCCGCTCCTATTGAGCAGCTTGTTAAGGTGCTGGGGGCTGTGAAACCTATGTGGCATGACTTTCACCGCTTGGCACTAACCCACACCCGCTGGGCAGGTTGGAGGGTGATGCTGCATGAAGGTGCTTTCTCCCACTGCCCAGTCTCTCTCGTCCCCGGCACCCCACCACCCCCACTGGGCAGGTCAGCAGGGGGTGTTGGGGGCAAAAGCTGCACTCCCGGCACCCTACCACCCCTGTTGCCACTGTCACCCCTGGAAAAGAATGTTTGCTCTTACCTGTAGATTTTTGTATCTCTGGGGTGGGCCAGAACTGATCCCCTATGGATACTGTGTGTGTGTGTGTGTGTGTGTGTGTGTGTGTGTGTGTGTGTGTGTGTGTGTGTGTGTGTGTGTGTGTGTGTGTGTGTGTGTGTGTGCATGTGTGTGTGTTCGTACTGTATTTTATGAAAGCCCAGGGACATATGCACACATTTTTACTCATTTTATAGTACTTCAAAATTATTGAATTGCCATGTCATGTGCTCTCATACAAATGTATCTCAAACAGATCAGCTCTATCATAGTTCACCTTATAAAGTTTTGAGTATCAACACCAAAAAGAGGAAAATAATCCTCTTATTTTCTGTTAAGTGCATGTTCAGGAATATTGTCATCATCTCACTAGCAGCAATTTACCTCCAACACATGTTCCCTTTGTGAAGATGTGATTTATTAAATTATATAAAGTGGGCAATTTAATAAGCTGTATAATAAAAATGTATCCATTGAAATGCCATTAACACAGAGCAGGAGTGAAGGAACTAGAGTAAAGGTCAGTTTCACTTTTGGAAGGTTATCTTGGGTGAGAGTGCTTCCTGAAAAAAAGGTCATGATGACCTGTTAAGCATCTTGAAGGGGTGACTAGATAAAAAATATGCTAACGCCAGCAATGATGAGGGGGAGGAGGTGATTTTCCCCAAGGCATCAAGAGTGTATAAAAGCTCTGTGAAGTCTTGGGGGGGGGTCTTAGAACATAAGAGCAGATCCTATTACATCACTCTGTTCTAACACCTTCTAATGCATTAGAAATTGTGTCTCTGTGTTTGTCTCTGTGTCATTTAGCTTACTAAAAGTTATTCCCTTTGTTTCAATGTTTTGCTTGAGTTTGCCTATTTCATTTTAATATTTTATGTGAGAGCTTTCACTCTTAACACCTTACACAAGCATAAATCAACAATAGGATTCAGCAGGGTAGAACTTTATAAATAGGTAAAGAAATACATACCATTAAAATATAGAGGAGTCTGCAATTTCATAAGGGCGACATCATTTGATTTAGACGTGGAATCATAGTCTGGATGACGGATTACTTTGGCTACTCTGTGTCCCTTATAAGAAAACATTTCTGTTTGTCTCAAAATTCCAGCAAAAGCTTTCCAGTAATTAGGATTAGAATTCGTCCTGCAAAACAGAAGGAAAGCTAGCAAAGACTCCTGCTACTTCAAGCAAGAATGCTGAGGCATCAGAGGCAACTCCTAATGTCAAGCTTTGCTATCATGAAGATAACACACACAGGGCTGGCGCATCCATTAAGGTGAACTAGGAAGTTGCCTAGGGTGCCAAAATGGACAGGGGATGCTGGCCAGCGTGCTACCCCCTGCCGCTGGTCACCGCCGGCTGTCCCTCCACCGCCCGTCACCATCTGCCCGCTGCCCCCGCACCCATCGCTGCCCATCCCCTGTGCCCATCGCCGTCCGCACCCACGCCCATCGCCACCCCCCACCATCCGCCGCCACCTGCCGCCCCGCCGCCGCTCCACCCATCCGCCCCCCCCACCACCACCCCGCCTGTCCGCCCCCCACCCCGCCCATCCACCGCCACCTAGGGCGCAAAAAAAACGAGCGCCAGCCCTGAACACACATGGGCTAAAATTGTATACACATAAAAAAAATTAACTACCCGTTATGTGACAGAGAGTCACCTTTTGAGCAAGTGGCTGTATTTCTTAAGATATCACAAAGAAGAGATGAAAACAGCAAAAATACCAGAAACCATTTGACCAGACGTGGTAGAGTTCTACATATCACACAGTAGGTGACATGTAGAAGTCTACCATGTCTGAAGATTGCTTTCTGCCAGGACCAGCTCAAGACATTTTTCTGTCTGAAGCGAAGGACGAGGAGGTGTCCATCACCACCCTTCTCCATCAAGGGGGAAAAAAACTGAACTGGAAGAAAACCTTTATTTCAACTCTTAGTGACATGACACTTTCTCCCCTGCTCCTAACTACACTAGTTCAGGGACTGCAACATGTATGGCTCACATGGCTCTGTTTGCAAGAAGAAGGGAAAAACCAGAGGACTCAAAAGGTACAATTGCTGCCATCTCACAGCATCTTCCCCCTAAGGCAAATTGCTTTCCTCTGCCTTATAATAGGGCCAGCCTTGCTATCTAGACATCTCCTATGAACATCTTCAATAAGAAGATAAGGCATGTTCCTGTCTCTCTGTCAAAACGGAAGAGCAACCACCACACCTCTTTCCATTAATTGGAATGAATACACATACAGTAAATGCAAAATCTCATGAGCCAAATTTTAAAGAATGCTGCTGAGATAATTATGGGAAAAGACCCTTAGCAGAAATTGTGCAGAACCTACCCTTCCACACAGTGAGCTGCTGTTACTATCCATTCTGGAGTGATAATGGATCCACCACATAGATGGATACCACGGAAATGGAGGCTGACTTGCCACGGCCAGTCCCCAATGGAGGCAGCCGTTCCACCAACAATCCTGTTTCGAGGATTCACACGTTTACGGGACATTCCACAATCTTGTAAAACATAAGGTTTTTTAAAAATCACATTAAAATCAAACAATGTTTTAGAACCACTCCTACCTTCCCCTGTCTAAAAATAGCAAAAATGTGCATAATTTTCATAGAACATCATTTCTTCCAACAAAAGGGTGGAAAATCTCTGGCCTTTTAGATTTTGTTGGTTCCGACCCTCATAATCTCCTGCAGTGGCTGACATCAGCAGAAGCATCTTTAGAGCTAAACAGTTTCTCATCCCAGTTCTAGGAGCTGCAGGTGGCACATCTTTTTTCCATTTTAAAGTTCACAAACACACTGACTCTAATTGGATTCACCATAGTAATTTTTAATCCCAGTTTCTTGGGTTTTTAAAATTTAAAAGAGTTTCAGTAAAGCAGTCAATCATAGTTTACAGTATTTAGTTCATCATTTATTGGATTTTGTACCACCACCTGGCAGCAAAGCCTCACTGTTTTTAATGAAGAGTAACCCAGTCTCAAAGAATGAAACTAAAATATCCAGGATTAAGTTGAACAGAGCTGGATTATTATTATTATTATTATTATTATTATTATTATTATTATTATTATTATTATTATTATTATTATTATTATTATTATTATTATTATTATTATAGGAATAGGAATAGGAATAGGAATAGGAATAGGAATAGGAATGCAATTTATTGTCATTGTATAAATACAACGAGATTAAAAGTGCCATCCAGTCAGTCATTCACACAACCCAGCATAAAAATCCAAGACGTAAAATCTACAATTTAAAAACAAACAATCCATACACATACTCCAACATTCACATGCCAAAACATCACTTACACTCATTTAAAACTGACATAAAATCCAAACATACCCACATCCCTACACTCTTACACCTAGCAACATTCCTACACAATCCATAAAAACTACAATTTAAAAAACAACAACAGCCATACACCTATACGATATATATGTAACACATTCAACACCAATATTACCCGTCAACTTAATTTTTAACAGAGTTTAGCATGGATAATGCTATTGGGTAAAAACTATTTTTGAATCTTTCCGTCCTTGTTCTAATAGATCTATACCTTCTGCCTGATGGTAGTGGTACAAACAGAGAGTGACCAGGATGAGAAATATCTCCTACAATATTCTGAGCTTTCTTAAGACAGCGGGAGCTGTGTAATTCCTCCAATGTGAGGAGTGGGCATCCGATGATCTTCTGTGCCATATTGATAACCCGCTGGAATGATTTCCTCTGAGCCACCGTGCAACTGGCATACCACACACATATGCAGTATGTCAGTACACTTTCTATTACACAATGATAAAAAGACACCAATAGTCTCTGAGTGATGTTATTCTTTCTGAGCACTCTCAGAAAGTACAGTCTCTGTTGGGCCTTTTTCAGCAGCTCAGAGGTGTTTACACTCCAGGTTAAATTCTCCTCAATATGGACTCCCAACAAACGGAAGTCGGTCACCCTTTCTACACAGTCCCCACTGATGAATAGTGGTTGAAGATCTGTTTTCTTCTTCCTGTAATCTATTATGAGCTCCTTAGTTTTTAATGTGTTCAGAAGCAAGTTATTCTCTCTGCACCACTCAATCAACCGCTCCACCTCATCCCTATAAGCAGACTCATCTCCTGCTGAGATAAGCCCCACTACTGTGGTGTCATCCGCAAACTTAACTATAATGTTGTTAACTATAATGTTGTTGTTATTATTATTATTATTATTATTATTATTATTATTATTATTATTATTATTATTATTATTATTATTATTATTATTATTATTGTAGAACCATACAATCATAATTTGCAACTAGTAAAATTGGAGTCTGGTGAGAGAGATAATACCAATCCAAGTAAGATCAACATAATAAAACATAAACAGTGTTGTGTTACTTACCTATGCATCGCAGAGACACCACCCTTGATGATGGACACCATTGACTAAGACAAAAGAGACAGAGTAGGACTATACTCATATGAAGTTGGAAGACTCTTCAGCATAGTAAAACCCTATGTTTATATTTGCACATGAGCATTAATATAAACAAGTGAGGGAGGGTACCAATCAGATGGATTTTTGCCACCTGAACCCACTTATCTCTTGGCAAGGTGCCAGTTATGGAATCTACACAATTAGCCAGACAGGTATATTTGCATTATCCAGAGGCATCTCCCTAGGGCAGTGGTGGCGAACCTTTGGCATTCCAGGTGTTTTGGACCATGACTCCCATCATCCTTTGTCACTGGCAATCTAGACTCAGAATTCTGGGAGTTGTGGTCCAAAACATCTGGAGTGCCGAGTGTTCACCACCACTGCCCTAGGGAATAGGCCTTCAATCCCATCTTACAGGGACTTGCTCTTCTATCTTGCTTTGAAGTTTGTACAAATCTCCACTATAAATTACAGCCCACATAACTCTTTATTTATTAGAGCCTAAGCTATGCTGAGATACTACTATGGACCTATTTATATGTTAAGAGTCAAATGTAATATAGAATATCTGATATATGTGTATATATTTAATATGTTTAGTACATGTAATATGGTTAGATACTATTAAATGGAAACAAGAGAGAAAGGGCTTTAATGGCAGAAGATTTTGTGTGTTGTTGTTCAGTCGTTCAGTCGTGTCCAACTCTTCGTGACCCATGGACCAGAGCTTACCAGACCTTCCTATCCTCCACTGCCTCCCGGAGTTTTGTCAAATCCATATTGGTTGCATCGATGACACCGTCCAACCATCTCATTCTCTGCCGTCCTCTTTTCCTTTTGCCTTCAATCTTTCCCAACATCAGGGACTTTCCAAGGAGTCCTCTCTCCTCATGAGGTGGCCAAAGTACTGGCACCTCAGCTTCAAAATCTGTCCTTCCAGTGAACATTTGGGGTTGATTTCTTTCAGGATGGATAGGTTTGATCTCCTTGCAGTCCAGGGGACTCTCAAGACTCTCCTCCAGCACCACAGCTCAAAAACATCAGTTCTGCAGTGATCAGCCTTCTTTATAGTCCAGCTTTCACGTCCATACATCACTACTGGAAAAACCATAGCTTTGACTATCCTGACCTTTGTTAGCAAAGTGATGTCTCTGCTCTTTAGGATGCTATCTAGGTTTGCCATTGCTTTCCTCCCAAGAAGCAGGCGTCTTTTTATTTCGTTGCTGCAGTCGCCATCTGCAGTGATCAAGGAGCCCAAAAAAAATAAACTCTGTCATTGCCTCAATTTCTTCCCCTTCTATTTGCCAGGAGGTGATGGGACCGGTGGCCATGATCTTAGTTTTTTTATGTTGAGCTTCAGCCCATTTTTTCACTCTCTTCTTTCACCCTCATTATTTAAGAGGTTCTTTAATCCCTCCTCACTTTCTGCTATCAGAGTAGTATCATCTGCGTATCTGAGGTTGTTGATATTTCTTCCAGCAATCTTAATTCCGGCTTGTGATTCATCCAGACCTGCCTTTCGCATGATGTACTCTGCATATAAGTTAAATAGGCAAGGTGACAGTATACAGCCTTGTCGTACTCCTTTCCCAATTTTAAACCAGTCAGTTGTTCCATATCCAGTTCTGATGGTTTCTGCTTGTCCCACATATAGATTTCTTAGGAGACAGATAAGGTGGTCAGGCACTCCCATTCCTTTAAGAACTTGCCATAGTTTATTGTGGTCCACACAGTCAAAGTCTTTGGCATAGTCGATGAAGCAGAAATAGATGTTTTTCTGGAACTCTCTGGCTTTCTCCATAATCCAGCGCATGTTGGCGATTTGATCTCTAGTTCCTCTGCCCCTTCGAAATCCAGCTTGCACTTCTGGAAGTTCTCTTTCCACATACTGCTAAAGCCTGCCTTGTAGAATTTTGAGCATAATCTTGCAAGTGTGTGAAATGAGTGCAATTGTGCGATAGTTGGAGCATTCTTTGGTGTTGCCTTTCTTTGGGATTGGGATGTAGACCGATCTTTTCCAGTCCTCTGGCCACTGCTGGGTTTTCCAAATTTGCTGGCATATCATGTGCAGCACCTTTACAGCATCCTCTTTTAAGGTTTTAAAGAGTTCAATGGAATGCCGTCACCTCCACCGGCCTTGTTGTTTGCAATGCTTTCTAAGGCCCACCTGACTTCACTTTCCAGGATGTCTGGCTCCAGGTCAGCAACTATGCTATCTTGGTTATCAGGGACATCCAGATCTTTCTGATATAATTCCTCTGTATATTCTTGCCATCTCTTCTTGATCTCTTCTGCTTCAGTTAGGTCCCTACCATTTTTGTCCTTTATCATATCCACCTTCACATGAAATGCCCCTTTAATATCTCCAATTTTCTTGAATAGATCTCTGGTTTTTCCTTTTCTGTTGTTTTCCTCTATTTCTATGCACTGTTCGTTCAAGAAGGCCGCCCTGTCTCTCCTTGCTATTCTTTGGAAGTCTCCCTTGCATTTTGCATCCCTTCTCTCCTCCACTATTTGTAGGGCCTCGTTGGACAACCACTTTGCTTTCTTGCATTTTCTTTTCTTTGGAATAGTTTTCATTGCAGCCTCCTGTACAATGTTATAAGCCTCCATCCATAGCTCTTCAGGTGTTCTGTCCACCAAATCTAGTTCCTTAAATCTATTCTTCACTTCCACTGTGTATTCATAAGGGATTTGACTTCGATTATACCTGACTGGCCCAGTGGTCTTCCCTACTTTCTTCAGTTTAAGTTTAAATTTTGAAATAAGAAGCTGATAATCTGAGCCACAGTCAGCACCAGGTCTTGTTTTTGCTGAATGTATAGAGCTCCTCCATCTTTGGCTGCAGAGAACATAATCAATCTGATTCCGGTATTGTCCATCTGGTGATGTCCATGTGTAGAGTCGCCTTTTGTGTACTATTGTTCTAATAAAAGCAGTATTTACTCTAAAAATCATAACATTTGTTCCAATTAAAAGAGAGTAGTGCATTATAACAAGAGTAGAGCCATAAACCTAGAGAACAGGCAGAAAGTATAGAAACATTACCTGTTATACATTTTGTTATACAAGTCTTTATCACCAGAACTTGTGTTCAGCCTCATAAAACGTCTAGATTCATTGAAGTAGATTGCACTGCTACTGACATATGTGTTTCTGTCAAAGATAAAACCAACAGTTAATCAAGTGCAACCAAATCTCAATCAATTCTTATTTCAGCAAAATACAAAAGACAATTGGATTAACAAACGCCACTAATTTCTAATTCATTCTTTACCAACATTCTAGCATGGGGAGGGCAAGGAGGTGGGGTGCTCCGGATGCAGCAATTAGGGGGCGCCAAATTGCCTACTGACCCCCCACCGCTGCCCCATCCACCATCCAGATTATATTTTGCAATGGGGTGTGCACAAAAACTGACTCTTGCCCCAGGCTCTGGAATCCCTAGCTATGCCTCTGTATCACACATGAAAATCTCACTCTGGTTTACAAAAAGAAAGTCCTGAAGGGTAAAGTAAGTGTCATTCAAATGGAGGCTCAATTGTAATACACTAATGCATAAGAAAGTTTGCTTTAAGACTTAAGCTGCAAAATACTCTGACAAATCTTATTTATTTATCATTTAAAATATATTCACTCAACATTTGTCTTTAAAAGGACCCAAGGTGACTTACAACAAAATATTCCAAAGGCAACTTAAAAAAAATCTAAAACAGTAAGTATATAGGTATTAAAAAGAATGTTAAAAATATTATGTTCAAATGGTATATAAAATCAATACACAAGCAACAAAGCCCCTCTTGGCTGCTCTTGAACAGAGTGTTCTATCCCCCACAGCTGAATAATAAAGCAAAGTGTTCTGCTTATATACCACCACCACCCAGCAAGCTGGGTACTCATTTCACCAACCTCGGAAGGATGGAAGGCTGAGTCAACAACGAGCCCGCTACCTGAGAATGAACCCCAGGTCATGAGTACAGTTTTACCTGCAGTACAGGCATTTCACCTATACTGCAGATAAAAATAGGCAAGCAAATGTGATATCCACACAGAGGTAGGCAACCCCTTGGGAGTAGTTGTGCTTTTTCGGACTCCATGACAATCTAAGCGTTGTGCTCTCTAATATTTTACCTTTTTCAAAAGGCAATGGTTATATAGTGTACAATGGGTTTTAGTTATGGGTCTTAAATTATGAAGGATAACATATTGAGCTGATTAGCTGATTAACATAATACAACACCTGAAGCTAAAGTCTAGCAGAACAGAAATACATTATAATATTTTCATTCTAATAATCTCATTCATTTCATACATACCTTCCCTGCTATTAAAATTGGGGGGGGGAGATATTTCCAATTTATTCCTAGCAGATTATTGCTGCAGAATGAAAAATGATGAACAAACAAACAAATAATTGCAGTCAAGTCAATTTTGACATGGTGACTCCAGGATTTTCTAGGTAAAGAATATACAGAAGTGGCTTACCAATTCCTTCTTCTGGGGGTGCTTTAGGACTACGTATCTTACCCATGGCTGCACAGGCTGGCTTTTCTCCCTGGAGGCCCAGTCAGGAATCCAGCTCCCAACCTCTGGCCCCACAGCCTAATACCTCAACCACCAAGCTATCCAAGCCACCAATATATACGTATTCCTATTTTGAAAATATAACTATACTTACCCATTATAGCCTATGTCTTCACAGGCCGACTTCCCATCTTTCTCATCCCAGTCATCATGGCATACAGGATACCATGTTTTGCTTTCAGATGAGTAGACCTCCAGGACAAATTCTGGTCCATAAAGTCTAACTGCAATAATATATATATATGTATGTATTAATTACACTGAGATCTGATGTCCAGAGCTGATATAGCAGCTTACAGGTGAGTTCTACATATCACAAAGTCTCTATGCATATGTATGCATCAAAACTCACTATTTAGATCCTGTGGGGCTGCATGCAACAAGCTGGATTTTTTTCTACCTTTGAAGATGTTAGATGAAGAATTTCTGCAAATTGCTTTCAACTTTTAATCTGGCATCTGCTGAAATGATTAGGTTAATGTTTGATTGAAAAAGAGAGGACTCCGACTTACTGATCCTGAAGGTTGTTGCAGGAGCAATGACGACAGAGACAAAAGGAGAATGGTGCCCCCCACGTGGAAACAGGGAGGTCTGGTGGGTCTGGCAGGGGAAAAAGAGGGGGTGCTACAGCACCCGGAAGCAGAAGCAGATGCCAGATGAACGGGGAGGGAAGCAGGACACACCACCGGGGGGGGGGCTTCCCCTGATGATTTAAAAGGAGGGAGCAAGAGTACAACCCCCTTTTCCCTCATAAATCAGCATCCCCACCCACCCACTCCCATTGCTTTCAGATGTTTTAGATAGCTGCATTTTGTCGGTAGTATGTATAACTAAGTCTACGCTTGTCACAGTTTGAGAAGGTATTAGCATTTTGGGATTGGGACAGGTCCAGGCTTTAAACAAAAAAGTTAGATGGAGATGGACATAAAAATACCATGGGAAAAGGGGGACCCCCCATTTTTGACTAGGATATATGTCCCAGCTTCTGATAGGGTGGACACCATGCAGGAACATACAATTTAATGGGGACAAGGGATATCGATGGGGTGGACACCCCGGGGGTTCCCATACGTTAACTAATGGCAGGGGAGCACCAAAGGACTGGAGTGCTCCCTTCAATTCGCTGGATCCAACTCAATACTTCAGCTAAAGTACTGTGTGCTGTATTCAATAAAGCTGTGGCCTATATATACACCCAAAGATGATGGTCATGTCCCTTCTTTATGCATTCACTCAACTCTGGCAAGCCTAGCTATAGGCAACAAGTTGAATGAAACAAAATGTTCAGTATTAGTCAACACTGCAGTTCAGGATGCTTTTACAAGTGCAGTTCTCAGTGGTGACCGTATTTCAGAATTATATTTCCTATAATGGGTTGTGCACATTACATTTAATACCTTGATTATTGAACCATTAAGAGATTATTACACAGGTGCTGCTCAGATATTTGTGTACAATAATTTCAGAGTCTTTCTCTTACTACCATTTTCCAATAAGATACATTACTCCCAGAAAACCAATAGAAGCCTTGGAAAAGAGACTAAAACCTGTTTTTCATATTTTGGTTATTCTTATGTCTCCTAGAAACTGACAAAAAGGCCACCAGCATTCCATTGGCTCTAGCTAATAGTACTGAAAACCACACTGGTTCCTAACTGGTAGACCCTGGTAGTTTTATATCCCATGAGTCTTTCAAGGCTATGTAGCTAAGTGTCCATTGCTTATATCATGTGGTTACGAGTTGCACAAGTTATAACTGAACAGAAGTCCATTTTAGAGAGATATAAAAACTCACTGCAGTACACTTACCACAACGATTTTCATCTTCACCATTAGGGCAATCATGTATTCCATCACACCACTGAGATGGCGCAACACACACTCTTGTAGTTCCACATTGTATCTTGGAGCCGAAACAATTGCCTAAGACTGAAAGAACAAACAGATACAGGAATCCAATTTTGTTTCCCAAAGATAAGTTATAAAACCATCAAAAAGGCACCATTAAGGGCAAAGCCAACTCTAATATTCCACTTTCAGTAACAAAATATGAACAGTGACTTAGAACGTATTCATCTTTGCTTTTTTAGAAAAGTGTAACAAACCTGTGAATTTAATTAAGGAGGTTCAATGAGGATCAAAACTAATCAAATCTTCCTTTATCTTTATACATTGCGTAAAATCATGTTCTTTATCAATATATACAGTGTACTCTGATGTAGACTGAACAACCAAACACAGAAGAGATAGGTAACAGGAGATTGCAGGGAACCAAGAGGTTTACAAACTTGCCAAAAGAAACAACCTAGACCATGTTTAGAAAAAGTTCTATGGAATGGGAAACACATTCAGATAACCCTAAAGAACTTGTGCATGTTCAGTGGACATGTACTATTAGAGGAAAAATAGAATGCAGTGTGTCAGAAAGTAAGAAGAGATAATGAAATGAGTATCCAGGAAGAGGGATGGGTTAACTAAAACCTGGAACAGGTTTGCTGAGAAGCATCTGTGTGATTATGCACCACTTCCTTTCTGAATAAAAAATTGTCATTAAGTAATAAACCCTGGTTATCCTCAGTGCTGATTAACCTCAAGTCTACTCATTTAATTGCAGACCTCCTGACAAGACTATACTTTGGAAGGTTGTGGCATAGCTTCAGCATTCCAACTATAGGTCCAGTTTTACCATTGGATGGTCACATCTGATAAATGGGTACACAACTGGACTACGAAGGGTTTCATCCATTACCCTCAACGGGGATGTTATTCCTCTGTGTGCAAGATTATATTCTCTGTGTGTTAAAGGGGGAGAGACTAGAGATACAAAGGGCCTTCTCTTGGCTTAAGGCATTGCTTAGTCTCAAGTACAGAAGGTGTTTTTGACCCTGTTTCTTCATGTTTGTTTTGAAAGGGGCATGTGTTAGTCACTATTTTAAGGCAGGTCTACAACCAAATTTAAAAAAATACATTGGAATAATAACACAATCCTTGACTGAAGCTTCCAGAAACAGAGATGAAGACTTACCAAAGTGCCAGATGACAACTGCAATTCCTGCTCCTACCATTAATATTAGAATGGCAAAAAGGAAACACAAAATCTTCCTGAGCCCTGCAATTGTATAATACAGAAAAATATGTACATGTAAAAAAACCTCAAACCAAACAAAACCCCAACAAACCCAAATCCCCTTTTAAATTCCATGGCCAATAAAAAACTAAACATTACTGTATCTTTCATTTTGCTCAATGAGCAAGGTCTCTTTTTACCAAACTTCAAAGCCAGGCTTCCAAATTTTACTTGACATACTAGCCATGGAAAGCATTCTTCCACCCTCTTACTGAGAACAAGAAGCCTCAGTCTTCTCCCTGATTTGCAAGACTCCTAAATAAATTTCCCAATAATTCTCTGGTAGTCTCCACCCATCAACCCAGCTCTGAGTTTGGAAGACAGGAGGCTGTTTGCTTACTGTGTACCTCTGATTGACAAAGGCCAAAACTATACATATAACCAGCCCCTGTTTTGAACAAGGAAATACTAGCTGTTCCTTCCTTAGCGGCACCTTGGACAAATCAACTAGGGCATGGTCAGTGTCAAGGCAACTGCATTTTTGGCAGGACCTCAAGGCTAGTAAAAAAAATTTAGACCCTTCATCACAAGCCCCCAAGTCACATGCTTAAATATGTCACATATGCTATATAAATATTCCCTGGAGAGGAAGCCAACAATAAGCTGGAGGATCCATAATAAGATCTACTCAGTGGAAAACACCACATACACCATTCATGATAAAGCCTCTTCTACAGTGCAGTGGAGAGTTTATGTAGCACCCCCACCACCAACAAAAAAGTATTTCTGTAGTATCCACAGCTTCCAAACCAGCAAGTTTGGTCATTCCTGTTTTACAGAAAGGGTGGAAATCACAGAAATTGTGTTGCAGAAAATCAGGAACCAGGATTGGTAACACATGACATCTCTCGTGCATCTACAGACTATGGCTAGAGGACTACACCTGTTCAAAGCCCTTTTAAACACATGAACAAATGTGAAAAGATTTCTCTTTGGACTCTCTGGATGACAGGTTGGGTTACATCAAGTCCCATTTTTGTAAATTTGGAAGCAAATCTTACTTGGTGTGCATTTTGTAGATGAAGGCTTTGGCTGTACTATTGTTGGCACTGGAGTTGAATGATGAGTAGAAACTGGCAAGATATAATGTGGCACCGACTGAGGATAATATGGAGTGTTATTTGGAAGATACACGTTGTAGCCACTGACGTATCTTGGAGGAGCGCCATTTTCTGGTTGATAGGCATAGTTTTCATAGTATGGATTTGCCCTCTAAAAACACACACATCATTATTAAAATGAGAAGTAACCTCAAGAAAGCATCACAGACAGTGAATGAAAAAGAGAAATAACTCGAGCATCTGCCATTTTGCAATTGTCCTCTGAAGTCGGTGTGGGTAGAGTAGAGAAATGAGAATTACAATGTTTTGGCAATGTGATATTTTCATGGTATGTAAGAAGACATTAGAACTTTGAATAAAATTTGGTTTGCCATATAAAGACCTGTGGCCTAACACAGTGCTGATGTCTTCAGAAGTAAATGCTTGTGGAATTAATTTGAAAATATTTCAGTTGGCAACTAGCCCTCTTGAGGCTGGTGCCCCTGAGGTGTTCAAATACAATTTCCATCATCTCCATGTCACTTATATCCAATGCATTTAGAGGTCATCATATTGGAAAAAGCAAATTTAGATCTTGAGTTCCCCAAATTGCTTGCTTGCTGCTTGCTTGCTTGCTTATTTATTTATTTATTTATTTATTTATTTATTTCACTAATCTAAAAATACAAAAAGCACTTTGTAGATTTAAAATTTCACTATAGCACTAAGTAATGTTTCTCAATGCTGGTGTAACTTTCTGAAAAGCAAATAGAGTTCTTATATTTCACTCTTCTGTTTATCTATAATGTTTATTTGTTTAGTTGGTTTTAGCCTAATTTTATGACCAAAGAACTTTAATTTGTTCTTCCTGGTAACATTTGACAAAGGACAAAAATGCATGCAAAGTTCTGAAACAGATTCACTTACCGATTCAGATGTCATCTTGATTTTCAACAGTACACCTTTGGCACGTTTGCAATAAACCTGTGATTAACAGAAGACCAGAAAAAAAATGTAGACCCTTTCATCACAATTGCCCAGTCACATGTCTAAATATATATCTGTGCTATCTCAGCAGCAAATCCAACACTCTGGGAGACTGCCACTTCTTTTGTTCTATGTTTCTTCACATAGTTCAACCGATATTCCATTGAGTACATGCTCCTAAGTTAATTCTTTACCTATACCTCTGGCTTTAGATTCCACCTACCCCACCAGCTGTCCTTCAGCAAATCTTTTTTTTTTTTTTTTTTTTTTTTACTAATTTTCAAATGGGAACCACACTTCACCAGCAACAAGGACACCCAGTAAGTCAAGGTGGGTGAGGTGATTAACATTGGGGTTTTTAGCATTATCCAAGGTAACTGATTCCATTGCCATACTGTTCCAACAATGAGGATGCATTATAATTTTGGTTAGCAGATAAAAAACCAACATCTTGTCTAAATAACATTTCAGAAACTTGTTTTTTTTCCACTTTGAAGGCTATATTCAATGATGCAGTCATAATTTATTTGCCCTAAATACCGGTTTGTTAGTTATCTTTGTGTGTGCATCTATGTGCTTTCAACTGTAAAACAAACAAAACTCTCCAGAAACTATTCAAAAGCATCCAAACAGAAATATTATTAACCACATACACATATTACAAAAGGCAGTCACACCTTCATATATCTATGTAATGCATTAAGAATTGGCATTTCAGTGTAATGTTTCAAAACTGATTACATTTTCTTCTTTCTCCAAATTTTGTGCTACTACTACATGACAAAATTAAGGACTCAAATGTGGTGCTTTTAAAATTATTATTATTATAGACACACATCTCAGTGGCCAGCATATACTTCTAGGTAGATTTGTTGTGTTGTGTAATGTGTCATCATCAGGTTAATTCTAGTAGGACTTCCCAAGCATGTGAGACATTACTGCTTTTTTACTAGTGCCATCCTCCCATGAGTTCCCATGACCAAGTAGGGATTTTGACCCTGTCTTACTAACTCCTCGTTTCCTTACTCAAATTACTTTCCCAGTTTCATCATGCTAGTCACTACAGCGGGTCTCATAAGCCAAATTTATTTACACCTTAATATACAAAGGATTTGATAATACTACTTCACAGTGAAAAGCATTCACTGGAATTCTTGCTTCCTTCCTTCCTTGCTTGCTTGCTTGCTTGCTTGATACATCTTAATATGTCACCCACTAACCAAAGGTCTCTGGACAGCTTACAATTGAAATGAACAGTTAAATCAATTTTAGTGAGGTGGCACAGATTTAAATATGTTTGGATAATGATCCTTACCAGTTCTGGAAAGCTGCAGCAAAAAAAGAAGAAGAAGAAGAAGACAGAAAAGCCATATACTGTATCTAAATACAGTATTATAAACCACATGCATTTTTATTCTCAGCAATTAGGACATGAAACAAAATGTTTTTCTATGAGTACTGCTTTTCACAGTTCCAAGCAAACATGCCTTTGCCAGAGCTGGGAACATGTTTTGATAAAAACAACTTTTTGTGTTATGCATTACAGCACCCAAACAACAATTTTAACTACTACTGCTTTCTTCTGGGGAATATTTTGCTGCACAGTATGCTATCAAGTCATTGTTTCAAAGAAAAATACAGGTGAATACTCTGTGATTCCTCCAAGTGGCCAGGTATGGTACTTTACCTTGAAAATAGTTTTAAAAATACAGAAAACTAAACATGTCTTTAAAAGATGGCATAAAATATGCATCATTCCTGTCACCTCTAAAACTATTTCACACCCACTTTCCAAAGTAATTAGAAAATGACACAACAAACGACTTTACAATAAATAACTTGGTTCTAGCAGAGTGAGCTCCCGCTGATAACCCCAGCTCCTGACAACCTAGCAGTTTGAAAGCATGTAAATGCAAGTAGATAAATAGGTACCACCGTAAAAAGCAGGAAGGGAAAAGAGTGTTTCCTTGCAGCCATGCCAGCCACGTGGTCATGGACTTGCACAACACTGGCTCTTCAGCTTGAATACGGAGATGAACACCGCCCCTAGAGTCAGACACGACTAGCACCGCATGTGCGGGGGGGACCTTTACCTTTTTACACTCAGTATCTTGAAAAAAACAACCTAGTTTTACATAACCACACCGCTTTGAGTTAATTACTTCCTAGCACTGCTGTTTTATATGATTCTTCATTCTGTTCCTTAGCTTTCCGCTTCCAGAATCTGTGTGGCCAGTGTCCATGCTCAGTTCTTACTGGGCTGTTCTGGAGATTTACCCAAGCCAATCACTACCATTCTTGTTGGCTGTGAATTCTGCACTTTATTTTTTTTCCTACATAAGAATAAGTACCGTAGTTTGAAAATGAGTTCAAGTACTTATTGGTACACATAACATTATAATATGCTAAGCAATCATCTAAGGAAGAAAGAGCAGTATATAACATCAGAACTGGAATGTTCAGTTTGCTAGCAGCTTTTATCTTCTCTCTTAATATTTCATTTATTCTTCTCCACTTTCATCTGGGAAAGAGCCAGAATCTTTACATGTTACAAAAGAAACTGATAAAGCTCTGGGGATTTGGGGTTTAAAATAGCATTCTTTGTTTGCTTGTTTGGGCATCTTTTTAGTCTTTTTTGTCATGAAGGCAAGCATGAAAAATATGGAAAATCTTTATAACAAGGTATAACAACATCCTGATCTGCACCATGAAGCTTATAGCTCCTCATAAACATAAAACTGATGTCACAGAAAACAAGTATCTCTTGCCACAATAATGTGATCATATTTTAAACATTACAAAGCAATACAACCTCTCCTGTGGAAATCTAAACTTTCACAACAAAATATAAATAACAGGGGATAGATTCAGACTAACAGGGTAATGTTGTACTTGTTTACTCAGAAGGAAGTCCTACTATGTTCAAGAGAGCTTGCTTTGAAGTAGGAGCATATAAAATGTAGCCTCTCCCAGTTACATTTGGATACTACTAATATCAATGGCCCAGCAATCACCCTATTGGACATTGGCGCAATATAAGGCTCCATCAATGTAAAATGCAGAATCCAGAATCCCTTTCTTCTGCAAGCATTACTCTTAAGATGACAGAGGTCACTGCTACTACAACCTGCCTTACACTTGTGAGAGGAGATGCTGGATCCCTTTGGGCAAGGTGAAGAAAAAGTCAAGTTGCTCATTCAATGGTAACTGCTCAAGTGGTTTAACTTCATTAGACCATGGTTCCCAAATTAGAGTCATGGCTAATCCCAAATTAGAGTCATTTACTTCAATGGGGCCCATGCCCAACTTTGCTGTAATCTCGTCTTGGAAGAAACCTAGAACTGCAGAGCTTGAAAGGTCCCTCTTCGAGACCAACCCATCATGGAGGCACAGTAGAGAATCCAGCTCCCAATCTTGGGCCTGGTGGCCAGAGACTTAAACCGCCGAGCTCTTCAGCAGTTCTGTACATATAAGCAAAGTTTTTCCTCATTCAAACACAGTAGGACATTGTTCTGTTCAGGGCCGGCGCGTCCATTAAGGCGAACTAGGCAGTTGCCTAGTGCGCCAAAATGGAGAGAGGGTGCTGGCCAGCCTGCTGCCCCACCACCACCACTGACCACCGCCGTCGGTCCCCCCACCGCCCGCCAGCCACCCATCGCCGTCCACCCGCCACCCCCGCGCCCATCGCCGCCCACCCCCCATGCCCATTGCCGTCCGCCCCTGCGCCCGTCACCGCCCCGCCCCACCCCATCACCACCCACCTCCCCCCTGCCCTTCACCGCCCCCGCCATCTGCCCCCGTCCCCCGCCACTGCCCCACCCCCACCCACCCCTCGCCTAGGGCGCAAAAAAAAAACCTAGCACTGGCCCTGGCTCTGTTTAGAGAAGCATATTACCTGACAAGTAGTTACAGGTCAGGACAAGAAAGTAATACAAAATACAAATTTGCTTGTCTGAACTAAGTCAGAACATGGCTGAAATATTTAATGTGACATATAGTTTATTTTCTTTGGCATGAAGATCTTTTTCACAAAAGTTTATTTCCACAAACCCAAGTTTACTTTCTTCTAGATACAGTACTTTTCTTCTGACTCAGTAACATATCTAGGTCAACGATTTATAGCATAAAATAAATAACCAGACTTTTAGTGGAACGTACAAATCAAAAGTGATTCAACAGCATGTATAAATAAAATATCAGTGCAGTAACTGATTATGTGGCAGAACAGCACATCTCTGATGTAAAAATTAAAACAACATAAATTCAGCTCCTGGATTATTTAGACATGTCAGGCATTCAAATTTAAGCAACGTGACTTTTAAGTCCACAGACTAAATAATTCTGAGGGTATTATTACTCATGTTAACAATATGCTATGTGTCTGTGAAGATTCTCAGTCATCCACGTGAGTTTATCTGGAAGTTGAGTCATGGCAGCTGGACTTATTTTCTTGAGAGATTGAAAAGTTTCACTGCTCATCCAAACAGCTTCACCAGAATATGCTATGAGCAATCCCATAGTGCTGCCATTTCACATAATCACAAACATAATATAGGACTAGACATGGGCACGACTTGGTGAAATTCTCGTTTCCGTTTCTTTTCCTCGTTTCCGTTACGTAACAGAAATGGTAACGACAATTACTCTGCCAGAACTTGAACTCGAACCGAAAAAAGAAAAATTGGGTCTGATTTGTCGTTGTCGTTCCTGGCATCGCGCAGTGATCGCGCGATGCCAAGCGCAAGCGGCACAGAAAAAAAAATTAAAAATAAAAAACCCGATTCCCAGCCAAAAAAGCAGGCAAAAATATGCCTGCCTGAGTGAGGGCACCTACCAGAGGGGTGGTTTCTGGGGGGGGGTCCCCAGCCTCCCCCCCTCCTGTCCTGGGCTGCTCTGGTGGGGGGCATCCTCGTCATCTTGCCAACTCGCTCGCCATGCCATGCGGTGCGGGCGGGGGATCCAAAATGGGGCGACCGCAATATTTATTTTGAAATCGTGGCCCAAAAACACACCAAAGCACCACAGAAACATGCGGAAATAGCTATTTTAAAACTGCCTGAATTTTTACAGTAGCAGCAGTGGGTTTTTCTTGCAAAATAAAAAAAAAACCCGATTCCTGGCCAAAAAAGCAGGCGAAAATATGCCTGCCTGAGTGAGGGCACCTACCAGAGGGGTGGTTTTCTGGGGGTGTCCCGGCCTCCCTCCGTCTCCTGTCCTGGGCTGCTCTGTTGGGTGGCATCCTCGTTGTCTCACCAACTCACTCGCCATGCCATGCAGTGCGGGAGGGGGGTCCAAAATGGGGCGACCGCAATATTTATTTTGAAATCATGGTCCAAAAACACACCAAAGCACCACAGAAACATGCAAAAATAGGTATTTTAAAACTGCCTGAATTTTTATAGTAGCAGCAGTGGGTTTTTCTTGCAACAAAACATCTCCATTGATTTTATTTTATTTTATTTTATTTTTTTACACCTGCGCAATGATGGGCTGGCCATGGGAGTGGACCATGCAAATTTTTGGAGCCATTCCACCAATTGCATGGCCACTTGGCCAGGTTTTGACCGAGACTTCTGGGATGTGCCATTCGGGCATAAAAAGCCCACTAACCCTAGCCCGAACCCGAACCCGAACCCGAACCCAAACCCATACGCCAGTACACTGTCCTTCTTAGTGGGTCAGAGAGGCACCCAGAGGTGCACCCCACTAACTCACCCTAACCTTACCCATAACCCTAAGCCTAGCCCTTGTGCTAACCCTAACCCTAAGCCAGATCTGTGTACTCGCATTGCACTACAGCAAGTACACTTCCCTTCTTAGTGAGCCAGAGGGCGCCCATAGGGGTCCTCTCTCACTTTGTTCCTCCTCCACATCCCCAGCCCAAGTGCACCATATGCCAGGCAGTGAGTCACAGAGGCACCAGAAAAAGAGGTGCCTCTGCCTGCCACTGCAACTTGTTATGCATATCCAATTGGCTATGCATACCCTTTTGTAGCAGGCCAGAGGAGGCACCCACCCCAGAGAGGTGCCTCCAGGAGCCCGCTTTCCCTTCATGGCGGGCCAGAGGAGGCACCCACCCCAGAGAGGTGCCTCCAGGAGCCCACTTTCCCTTCATAGCGGGTCAGAGGAGGCACCCACCCCAGAGAGGTGCCTCCAGGAGCCCGCTTTCCCTTCATAGCAGGCCAGAGGAGGCACCCACCCCAGAGAGGTGCCTCCAGGAGCCCGCTACCCCCCCAAAAACCAGTACTAATGACAGATGAAAAAACGACAAACGAAATGACAAAATTTTGAAAAATTTCGCGACAAACGGAAACGAGTCGAAACGGGCGGCTCTGACACACGACAACTCAAAACGTAATTTTTCCTGGTCGTGCCCATCTCTATATAGGACTGTTACTGTAGTTTGCACATTTGGTGTTTCCTAAATTAATCTGTCAATAAGCATCTATAAATAATAGTTAATTTTGAAGAAAATAGCTTTCCTATGGAGGGTTTGATAAACAAAGACAGTTAGACCATTCAATAGAATTATTACATGCTTCAATGACTTTGATATCACACCAGAAATGGTCCAACTTTCCATATGTGGTCATGCTGCAGTTCTAAGAAAGGGCCTAAACATTCTTTTAAAAATATATATTCTTTTATGTTCAAAAGAAATAAACACCACACCTATCACTCTCTTTACCAGTCATACTAAACAAAGGATTCTTTGTTTTACTAAAACACAGTTTTGTTTGCTGACAGTGCTATGCTACTGCCATCCACCTCTCCTGACAATGTTTTATACTCTATTTTTAAATGAAGGATTTCTTTGTGGATTTTAGAACTCAAGGGTTGCCAGAGACAAAAATGTTGTAAACTCAGTAATACGTCCACTTCCTGTGTCTTGTGCCTTTCCAACTTGTATCAGTCATTACCATTTTAGTAGCTGTTTAGAAATCAGAGTGTAACTAACTTCATTCAGAATTAGAGATAAAAGTGTTCCTTAGCAAAAAAGAAAAGAGCTTTTTAATGAGGAATGCTGCATACTTCACATTGTGTGTGTGTGTGTGTGTGTGTGTGTGTGTCTGTGTGTGTGTGCAGTGTGCATGTGCGTACGTGTGTGCTTAATATTTTAAATTATTTCAAGACAGCATTCTTTTCACATTATTACGCATTTAACTACATGTTTAACTTCACTTACTGTGTTGTAGCTGCATAATTTCATAAGACACCCTAAGTCTCTGCACTAGGCAAAACATGAATGAAATAGCAAATCAGCGTAGGTATCATTTCTCTCCCCCCCCCGGCTGAGCCAGATAGATGACATCTCCTGTATTGGTATTTTTTATATTAACATGCAGACAACCCTCCTTCTAAAAAGAAAGAAACAAAACCAGAGCGCTCTTAGAATACAAAAGTCCATTTCAAATATTGTCTAAAGCAAGAATGCGCTTTTGGAAGCAATGATCCATTTAGGTATAAGACCGCCTGTGTAACTTTTTTTTTTTGGCATGAGCTGGGTTGTATGAATGCAAACATGGGTGGATAAAGGAGTGGGTGCTTCTAATTTTGTATTAAAAACACTGAGTGACAAAAAAATATAATAAATTAAGACAGAAGGCTTCCCATTTAATACAGGTGTAATTCAATAGGAACACTTAATGGGGAATAGATACAATGCATAGAGAATGGGGAAAGGTACAAATGGAATATCATTCTAGTCTTTTTCTTGAAATTGGAGATTTTATTTATTTATTTATTTATTACACTTTTATACCGCACCATTTCCCAGAGGGACTCTGTGCGGTTTACAAATAAAAAACCTCAAAAAATTAGTTACAAACTCATAAATGTTCCTCTCCATGGAAATCTTTAGTAAAAGGCGAAAGATTTATACGAGCTGAAGAGAAACCAGAGTATTTTGGGACTACAAGCTTTGTCTCTGGCTGCTGGAAAATCTAGTGCAGAAAATGCTGATTTGTCAGAGTAGAGGGAGGTATACTGTATGCACTGGCACTATCCAAGAGATCACATTTGGCATAAAATTTCCACAGTGACTTAAAAAGTATCATATTTGATATTTTTTTCTTAAATCTAAAAGTGTGAATTCTTTAATGATGATACACACTTGGAATATTAATCTCATTTTTATTTTATGAGTGACGTTGTAACATTGTTTCTTTAAAATTCTGATGTTGTTTTTGATTTCAATTATGATCTCTGTCTGTTATTACATTTTATTATTTACCTTAAAATTCTGTAAACCACCCAGAGTGGCTTTTATACTGGATGGTGTGGTAGATAAGTCAAATAATTAATATATAAGATTAAAAACTAAACTAATTTTAAGAATATCAAAGGAATTACTATTTAAAAGTCAGGGCTCAAAGTCTTTAAATCTAATTTTTGTCTTTTAAAGCAACAGCAAAGAATGAGATTTAGAAAATATTCCATTATATTGGACATAGTCCAACACTGAACTTTGTAGGATAACAATTTATTCCTAAATGTTTTGTTTTGGAAACATTACAGAGATATCTGTGTATGTTTATGTTGAAATATTTTAAGCATTCTCTGCTGTATTAGAATAAAAAGAAAAAGGTGTTTTTCTTCTGTTTCACTCAGTATCTTTTTATGGCTCCAGAGAGAGCAGTTCCGTGTCATGCACGCAGAAATAAATTGCACTGTCTAACAATACTTATCCAATAGTAGCCCCCCACACTCCCCGCTAAAGGAGAAAGATATACTGTCTCAACTACATTATCTTGCCATTTACCCACCTTAATTACTAATCTTTGGGGTATCTGTTTATTCTGAACTGTTACTTATTTATGAAGCACCAGATGTCACACAGTGAAAGAGAACAAAATTAAAAGGTCCTTCTTCAAATTAAAGCATTTTGTTACATCGGATACCACTCATAATGCCTGCTCCATATTTGCCAGGTGTTGCTTCCTGGTAATGTAAAATACCTCAGTCAAATTTTCTTTGTACACTGAATGACACACTACTGTAGGATCTCCCATCTCCCCAAAAAACACATACACCCCCACAAAAAACCCACAAACCCTTTGCAATAGCATTTATGATTACAGTGGCACCCCGACTTACGACACATCCGACATACGAGAAAATGAACTTACGAGCGGAAATCTGCTGGCGGTTTTCCTTGGCACATTATAAGTGAAAGATAGGGTTCCTTTGACTTGTGAAGGAACCCCATCTTAATGTCTTTGAGCAACCGAGGCAAGCAGCACTGGCTACGACTGCTGCTTGCGTCATTTGCTCGAAGACATTTTTAAAAACCCACTCCTTCCACCGCAACCTGCCCAATGGAGGGGGGAGGAGTGGGTTTTTTAAAAATGTATTTGAGGCAAGCAGCGGTGGTACAGCTGTTCCATGACCACTGCTTTCCTCAAAGACATTTTAAATGACCCACACTTTCCCCCCTCAACATGCCCAATTGGGGGAAGGAAGCAGCAGGTCATTTAAAATTTCCATTTTGCCTCCTCAGTGGCAAAAAGACATTATAAGGACCCACTGCTTCCCCCTCCAAATTGGGCACGTTGGGGGAGAAGCGGCAGGTCGTATAAAATGTCTTTGAGCCACTGAGGAAGTGCTTCTTTTTGGCTCAAAGACATTTTAAACAAGGTGCGCTTACATAGAATCAGAGTTGGAAGAGACCTCAAGGGCCATCTAGTCCATCCCCCTGCCATGCAGGCCCGCAACATGCCTGATTGGGGGGAGAAGTGGTGGCTGGTTTAAAAAGTATTTTAGCCACCAAGACAAGTGCTTGTCTTGGTGGCCAAAAGACATTTTAAACAACCAACTCTTTCCCCCTCAATTCGGCACACTGAGGGGGAAAGCACAGGTTGTTTAAAATGTATTTTAGCTACTGAGCCAAGTGCTCGTCTCAGTGGCTAAAAGACATTTTAAACAACTCGTGCTTTCCCCCTCAGTCGGATGCATTGCAGGGGAAAGCACGGGTTGTTTAAAATGTCTTTTAGCTACTGAGAGGAGCTGTACATCTACTTACTAATTTAATCAGCTACAAATGCATGCTTGTAAGTAGAGAAGTGGTTTCCCATAGGAATGCATTGAAAATGGATTAATTTGTTCCAGAGGCTTGGAAAAAGACACAGACACCAGTTTTTGTGTGCAAAAGACTTTGTAAAGTGTACTTCAAACACATGCACACTGGACAGCAACATTACTTTTCAAGAATAAACATTTCCAACACCACATATCACTTGTTTTTAACATGATACAGAACAGTTCAGTGTGGTTCAAAGCCAGGCAGGCACATTGACCATGTCTCACCCACCCTCAGCCAACATTTTCAAACCCCACACAGCACAAGTTTTGGACACAGGTCACTTTTCAGTGCACTTTAAAGGCAGTGCATTTTAAAGACACCAAGGTACACTGACCACACCTTACCCTCACACAACACAGGATTTGGAGGTGGTGCAGGTCACTTTTTAGTGCACACCTCCTCACTCCACACCTTGTGCAACTCACAGAGGTCTGGAAGCATGGTGCTGGTGTTTTAAAACTTCCCAGAAACAAAGTGCTGTGGGAGAACAATTATCTATATATCTATATCTATATCTATCTATCTATCTATATCTATCTGTCTATACACACACACACACACACACACACACACACACACACACACACATACATACAGTGGTACCTCGGATAATGACGGTAATTCATAGGTTACTCGTTATCTGAATCTCATCATTATCTGAAACGCGGTTTCCCATAGGAATGAATGGGAAACCTATTAATCTGTGCCAGAGCCTAGGAAAATGGCACAGACACCTGCTTTTTTGCTCAAAACTCTATAAAAAAGCGCACTTTAAAGGTACAGATGCAATGCCACCCGGGATAACTCTTTTTTACTGATGCATGCTGGAAATTTGTTATCCGAAGCAGTCCATAGGGAAAATTCGTTATCCAAGGCAGCCCATATGGAAAATTTGTTATCCGAGGCAGCCCATAGAGAAAATTCATTATCCAAGGCAGACCTATACCTAGAATTGTGATTCGTTATCCGAGGCAGCCCATAGGGAAAAATCATTGTCAGAGGCAGTCCTATACCTGGAGATCTGCAGTCGTTATCTGAAAAATTGGTCATCTAAAATTTGTAGGACAGCAGTTAAAACCACCACTGGTTTTCTGCTTGTAAGTAGAGCTGCCTGTAAGTAGAGGTACCACTGAATTTTAATCTATCCTCTTACCCTCTAAAAATTAAGACCTAACCATCACTAAAAATTCTCCCAAAACCTCCATTGCAGTTTTTTCTCAAAGAAAATGAATGAGAGAAATGGACATTCCCCCCCCCCCATAAAAAGGACCACCTCCTATTGCTATGCTCCAATGTATTAGAAACCCCAATGGAGTAAGTCAGGATGGAGAGAGAATACCTGGTTTGACTAAAAGCACTTGGTGTGTTTGCTTCAGTGTCAACCTTTGAATTGTTAAGTTTCCAACATTCCAACCTTATCCTACTTCACCTCAGCAACTCAACTACAGAAAATCAATTAAAACAAGCAAAGAGGTTCATTATCCAATTAAACAATAAGAAGTAGTCATACACTAAGTTTTAGTAGTTCAGAGCTTGTAAACCCTGGGGAGATTCTGTAAGATATAATACAAAAGAAAGGGAAGGGAGGTAAAATTTTACAGGGGTGAGTAGGTTAACAGAGGACCCATGAATAATAAGTTAGCATTATACAGGTCCTTCTTTTATTGCCTTTTATGTGCTGCACTGGAAACAGAGATTCTATAGATAACTTTCCTTAACATGCAAATACAGAGAAGAGGAAAGTTCTCCCCAGTGTAACTTTGTTTGCAACATACATATTAAAGGGAAAGCACTCCTACCAGGACAAAATAGTAAGACCTCCCAGATAGAGGAGGAAATGCTTGTATACCAAGTGCTTCCCTCTTTGAAACCAGAGAAACCCCCTGTTATTTCATCCAGGAGATTGGGTTGCAAGCAGTCCTCAACTTCAGGCCTATTTTTTTTATCAAATGTCTTTATCCCATTTGAACTTAAATAAGAAGGAGCAAACACAAGAAGTAACATAGTGGAGGAGATTCAATAAAGCAAATCTATATGCACATTGCTACTCTTCATTGAGAAGGAGCAGACCCTTGTAACAAAGCCGACCAGTCTTATGGGACATTCAATGTATTCCCAACATATCTTTTTTAAAAATAAGGTAGTCACAAGCTTTACCATATCCAACAACTAAAGAGTCTGGGATTGGTATCCTAATGCTGATATCAAATACAAATTGGGGGGAGTGAGTGGTGGGATCTACTCATTCTCCATACCCCAGCATACCCTACAAAATATTTTAAATAAGATGTATTAGTCCTTTTCTCTTATTCTTACCTTATTTTGATCAGAACCTAGACCATAATCTCTCCGAAGGCTCTAAAATATAGATTCATGACATGTTGGAAGTCCGAGAGCCTTTTTATTCCTTCCTCTCTTTAATTTTCTTCTTGTTTTGTTTTGTTTCAATATTGTCTTTTTAATGATATCAGCTGCCTTAGATGCAGTTTTTGGAAAAAGTCAGGGTAAAAACATTTTAAGTAAATAAATCTTGTTATCCATCACATGTTGGGGGACACCTTGGAAAAAGCAACCTTTCTGGAAACTCTCATTTTATAGAATATCACCACCTTAGCTCGGTGACACTAAGGTCTCTCTGGCTGCTGAGCCAGAGGTTGGGAGTTCAAAGGTTTACTTCTACATTAACAACGTAGTACCAATCAAAGCCCGACTAGCTTCTTAAGCAAGGAGCAGGTGTTTTTTGGCATTCATCACCAAGCTACCGATTGATGCAAGGTCATTTCTGAACAGACATACGAGCCGATCTAGTCGGAAAAAGGAATGGGACCGGGAGCAGAGACGCTGACATTTCCATCTTCTATTCATCATTTCCCCCGACTGCCCTGTTCTTCTTCCGCCGTCCCCCCCCCCCCGTTTAAAAACAAAAACAAAGATCCCACTCGTGGAAAAGACTCCTCGAGAAAGAGGAGAGCAGTAGCTTCGTGGATGGACCAGCCACTCGGGAGAGCCAGTTGTCGAAAGATAGAAAGAAAGAAAAAACCAATTCACACCCGTTCGCATTAGCCCTCTTTCGCTTGATACGCACACATTCCGCCGGCCAGGGAAAAAAATTCCAAAGGCGTCCCGAGCCCAGCCCGCCACTCGGGGTGCCTCAAGAAACCTCGGTGTCACGACGGCGATTCGGTGCGTTTCCAGCCGCCCACCCCCCAAAAAAACCCCGAAACAGCTGCGGTCGCCGCTCACCTCGTTGCTCCCTTCCAGCCGAGGCGGTGATGAGGGAGAGGATGGCTTCTTCCCTCGCCCCGGGAGACACTTTCTCTGTCACACACGCACAGGAACACACTGCCAACGTGGAGCTCCCTTAGCTCCTTTTTCCGTTTGAGAGAGAGAGAGAGAGAGAGGGGGAGAAACCGCAGTCGAACTCCTTGGCGGCGGGGAAAGGCGAAAGAGGGCGACGCCGTGCGCCTTTGGCGGCTGGTGTGAGGAGACGGGCACCTGCGGGAGGAGGCGGCGGCGGCGGCAGTTGTTTCCTGGCGTCTCCTTGCCCTCCCTCCCTCCGTCCTCCTCCCCTTTTATCACTTCACCCCCAGCGGCAGGCGGGAGCGACGGGCTATTATTCACCCGCGGCAACTGAGAGAAAGGGCGGGCGTCGAGGCTGGCGCGCAGCGGCCCTCCTCGCCTGGGGGGGAAACGCGCGCTAGTATTTCCTTCCTCGGAGCAGGACGCGCTGGAGGCGGCGGGCGGTGCCGTGCGCCCTTCTCTTACGGTGGGGGTTGGGGGGGGGGTAATGGAGGCTTATTTCGGAGCAGGCACGCCGAGTGACAGGCACAATTTCCCAATCTCGGTCACATAGCGCCCACCTCAGGCTTCTGACCTCAGTGAAATGCGTAAACGCTCTGGTGGGCTTGGGTAGGTCGCCTCCGGGCAAAGAGAAATCCCGTGTGACAGTGGGACCTCCTCCTGGGGTTTGGGGAGGACGGTTAGGGAAATCGTGAGCCTTTGGGTGTTCTCGGACTACATTGCCCACCAGGCGTAGGTTCCCAGTGGGAAGGAAGGCAAGGAGACCCTAACCCTCCCACACCAGCATCACCTGAAGGGCCAGCAGCTGTGTCCCAATATCTATTCAGTAAGTTTGAAGCAAACGCCCTGCTAGGAAACGGTGCAGGTGGTGCCTTTTCCCCTGACAGAATGTGGATTTCAGCAACTGAAGGAGGGTTTTGCTCACTTGGTGGCAAAGGAAGCCAGGAGGATGCATTTCCTTTTCTAATCTTGTTTCCCTTACAAATTGCCTCTGGGAAGAAGAAGCAGGCCCTGCTTAGCACAGCAGGACCTCCCTGACTATAGATAAGCATTTTATTGCCCTGCTATTCTAAAGAGACCATCCTCAGAGATCTTCTCTGGGTGTGAAGTAGTAATGGGAAAACACGCATCTGAACAGGCCCAGATATATTTCCCTCCAGGTCAGAGGGTGTGATTTCTCACAAAACTCTTAGGACCTTCTATTTAAAAAAATAAAGCGTGATTAACATCTTTAAGGCTTCCCCATAAGTGCTTGCCACAGAGGACTGATAAGAAAGGGAACTTGGAAGTCCTCTGTCTAACCAACTCCATGTAAGATCTGCAATTCACGATGCAAACACAGCTCGCCAGAGAGAGAGTGAGACATGCAGCTTCTGCAGTTTCAGAACTTTGATGGGGCTTCTGGAAAGCAATTCTAGCCAACAAAAGGTGTGAAACTTGCAAAGGGTTCTGAGCATGTTCTAGGGCAGTGATGGCGAACCTTTTAGAGACCGAGTGCCCAAACTGAAATTCAAAACCCACTAATTTGTTTGCAAAGTGCCAATACAGTCATTTAACTTGTATACAGGTGGCTATGAAGGGGCGATGTCGGGTGCCCACAGAAAGGACTCCGAGTGCCATAGGTTCCCCGTCACTGTTCTAAGGCACCTCGTGGTAAACCTGCAGGCTAAACAAATCAGAAAACCACAACTGCATACTACATCAGGATTCAGTTTTGCTGCTTTGTTAGTCCCAAATGAGCTAGGATATCAATGCTGGTTTGTCACCGCCTTGCAGTCTTGTTCATTCAGGAGCAACCAACTAGAGTACTGGGTCCAGGCATAACATGCAGCTGTTGCTTCCTTGTGAGTCATGCAAGCTGGAGAAGGAAATGCTTCATTCTCAGAAATCTGGAATTAGTCAGAATCAGGAATTACGGCTTACTCTCACGTACAGACATTGATTTTTTGGAAGGAATATATGAACCTTCTCAGACCAATGTCCGTAGCAATTCATATGCTGGTCAGTTGCAGCTGATAGGAATCAGTGTTCCGGTTCCAAATGCAGCTGAAATCCTGTTGTTTAGTAGGTCACAATTATTTATTTATTTATTTATTTATTTATTTAAAGACTTATATCCCGCACCATCTTCCCTAACGGGAACTCTGGGCGGCGAACAACGATCAAAAGCATAAAAAAAAAAAAACAAAATCTCCACGCAAATACAGCGGAGAACAAGATGGTGGCAGGTGATAGGGGGGAAAAAAACTAACTAATAAGGTCACCATAAGCTTCTTTAAAGAGGTAGGTCTTCAGAGCCCTCTTAAAGGCGGGCAGGGACTCCAGCAGGCGCAGCTCGGAAGGAAGATGGTTCCAAAGAGAGGGCCCCACCACAGAGAAGGTGCGGTTCCGCATGAGCGTTTTCCGTGCCTCTCTGGGTGTGGCCACTCTCAATGAGCGCACCTGCGACGATCTCGTGGGTCTGGATCCGGATGCCCTCTGGGAGATGCGCTCCGCCAGGTATCCTGGTCCCAAGCCGTGGAGGGCTTTGAAAATCAAAACCAGGACCTTGAACCTGATCCGGAGGACAAAGGCGGACCAGAACTGTGGTGATGTGCTCGTATCTACGAGCACCCACCACCAGCCTGGCTGCCGCATTTTGGACCCGCTGTAACCTCCGGACCAGGGTCAAGGGCAACCCCACGTAGAGGGCATTGCAATAGTCGATCCTCGAGATCACCAGGGCCTGCACAACTGCCCTCAGGAGGACTCATCAAGGTACTGACGGATCTGGGCGATCCTGCGGAGGTGGAAAAAGTGGCCCTGGAGACGGCCATCACCTGGGCTTCCAGGGAGAGGGCCGAGTCCAGGACCATGCCCAGATTCCTGGCCCTGTCTGTAGGCTGGAGGGAAATACCCCCAGACTAGGGAGGGGGCCATTGTACTGAGACGAGGCGCCCCAAAGAACAGAACCTCCGTCTTCTCCGGATTGAGCTTGATCCGGTTATCTCTGGTCCATTCCAGAACGGCCTCCAGGCACAGATTCTGCAGATTTTGTGTCATCAGCGTACTGATGACAGCAAACTCCATATCTCCTGATGACCTCCCCCAGCGATTGAACAGCACGGGGAGATTGCCGATCCAAGGAGCCGACAAGACATCCCCCAGCTGTACCCGCTGAGTCTGGCCGCGGAGGAAGGAATGGAGCCAGGCCAAGGCCTGACCACCAATTCCCACCTCAGCGAGCCGGGCCAGAAGGTTACCGTGGTCGACAGTATCAAAGGCTGCTGAGAGATCAAGGAGGACGAGGAGGGAGGAACACCCCCTGTCGGCCTCCCTGAGGAGGTCATCCTGCAGAGCAACCAGGGTGGTCTCGGTCCCGCGAAGAGGCCTGAATCCAGACTGGAAGGGATCCAGGATATGATTTACCTCCAGGCATGACTGGAGCCAGACAGCGGCCACCCCCTCACAACCTTGCCCAGGAATTGGAAAGAGTCCGTCGCCATGCCAGGTTTCTTAAGAGTGGGTTTCACCATGGTCTCCTTCAAACGGGAAGGGAAACAACCCTCCCGAAAGGAGGCCGTGGTGATAGAGGAAACCCACTCTGGCATGTTCCCTTTGGCAGATTTTATAAGCCAAGCTGGGCAATAGCTCTGGAGGCCTCTGCCGAAGAAACCGGCCCGAAGTCATCCAGGAGGGGAGAATGGAGGGGTGAGGCACCGGAGGTCCCGAAGGAAGGGCTAGAGCAACTGGGGGCAAGTCGGAATGGATGGCCTCAATTTTTGATCTAAAATGGGCTGCAAATTGCTCACTAGTGAAATCACTTTTTGGGAAGGAACCACCTGGAATAACTCCGAACCTCACCAATTCTCAGGAGGCATAAGATCTTCTAGCAATGATGCGACCAGTCAGCTGTTTAAGAGCAGCCCTATTTACTTCCGTCTTTGCCCTCCATATGAACTCTAGTCTCCTAGTTGCATTGACTCCGTGATTAGACGCTTAGGGCGATCCGGTCAACACCCCGGCGGAACCCACATACCACCTTTCCACCAGGGCATCGACCGGATCGTCTGCCAGACCGCCAGAAAGCTCCCCGAAGGCTTCCATAAACCTGGCCGGGTCCATGAGCCTCCGGGGGCGAGCCCAGGTGTAAGAAGGGCGCTCCCCGCGGGGTGGGGGGGTGATTGACAGGGAAAATTTTAGCAGGTAGTGGTCCGACCATGACACGGGCAGGGGCAAAATGCCCCCAACCCCCAGACACGAATCCGGCGACATGGAGGAAACGACTAGGTCTAGGGTGTGGCCAGCTCTATGGGTGGGGCATAAAACATGCTGAGATAAGTTCATGGAAGTCATGGATTCCATGACTTCCAGAGCCGTCCCCCTCGGCATGCAGGTTGAGGTCCCCAGCCACCAAAAGGCGGGGGATCTCAACAAAGCGGCCGAGATGAACTCATCTCTGGTATTCAAAACGTGGACCCACAGATAGATGAAGGCATTCCACCCCAGAATACACCATTGTCGCGGACCTTCTAACACAAAGGGATTCCCTGTAATATCAAAATTAGAATAGGCCCAAGGAATTAATGGAGCTTCCAGGGGTTGATTTTCCATGATTCAATGGGCCCGCTGTATTTGTAGCTTACTACAATATGTAACATGTGTTCTATCCTTGTGTGTGTCAGTACACACTAAAATAATAAATGATTATTTTGAGGAATTCCCAGTTGCCCTCCCCAGGGGAGAGGAAATTTTAGGAGCTTACAAAAAAACCTGTGTGGTAAAACTATGTAGATCAGATCACAAGCAGATCATATTTAAAAAATAGTCCTGGATGGTAGATCTTACTACTGTACTAAGGAATAAATTGTTTGTCTCATTAACAATAACAGTAAGTAATCAAATGTTCTTGAATAAACAGTGAATTATTATTTCCCATTGTTATATGCCAATACTTTTGAGATGCAGCAACCCTATGGATTAGTGACCACAAAAAATCCCATTATTAACAGCCTTGCCCTTGTCTTGTGCATTCAAGGCTTATTTTCTTGGTATCTCTGTATTTTCTAGTGAGTAACATTGTTACTTGCACCCATCGATATGTATCAAACCTGGTACAAGTAGCTTGTTATATGCTCTGTATATTATTCATTGTGTGTGTGTGTGTGTTGTGTGTGTGTGTGTGTGTGTGTGTGTGTGTGTGTGTGTGTGTGTGTATTGAATGGGCACGAAATGAATTTTTTATTTCGTTTCAGAATGAAATGAAAAAATGATTGTAAAAGAAAAATGAAATGAAATGAACTGGAAATGTTCATTTGACTTCTTCTCTTTTTTTTGTTCCTTCCCCAACGCACCCAATTGGAGGTAGAAAGGTGCGGGGTTTTAAAACTTTTTTTAGCCACTGAAGCAAGCAGCGGCCGTGGCTATTGGCACTGATGGGGGGGGAGCACAGGGTTTTTACACACACACACACACACACACACACACACATTCCATGGGTTGATTCTGAAGACAGGACCTACACATAGAGTATTTGCTTATTTAAGAAAAAAATAACCCCAGCAGAAATCAATAATGAACTGGTTCAACTGGGAGCTGGAAGATCCCAGTTCTTGTCCCTACTAAACCCTGAAATTTGCTGGTTCACTGACTCACTTAGACTGACCTATCTTATAAGACTGTTGTGAGGATAAAACAGAGCAAGAGAGAACCATGTACAGTATGTATGTCAGTTCTAAGTCTGCTAGAGGATCTTTAGGAGATGTTGCAAAGAAATAACTAATATACCACATTCAGTGGTGTTTTCTTCACAGTAGACAGAAGTAAGCATTTAAGGGTTTTAGCCATTACTGGCAATAAGATCTTTCTGGCAGCAACATTTCCAACATTCCTGACTTTTTTCAGGTGCCGTTCAGTGTGTGTCCCCACCCCCCACCCCATTAAAAGCTGGCTGTGCCTGGAAAGGTATAACTCATATTAGCCACATCAAAATGTCAGTTCAAATTAGTAACAACAAGATTGTGTTCTTTATCACATGACTGGGTGTGGCAGATGAATATGCTTTTTCTTTCTAAACAGGAACTGGAAGAAATGATGAGCTCACCCTTAAAAATGCAAACATATTCAGCAAAAATGTGAGGATCATACCTGTCAAGCATGCCGTTTCAGCCAGTACTCTCACAGATTAAAATACTGTGATCCACTGTCTTTCCTTATCAAGAATTATCACATAAATGCACCGGATTCTGCCTAGGCTCTGACCACTGTCATGGGAGGGGCGAGTCACTCTCTGGGTAGTGGCCAGCGAGTGAATAGGGCTCCGCCAATGCTGGCGGGGGGCACAGCCAGCTGCTGACCACTAGTCAGCTGACCTGGCGGCCAATCCCTCCCCTGTAAAGGCTGGCATTGATGGCACCAGCTGCTTTTTTGTTCCCCAGGTAGGAGTGTAAGGTATATTCAGGAGGTGAGTGGCAAATGTTTGCCAAGGCAGGAAACCCACAGATCTCTCCCTGAACAAACGGTCAGCCCAAACACACTGCTGACAGATCTTCCAACGGTTTCTGCAGCTTTGCCTGGTTCCTTTCTCTCCCTCCTCCTCACCCTTGCTCACTTGAGGGAAGAGGTGGGTCCAGGTTTTTGTTGTGGAGTTTTCCCTGCCCATCCCTTTTCCTCTCCCCTCCTCTTCTATCACATTCCCCCTCCCCCCATTTGCCATGCTTCGAGCAGCAGGGGGAGCTCGGAAGGGGGCAAAAGCCAGGAAGGCAGATTAACCATCAGGCTGAGGTCAATCACAGTCGAGATGGAAAGCCGCCGTCCAATCCTTCCTGCAGAACCCTAGCCGCAGCAGAAAATGTTGGGCTTGGTGCCACAAAACCCACCTGTAAGCCATTTCTTCCCAGCGGCAGGTGAAAATTCACCAGGGCGTTCACTGCCAGCCATGCAGAGGCACACCAAGACAGCTGGGGGGGGCGGTTACTACCATGGCTTCGGTGTGGGACTTGGCTGCTGGTGGTGGCCAGGCCAACCTCCTCCTCCTGGCCTAGTGGTGGGAGGGGCAAAGCATGCATGCATGTGTGTCTGTGTGTGCGCACAGTAACGTGCATGCAAATTACGCCTCCCTCCTCCTATCCTGGCAAGCGCCAGGGAGAACTTGACAGGTATGGTGTTGAGACCACAGCAAGCTAATCCTGCTGCAAGCTGTTGGATTTCACAAGAGCCAATAAAAAAATCCAACACAGAGAGATCCAGGCAACATTACCAGTTTATTAGGCCTAATAAAGATGGTAAGGCGAACACGAATCACCCAAGGCAGTAGTGAGACGGTTCGCACCCCAAGACAAAAGGACCCCAACTTTATTTCCTCCCTTCCCGCCCCCACAGAGTGGTACCTCCTCCAGGGTTGGGCTAGGGGTGGTGTTGTGGGGGTCACCAATGAGGTGAGTCCATGAGTCTCTTGGGGGGGGAGGTCCTGGGCGTTCCACAGTCCATGGCCTGGACCTCTGCTTAGGGGAATTAGGCAAGGATTAATCCCTCAATGTGTGGCCAGGAGATTTGACAATGAGAGGGGAGAGGTTGGTATTGTCCAAATGCCTGGGTAACCAAAAAAACAATTAACAGGTAGATGGGGAGACGGAACAATCACAATGGGAGGTGAGGGAATCACAATGAAGGTGGAAAAGCTAGTCCGAAAAGTCCTTTGCTGCCAGACTGTGTCTTAAATGAATGTGGAGATGAAACAATGATGTGCCTCAGGCTGTGATACCATCTTTGGCCCATCTGCTGGGTGTACGTGCTGGCTCCGCTTGGAGGGAATGGAGTCTCGCTGGGTAATTCTTCTTCGGCCATGCTGGTGCTCCTTTATTGCCCCAAAGGTGACTCGGGTCCAGGAAAGTGGAAGAATACAAGGACATGGCTTCAAGCATCTAGCCTTTAGTGAGACGGGGTGCAGAGGAATAGGAAAAAGCCAGGAGGAGATGGGGCAAAGGGGAGGGCAAGGGAAGAAGAGAGAGAGAGAGAGAGACGGGGAAGGGGGGGTAAAGGGTTAAGAAGGGAAAACATGGTGAGGTGAGAGGTAAGGGGGGGTGACCTAGCTTGAGGTGGCAGAAGAGAGGAAGATGGGAGAAAGAAAGGGGGTGGTGGGTCAGCAAGCAACATCAATGGGTGAATGATGAGTCATCCATGATAAGAAATGGGGTGGGTATTGTCTTGAGGTAGAATAATGGCAGACCTTCCCATGGTCCAGAGGCAGATGAAGGGATTTGATGATGTCCAGGTGCTTGAGCTGGAAGCTGGAGGGCTAAGCAGGAAAAAAGGTGCCCCATAGAGCCCATTGTCTCTGTGAAGGAAGGAGAAGATTCCTTCTGGCAAAATCCATTCAGAGGAATCAAGCAGTTTGAACTGGTTCTTCCATGTGGCGGGGTGGCCCTTGCATGGAGGCAACGTGTACCTTTGTCCAGGCCTTGAGATACGTGAAGGAAGAAGGAATTGGGAAAATGGAGGGGTCGGGGATATTACTGGAGGACCGAGGGGGCACAGAGGGGATAGGTGGAGGAACCTTTATTTGGGGGAAGAGAGAGAGGGGGGGAGGAGAAGGGAAAGAGAAAATACTTCTTGGTGCCCTTTTGGCTGGGCAGGGAAGGATGCAGTGTGGAAAAGGGGGTTAATATGAGATGATCCCTCACCCACCCCCAAGTATGTCAAGGTCTGATCTACTGAGGAGTAAGGGGTTGCCCCATTCCCTCTACTTTCCTGAGGCTGGGGGCACATGTCCAGGGGAAACAACTTATCGAATCCACTGTCAATCACCTCCAACCTTTGTTCCCAAGCCTATTTGCTTGCAGGGAAAGAAACCGGGGCTTAGCCATATCTTTTTGGGGGACGGCTGGGCCAATATGGACCAGGTTTGTTTGCATTGTGCTTGTGACGATATCAAGGATTGCAGCCGGATGCGGGGGTCTAATTTTGTCCTTGCCTAATTGACGTGTGCTCGTAGGAGCGGGTGCGGGCCTGCCTCCACAGACACGTGTCTGCTCCCAATTCACACACACACAGTTTTTTGTGTCCTCTACATTTCCCCCCCTTTTTAACATGAGGGGTGCCTGGCATGCTGCCAGGCATCCCCTTACTTTGGTGCTGCGCCTGCCTTGCCTTTCCGGTTGGACTGGCCGCCTCATTTAACGAGGGAATAACGAGAGGTCACAAACATTACCGCACACCGGATCAGGCCACGAGTCACCACCAAAAGCACAAGAAAGCCAATTATTATTAGGAAAAGTTCCTTTATCCAATTGATATTAGGAAGCCAGCCGGTTAATATTTCCCCCATGAGGGGCCAGCACTGGGGTAAGATTTCTGTGTGTCCTAGGCGACTTGGTGATTTTTTTTTTTTTGACATTGGTCTATACTTGTTTACTCATATTTACATAAAAACAGCAAGGACTCAAGACTGTCTCAGTTGCTGAGCACAAAGTCGAAGGTGATTTTATGCTGAACCAAAGTGTCTGCTGTGACATTAGTGAGGGCTTCAAGTTGGCAAGAGAGTCGCCTGATTTGTCTTACATTCAAAGCGACACCCCACGCAGGAAACATGATAGCCCCAAATCTCTGAGCCTCAGAAAGGCAGGTGTGTTCTGGGTCAAAGCCTTGGTCCTCATTAAGGCCTTGCCTGGCTCGTCCCTGGTGAAGGGGGCCTGGCCAGGCAGAAGCTGGCTGGTTCTTAGGGTAAAATTGAATGCCAGCCGGGATCTCCCCAGTTGACAGA
This sequence comes from Phrynocephalus forsythii, assembly GCA_029282475.1. Classification (NCBI taxonomy): domain Eukaryota; kingdom Metazoa; phylum Chordata; class Lepidosauria; order Squamata; family Agamidae; genus Phrynocephalus; species Phrynocephalus forsythii. The sequence goes on from JAPFRF010000010.1 coordinate 76,661,634, forward strand.
AGGGGACCTGTACCAAGGGAGAGGCATAGGTCAGGGTCCTGTGTGTTGGCTGATTATGCCATGGCACACAGACGGGAGTCAGCGGCCAGTGCTGGTTGTAACCAAGGGAGAATTGGTCCAGATCCAAGACTCCCCCCTCTTGCTGTTCCCCAAGGGGCATGGAGTACAAGTGTGTAGCATTCCACTTCTTAGGGTCCAGACAGGCAGCTGGCACAACCGGCCACCCTTGTCTATGGTGGGTGGGGCCATGTGCATGAACCCAACAGTCAGTTACGTTGAACATTTATGTAGTGTTGTGTACCAGCCTGCAGAGTGCATTTCTCCCTCATTCTGCAGAAATGGGGTGAAGGAAGTGTAGGAGGCTCCCTAGGAGGCATAGGAAAAAAGCATGTAGGAACACGATGGGGTGGGGAGGGACTAAAAACAGAGGGTGAAGGGACAGAGATGGCCTGGAGGGGTACACTTGCCATTTGCAGAGGTTTTCTTGGGCCGGCGCAGGTTCCGTCTCAGGTCCAGTACACAAGAGTCATCTCCTCGTCTCCCAGGGAAGAGAGCAGTGGCGCAATGATGTGGGCTCTGATCCAGGCGGCCGCTGGTCCTTCCGTCGTTGGATTCTCAAGCGCATGGGTCTCAACCGCTTACAAGCCCAGTCCTCTGTGGGTGGTCTCACGGCTTCAACCTTGGAAGGTGAACCCAGGATTTGAGTCCCTCAACTTTCACCATGGTGGGGGTGCTAAGGAGGACTTTGGTGTGGAGGCGACCATTTGGCTTCCAGGCGGCTGGGGTGCAGTTCTTTCAACAGGACCCAATCCCCTGGGTGGATCTCGATAGGGGGGCCTCTCTTGGGGGCGCAGCAACCTGCTGAGAGAGAGGGAGAGAAAACCCCTTCCCGACTCCCTAAAATAGACGGCAGGGGCTGATCCCCTGAGTTAGGTTTTGGGGCTAGAGCGACAAAGGGATTACCATGGAGGGGCTCAAAAAAGGGGGGGCAGTCCTAGGCGGGCGGTGGGAGTGGCTCAGATGTGGGCCAGAGCAATGGGTAGGGCTTTTGGTCATTCGAGTCCTGTTTCTTGGCAAATTTTTAGCCAATTGCCATGGGTTTTTTTTTTTTTTTTTTTTTTTTTTTTTTTTTTTTTTTTTTTAATTTTGAGCCTCTTAACTTTTCTGGAGGCTTGTGGCCAATAAGTCGAATGTAGGGAGGTAGATGGCCACCCAACCAGAAGATTCTACTTAGCCCCAGCCCTGGGCATTTTCCATGAGATCAACGTGCCATGCCTCCCCTGGGTAACAGGTCTGTCTAAGAACCCCCTGGGGTATAGTTTTAGTTCCCCATGGGTTGTTCTGTAGGCAGATGAGGCAGGAAACAACCATGCCTTTGCAAACTGATTGCAGTTCAGGGTGGAAGTATCGATGTCTTAGCCAATTGTACAAAGTTTTCCCTGAGGAATGTGAGCCCCTCATGGAACCGTTTGACTTAATAGGACAGTATTGCTGAGAGGAACTGCCCAAGCCCATTGATCACCCACTAGCCATTCTCCCACTTCTCGCCAGACTGTAGGGAATTCAGGGAGGAGTACAGAGGAGCAGTTCTTTGTTCAGGAGGCGGGGGGCAGGCTCCCCCCTTTTCAGATATGACAGTGTGTACTGGGGTGGAAGGAACTGCATGATGATGGGGCTAAGAGTACAAGGGAGTACGGAGGAGGGGGGGTTAGAAGGGAGGGGCTAAGAAGAAGGGGGTAGAAAAGAGAGGGGTTGCGAACCGGATGCCCCACCACATGGCTAGGACTATGATATTGGGGGGGACAGGGCGAAAAAACCAGAAACTGGGTGAAGGACCATGTGGGGCACCTGGGACACCATTTAAGCAGGGATTCATCCCAGCAACGGCCAAAACAAAAAGGGAAACAAAGAACGGGGCCCAGCAGTTGCCATGAGGTCCCCAGGCTGCTCGAATTAGGCCATATAGTGGGTCTGGAGGGGGGGTAGCCTTCCCCCCTTTTCCACATCGGGGTTAGAATGTCCCCACCCCGGTGTAAAACCTTTAATCAGCGAAAAAGGGGGGTAGGCGGGGGAAAAACACATGCCTTCTCTTCTTAGAATGGAGAGGGCAAATAAACATTAGGGCCACTTTTTTCAGGGCCATGCCAGGCTAGGATTAATCCAGCCATCTTTTAAAAATTGAGGAGCTAAAGGGTGGTCCTCCTTAGAGCCAGCCCACCCATGGGGGAACTTGCCTCTATGTGCAATAGGCTTTTTCCCTCAAGCCGGTGGTGGGAAGGGAAAACATTATAACACTAAACAGTAAATACACACACCTGGCAACCAGGACACAACAAGGGGGATGCTTAGGATTCCAGCCTGGAATTACTGCAGGCTGGAAAGGGGGGGCACCCCTACCACCCATGTGCAGCTCAAAACCATCCAGCACACAGAGGGAGTGAGGGGGCATCTCGCATGGGCACACACACATACATATACACACACAGTTCTTGCTGCTCAGACAGAGAGTGCACTCTGCAGAAGCTCAGAGGCACCATCATTCTCCGCCCCAGGGAGGAAAATGAGGAAAGGAAGGCATTGGGAGAAGGGGGGTGCATCCACATGGTCCTGTGCTTTCCCATGTGCTCTCCGTACACACACACACACACACACACACACACACACACAGCTATCGGAAAGGTGGAGTGCAGCAGCCAAGGCAAGAGAGGGGCCAGAAATCGCAGGCACACGTTGGTACACACACACAAGGGTCGCAAGACCACGCACCCCAGACTCACAACAGAGAAGACAACACATTCATTCAATGCTCCCCGAAAAGGAAAACAGATAAAGTGCCCCCCCCGGGTAAATCCTGAAGGAAAGGCAGTGGGAGAGGATCGGGAAGCGGTGGGAGCTGAGGGACCCCCATTTTGGTGACTTTCCCCATGGGAATAAGGGGGTTTTTAGGGGTTACAGGAACATAAGGGGGCGGGAAATCTTCTTCCTCGGAGTTTTTGTTCAGGGCGGACCTCCCCCGAAGAGAATTTTCGTGGTGGCTGGTCTCGCTTTTGGGGCCGCTAATGCTGCGAGCTTCCCCAGCCGTTTTTTTTTAAACTGGGGCTCGAGACCATCTTCCTTACATAGGGTGGCCTCTTCTCCCAAATTATTACCAATTTCCCTACCACCAGAACTTTTATGTTGTACAAATTTTTAGGTTACACTAGCTGTTTGTCACACAAGGGTCCACTATAGATAGATAGATAGGTAGGTAGGCAGAGAGCAAGGGAGGAGAGAGAGAGAGAGAGAGAGAGAGAGAGAGAGAGAGAGAGAGAGAGAGAGAGAGAGAGAGAGAGAGAGAGAGAGAGAGAGAGAGAGAGAGAGAGAGAGAGAGAGAGAGAGAGAGAGAGAGAAAGGTGAAGAAGGCTCACCTTCCCTTTTGGATTGGAGCTGAATAATTTTTCCTCTGTAGGAGAGGAAAATCAATCGAGCTCCAATGTGCTTGGCATCTGGGGGTTTGGGTTTTTCAGGATAACCAGGTCCACATACTTTTGCTAGAGCCTCCTTGTAAGGAGGCCTCCCCTGGATTCAGTAATATGGACCCAAGGGGCAAGGAGGTTAGTTTATGTACATAAGTAGCCCCAGGGACCTGGCAGAGGAATATTGTCTTGTGGGGGGGGGTCCCCACGTGAAGGTGCCTGGGTTTCCTGAAAAGAGGGGCTTTTTGGCATTCTGACCGTCTGGTCAGTTCTAAAGACAGAGGTGAGTCTCCCCAAGGGGGCTAGCATTTGAATTCCCTTGGGACTGAGATAGGAGGATGAAGAAGGCTGGTGCTCTACTAGCACCCCCTTCTAGAGATGATGGGGATGGGATCGGCTGGTGATGAGTCAGCCTTGTGGCTGGCACAGGAGAGGGTCAGATGGAGAAAGTCTTCCCCCCTCCAAACAGGATCTGTTAGGTGGTTGGACTTGCATTTGGTGGTGCTGAGGATGCAAGTTTTTCCCAACCCTTGACAAACTGGGGTTTTGAGGCCGCCTTGCCGGCAAATGCCTGCCTCTCTGCCCAGATTGTAAAAAAAATTCCCTCCCGTGGCCTTCGGGAAGGGTCCTGGCCAAGGTGGTATAAAAGCCAGTGTTTCTCTGCAGAGTTTTGCTAGCTTAGTCCTTTTTACCTTTTTTTTCTTATTTTTTTATATTTTAGTCTCTGGATCCACCAAGGCAGGGAAGTGGTCCAGGGCGCAACCAAGGGGAGTCTTTTGGACACCAACGGAAGACAACTCGTTTCCCATCACGGCAGACACTAACACTGGGACTTCCCTACTTCCACTAAAAAAATTTGGATTTCCTAATTATCTCTTTTATCAATTTTTCCTTCGAATTCCCTTACCCTACTCCTTATAATTCCAGGCCTGGGGAGTTTTTCGCCACACGCACTGCGACCCTAGTGGCCCAGATTGTGCCAGGAGGACGTCTCCTCCCCCCCCTTTTTGGCTCTGGCTTCTCCCCGCTCCCAATCACGCGAGTCCCACTGCCCTCTGGGACTCTCGACCCCACGGTCCAGGCCTCACCTCTACCTGGGGAGCACACTCAGGAGTTTGGAGTTACCGCAGGACAAGGTTTTTGTGGATCCCTACGCAAGGGGAGGGAGTTTTTTAATCCTCCGGCGGCATGGGTGGCTCGCTACACCCCTACCCCCACTTGGGCCCCCGTTCCGGGAACCCTACAGAGACCCCCTTGTCCTACCCCCAAACACGCACTCTCTCGCTCGGACGGGGTAGAGCCGTCCCTCACTCACGCACACTCAGGTTCCGGGGCGTTTCGCAATTCTTACCACTCTTCTGGTCCCAGCTTCTTCGTCCGAACTCTCAGCTCGCCGCGATGGTCTTCCTCTTTGAACCCTAACAGCTGGATGTCTCTTACTCCGTTCGTGGGGACTACAGGGGTCTGCCAGAGGGGGTCTAGGCTCCCTCCTCCCAGCAATCAGCCGGTGGCGCCAGAGAGAGAGCTGGGCCGCCTCTGGTTTCGTCCTGAGTCCCGCAGAAGGGAAGCTCCCAAAACGGGGCCAAAAGAACTTTTTGAGCGGCCCCAGAGGTTTCAGGGAGAAGCAATCCCTTCCAGCCCACCCAGGGACGCCAAATGTTGAGACCACAGCAAGCTAATCCTGCTGCAAGCTGTTGGATTTCACAAGAGCCAATAAAAAAATCCAACACAGAGAGATCCAGGCAACATTACCAGTTTATTAGGCCTAATAAAGATGGTAAGGCGAACACGAATCACCCAAGGCAGTAGTGAGACGGTTCGCACCCCAAGACAAAAGGACCCCAACTTTATTTCCTCCCTTCCCGCCCCCACAGAGTGGTACCTCCTCCAGGGTTGGGCTAGGGGTGGTGTTGTGGGGGTCACCAATGAGGTGAGTCCATGAGTCTCTTGGGGGGGGAGGTCCTGGGCGTTCCACAGTCCATGGCCCGGACCTCTGCTTAGGGGAATTAGGCAAGGATTAATCCCTCAATGTGTGGCCAGGAGATTTGACAATGAGAGGGGAGAGGTTGGTATTGTCCAAATGCCTGGGTAACCAAAAAACAATTAACAGGTAGATGGGGAGACGGAACAATCACAATGGGAGGTGAGGGAATCACAATGAAGGTGGAAAAGCTAGTCCGAAAAGTCCTTTGCTGCCAGACTGTGTCTTAAATGAATGTGGAGATGAAACAATGATGTGCCTCAGGCTGTGATACCATCTTTGGCCCATCTGCTGGGTGTACGTGCTGGCTCCGCTTGGAGGGAATGGAGTCTCGCTGGGTAATTCTTCTTCGGCCATGCTGGTGCTCCTTTATTGCCCCAAAGGTGACTCGGGTCCAGGAAAGTGGAAGAATACAAGGACATGGCTTCAAGCATCTAGCCTTTAGTGAGACGGGGTGCAGAGGAATAGGAAAAAGCCAGGAGGAGATGGGGCAAAGGGGAGGGCAAGGGAAGAAGAGAGAGAGAGAGAGAGAGACGGGGAAGGGGGGGTAAAGGGTTAAGAAGGGAAAACATGGTGAGGTGAGAGGTAAGGGGGGGTGACCTAGCTTGAGGTGGCGGAAGAGAGGAAGATGGGAGAAAGAAAGGGGGTGGTGGGTCAGCAAGCAACATCAATGGGTGAATGATGAGTCATCCATGATAAGAAATGGGGTGGGTATTGTCTTGAGGTAGAATAATGGCAGACCTTCCCATGGTCCAGAGGCAGATGAAGGGATTTGATGATGTCCAGGTGCTTGAGCTGGAAGCTGGAGGGCTAAGCAGGAAAAAAAGGTGCCCCATAGAGCCCATTGTCTCTGTGAAGGAAGGAGAAGATTCCTTCTGGCAAAATCCATTCAGAGGAATCAAGCAGTTTGAACTGGTTCTTCCATGTGGCGGGGTGGCCCTTGCATGGAGGCAACGTGTACCTTTGTCCAGGCCTTGAGATACGTGAAGGAAGAAGGAATTGGGAAAATGGAGGGGTCGGGGATATTACTGGAGGACCGGGGGGGGGGCACAGAGGGGAAAGGTGGAGGAACCTTTATTTTGGGGAAGAGAGAGAGGGGGGGGAGGAGAAGGGAAAGAGAAAATACTTCTTGGTGCCCTTTTGGCTGGGCAGGGAAGGATGCAGTGTGGAAAAGGGGGTTAATATGAGATGATCCCTCACCCACCCCCAAGTATGTCAAGGTCTGATCTACTGAGGAGTAAGGGGTTGCCCCATTCCCTCTACTTTCCTGAGGCTGGGGGGGCACATGTCCAGGGGAAACAACTTATCGAATCCACTGTCAATCACCTCCAACCTTTGTTCCCAAGCCTATTTGCTTGCAGGGAAAGAAACCGGGGCTTAGCCATATCTTTTTGGGGGACGGCTGGGCCAATATGGACCAGGTTTGTTTGCATTGTGCTTGTGACGATATCAAGGATTGCAGCCGGATGCGGGGGTCTAATTTTGTCCTTGCCTAATTGACGTGTGCTCGTAGGAGCGGGTGCGGGCCTGCCTCCACAGACACGTGTCTGCTCCCAATTCACACACACACAGTTTTTTGTGTCCTCTACAATGGTGAGGATACTGGTATCGTTTACAAAGTATTCATAACTGTTTTAGATCACTGGGGAAAACAAACATCCTCAATGTATTCTTGAAGGCTTTCATGGCCAGGATTTGATGGCTCTTGTGGGTTTTTCAGGGTTTTTCGCCATGTTCTGGAAGTTTTTCTTCCTGACCTTTTGCCAGTCTCTGTGTCACAGAAAGAACTCCTAGCTGCCTGAGCTCCTATCCACTGAAGATGCTAGCCACGGCTTTTCAACAATGAAAAGTGGAATTCAACTGCCCATATTTTCCCTACTCTTACAACATTTCAGAATAGGGCCACAATATTAAACTTTAATTTGCTTTTACCTGCAAGTAGTGTTTTACTCTGCTAGTAGTACTGTGTAAGAGGGAATATGCACTGCTCCAGCATTCCAGTGAATGAACACTTCAAAAGTGTAATCAGTCAAAATTAATTTATTTATTTTTGTTGCCACCCATGCAATCCTTTGGGGAGGGTATTGTACCCCCCAATTTTATTGGTAGTCTGCTTCTGTCTTGCTTGTTTGTTTGTCGCTGTTTGTTTTTAAGTGTACACCGCCCTGAGTTCCGTTTTGGAAGATAGGGCGGTATATAAATAAATAAATAAATAAATAAATAAATAAATAAATAAATAAATAAATAAATAAGCTCCTGGACATGAGGCTGCAGTCCTGTGAGCTGTTAGCTGCAAATATGCCCCACAGAATACAAGAGGGTTTGACAAGATATATATATAATGGCTCTGAAATTTTTGTTTTAAAGGAACCCTTTGGGGTTAGATGTGAAGCCTTTCCTTCACCCACATAGTCACCCAGAAACAAGTTGTTCATAAGGATGATCATAGGCTTGCTGTCAAGGAATGGTAACTGAGGCAGTAGGTGAATAAATGTAACTGGCACAAGGAAATAAAACTGCCACCTCCTAAGCTACTTGCTGAGTCACACCTGCATAAAGCATGAGTATTGTTAGGTGTGTGCATGTGCATATCTTCACATGTGTATACTGTACATAGAAGTGATCTCCGCCAGCATTTACTGCTGCTACATGTCAATTAATATGCCATTTTTATTTGCAAAACATTGTTTAATGCATCATCACCACATTCTGAGGAAGGCCTGTATTTTAATTTATTTATTTTTTACAAAGAGCGAGACCAAGGCTATTGGAATTATAAAGTTTTAAGAGAGCTTTTGAACTCAAGAATTTAGTACAAAGGCGAATGTTACCTGCTGTGGAGTTTTCTACTACACTGATGAGAAAAAGCCTCCCTTTTTGAAGGCTACTCAAGTCACCAATTCTAAGAGGGCTAGGGATTTTTTAAACAGTTTTGGAGAAAAGATGGCATGCCCAACCTCACTGTGGTTGTGAGAACGAAGGAAGGAGAGAACAGCAGGCTGCTGATCAAAAATACAATAGGTTATTGTAGCCTAAAGTGCTCAACACCAAATAGATGTTATAGCTGAAAGTGATGTATGAAACTTTCTATGAACATCTCCAGTTGTGCCTGGGAGGTAGATTTCTTCTGCCAAATGAGATATGCTAAACCAATGTTAGAAAATTTAATGGATTACTTCTCAGATAGAGTGCCATTGTATTGATATATTTAACACAGAAAATTTAAGCCATTTAGGTGAATTGCAGACATGTGGCGGAGGAAAGCCATAGAAAACAGAGAAAGAAATGTCCCACATAAACTATGGTCCCAGCTAAAAATGAGTTCCATCAATAACTGTTCTTTGTAGCATCATTGATGCCTCCATTGTCTGCTCCAGAGCTTTATTTTTTTTAATCCAGAAGCCAATTGTCAGGGGGAGGGTTAAGGGTTAAATTTCCTTACATCATGCAGTTTATTTGCCTTTTATTAATAGTACACATTGATTATAATTGTGAGATTGCTGTCTCTAATTAAATAGCAGGTAAGAGGGTTACTAAATAAATAGCCAAAGTGTTAGCAAATGAGACAGAAAGCTCCACTGATCATGTTTCTTTTAATCAATTATGGTGCTTTTCTGTAGTGATATCTGAGACTTAACAATGGCTTTTTATCATTAACATTCTGTCTATTTAATACCACACTAGTATTTCCTGTTTTAATAAAACTAAGAGTTTTAGAGGCGTCTTCTTATTTTACCCAGCTGTAACTGCATCTCTCTGCTCATTTCTCCCCTTTTATTGTAACTGTTGAGGTTGCAGGACTCTTGGAGTTTGGATAGCATTTTTTATTTATTTTATGTTACTGAATAACACAGCAGATCATTTCAAACACAACAGACATGTAGTTATAAAAACACACACACAATGAAGGCTTATATAAACCTGTTGTTTGAGTCAGAAATTAAAATAATAATAGAAAATAAATCAGTTGCCATCTGAAAGCTTCTTGGATGTGTACTGAAACCTTTCGATCTCACAAGAAAATAAGTCCAGTTGCCATGACTCAACTTCCAGATAACCTCACCTGGATGACTACTTTTACACAAGCTCTAAAATCCGGTGGCAACTTTAATTTGGACCAGAGATCATGGGGGTTTGTCACTCTTCCTGTGTTCCCACCCCTCCGCACTCCATTGTTCCTGTCTGCAGGAGGGGAGGGAGAAAAAAAGGGAGAAAAAATGCAGGCTCACCTCTGTCTGCTGGTCGAAGCAGCCCCGTAGGGAGTCCTGTCTCTAAAAGGGGCAGCAGGGACAAAAAAACAAACAGAAGGCGAGGGAGCCTGGCTACAATCTGCATCGGAAGATTTTTTTACCTCCTGGAGGCCAGGTACTTGAAAAGTGCACTGGACCGCACTTAGGTGTGCGTGGTTGTACTTATTTTTTTTAAAGTCCAGAGCTGGTGGGAAAACATTTTTAAGCTCCAGATCTGGGAGCCCTTTGCCTCAGATTTTAGGGGTCGTGTAAAAGCGCCCAAAGTGAGAATCTTCACAGACAAGAGGTAGTCATGTTAGTCTGTGTTTGCATATATCAGGCAACCCCCCTCACACAAAAAAACCCATGTAGGAGAAACTGGATTTGTCCACAAAAGCTCACTTTGAAGTACAGTATAGCAATTCTTTTTAAGATGCTGCAACATTTTTGTCTTCTTTATTTTCCCCCTTTCATTTTCTCTGATTTATTTGCCTTATACATCTTTATAACTGGTTTAATGGAGTGTATACCTATAATTCAATAGACTGACTTGAATGGATACTTATTCCTGTGGAGGCCATGATTCCCATATCCACCTGAATGGTTTTTTTAAAAAATCACATAACCCCTTATTTATTTCTGCCAAAGATGACAAAATATGTATACATACACTATTAATGACCCATGCATTCTGCTGACAGGAAAAGCTGAACTACCTCAGTTTTCTATAAGGACCTTCCTAAATGTGTCTCCCAGAAGAGAAAGCCTCAGTAGTTTTGGGTGCATTATACAGAGAAGAGGAACCTCAAAAGAATGAACAGGTAAACTCTGTCTGAGTTCTGTACCCCTAGAAGATCATCATAAGTTAGTGTTGCTTTAATGACATTTAATTTAATTAGGAAGAGGTTTCCAGTCAACACTTTTCTTCAAGAGCTCATCCCAGAGGAGGTTTCTGTTTATCAAACTGAAAGGTACACTTAAATCAATAAATGCACTGTACAACTGCCCATCCCCATGCCATATATTGTTAACTATAAAACAAATTGCTTCTCTCATTCTTTCAGTAAGGCGGAAATTTGCTTTGCTCAGTCCTCCACTATCTGTAAGAGAAATTTGGCATAGACTTTTACAGCAAAATATATTAGACTACTGTATTTTAACCTGGAATCCTTTCAGTCTCCTTTACAAAGCTGTGGTTTGATTATTCTGAGCTTCCAATCAGGAGAAATACACCCTATGTTGTTTATGTGATGAAATAAGTCAAGAAGTAAAGCAGGCTAATAATAATTAGATGCCATCAAATTGACGGCTACTTATGACAACTCTTTCCAAATTTTTCTAGGTATAATTTACTTAGAAATGATTTATCATTCTTTCTTCTTGAAGCACCCAGGGACTCTGCAGCTTGCCCTAACTTACCCAAGATGGCTATTTTTTAAGTTTTTCAGTTAAAGTTTAGAATGCTTTAAACCTCCTGGTGTTTTATTCTTATTTAATAACTATATAACAGACTCTTCTTACTACATGTTAACAAGAAGCAATTTGGGAAAATTATATTTCCAAGAGTTTTTTTTTCGTCATATGATGATCTACCAGCTTTCATATTGCCAATCAAGCCAGATGAAAAAACTTCCCATACCATGGCAAGTACTGTACAAGTATTTCAAAGGCTTCTCATGGCCTGCCTGTAAACAGTTTCCAAAAGGTATGCTGTTTGGTTGGTTGGTTTTTAATATTGAGCCTCAATTTCCAAATCCCCACAACTTTTAGCAACATAGCAAACACGCTGGTCTGCAACTAATATTTTTTTTAGTATTCCTGCATAATTTTGAGCATAAACATGTAAGCTCTGTAGCACAAAGTGTCATCATGAGCTTTCCTCATTTTTTCCTCTCTCAGTCTGTTCTTCTGCATCCTACATTGTTTATCAAATCACAGCAGGTTTTTTTGTTCCTTTAGTCATTTGCTCTAAATAAAGCTTTAGTTTGAAAACAAATGGTGTGATGATAATACACACAAAGCAAAAATCAATATTTGCCTCAGGCAAATACAGTGCTTCCTAGAATGTATCCTACATTTGATCACAAAAAGAAATTAAGATACTGTACATCATATCTATTTCTTGCAATCTTAATATCTTCTCTTACACTATATCCATATTCTGTACCTCATTTTATTGTGATGCAGTGTGTGAATGTAGTGCAAGAGAACAGCAGAACACAGATGGCTTTTATGTCTTGACATATCACTGTAAATCAATAACACTGTTCACATTATGGATGGAATATATGCAGGGATATAATAATCTGGGGGCACCAGCATCAATAACCTATAGATAAAATGTAAACAGTAATCCCAGCAGGCTTCATGCAGCTATGTTTGCTTTCTTATCACTAAACAACCAACAGTACATCTTTTAAACTGTGAAAAGGTAACAATTGGGGTACCAGAAGACTCAGTCTTGGACCCAGTGTTTTTCAACATTGTTATTAATGACTTGGATGAGGGAGTGCAGGGAATATTTGTCAAATCTGTGTGTGATATAAAATTGGGTAGAATAACTAATACCTTGGAAGAGATGGACATTATTCAAAATGATCTAGATAGGCTTGAGCACTGGGCTGAATACAACAGAATGGAATTCAAAGGGGATAAGCAAAAAGTACTACAACCTAGGAAAACAAACCAAACACAGTTACAAGATGTGGGATGCCTGGCACAATAATACTATGAAGGAGAAGAGTCTTGGAATAATTGTAGATCACAAGCAGAATATGAGCCAACAGTGTCCCATGGCTACAAAAAAGGCAAGTACTGTTTTAGGATGCATTAACAGAAATATATTCTCTAAATCCTCCAAGGGCGTTTATACACGACCCCTAAGCTCTGCCGCAAATGGCTGCAAGGTCCGAACCTTAAAAATGTTTACCCACCAGCTCCGGACTTTGCAGACAATTAAGTGCGACCCCGCCCACTTTAGCGCGACCCAGAGCAGTTTTCTTGTACCTGCTTTTTGGATGTGACAAATATTTGATCCGGTGTAAAGATAATGAGTGCGGGGCTCTCCTGGCTTCTGTTTGTTCTTTTTTTGCGCCCCGCCCCTTTAAGAGATCTGAATGCTGTCCGGAACAAAACGGCATTCTTTTCTTTCTTTTTTCTCCCTCCCTCAGGCAGCCAGCAACCAGGAAGTGCGGAGGGGGGTGGGGACAGAGAAAGAGCGACGAACCCGTAAGATCTCTGGTCCGAATTTAAGCGGCCAGCGGATCTTAGGGGTCGTGTAAAAAGGCCCTAGGATACCAGCTTTCCTCTATTCCCCACTGGTTGGGCCTCATTTAGAGTAGTGTGTCCAGTTCTGGACACCACACTTCAAAAAAGACGATGACAAATGGGAACGAGTACACAGGAGAGCAACAAGGATGATCAGGAGGCCAGAATCCAAGCCCTGTGAGGAAGCACTGAGATAACTGGTTGTGTTTAGCCTGAAGAAAAGAAGACTGAGGGAATATATGATAGCACTTTTCATACAGAGAAGAGGCAGGATAATGAGCTGAAGCTACTGAAAACCAATTGTAAGCTGTAAGATATAATAACAACTGTTAGACCAGTACAAGAATGGAATCAGTTACTTCAGGAGGTGGTGAGCACCCCAGCGCTAGATACATTCAAGAGAAAATTGGATAACCATCTGTCAGACCTGCTTTGATTTGTATTCCTCCACTGAGGAAGAGGTTGGACCTGATATCCTTATAGGGACCCTTCCAACTCAATGGCTCTATGATTCTAAAGACCATTCCAAAGGCCCCACAGGCCTGCAAATTTTGTGGGAAAGTATCCGTTTTGTCATTAAAATAATTAGTGGTTGAGGAATCCTGTACTTAACCCCTTTATCAATTGTTCCAAAAGTAGTGAAACAACAAAGGAATAATACTGGAGATATTCAATGGTGTATAAAGACTGACCTTCAGATACTTAAATCAACTGCAATACAGTTTAAAGGAGTATCAGTAATGGTCATCTACTCCCCATCCTACACCTTCTTTAAGCAAACTTCATGAATGTCCCATCACTCTATCTTATTTTTAATTACAAACAAGATAGCACCAACCAAATTTTACATTCTAACAATGCATTATTGTCTTTAGTCGCAAGCTGTGTTTTTTGTAGGATAATTAAATCAAAATGAGGTTCAAATGCAGTCAAATTCCTTCCACAATGGAAGGATTAGGCCAGCTTTTTAAAAATGAATTAATTTTAGCAGGTGTTACAAGTTCTTGAATATAACTATTTGGGGAGAAACATATTGTTTTACTCTACTCAGTCTGGTCTGGTAGTGGAAGAAGTTAGCAACTAACCCCAAGTCCATGTCAAGTTTAGTTCACCATGTCTTTTAATACTATCTGATCTTCCTATCTGAGTAAGGATTGTTCACCTTTAAACTTGTTTGCACAATCAGAACTCACTGGTTCTTCAGTGTATGTTTGAGGAAGTTTTTGATTATTCAGCCTCAGGAACACCACCCACCTCTTATTCCAAATGCCTCCTAGTAGACTATTGTATTAGATCATCCCCTATTATGTGCTACATGGAACAGTGTAGTCTCTTCCAGCTGATTTCAAATGTATAACTGTTGCCAAAAGCACTACCTCTAGTGTAACATCTTCCATTCTTTGCCCTTTTTCTTTACCTATGAAAACCAAACCCACTGACTATCATCTCCTGTTTTAGCTAGAATCGGAAGATTACATTCCTCAGCTCTTCTCTTTACATTTTAATAAAAGTGTCTGCACCACAAAAATATGCTTTTGAACACTTTACTACATCTGATCTTTCCAAAGCTCTACCTTAACAAAAAAATGGCTGCAACTAAAATCATTTCAGCTTATCTTTCTCCTCAGGATTGAAAATCCTGAACTTGTCTGTGAGAAGGTTGTTGCCTACCATGGGCGGAAACTAGATCTTTCAGTTGTGACCCATGTAGGGTACAAGAAAGTATTGAATGTTGAGACTAATTGAGGTTATCATTACCTTTAGCATGAATGACTAGGGCATCAGATAAAGGTGTGTGTGATAACTGAGAGGTTTTAAAATAAAATAAAAAACTTGTGCAGTAACCAAACTGTATAGTCTGAAAGGGCCTGCCTAGCTCTGCAAAGAAATCTGCCATTGTCCCAATCTTTTAATGTAGCCAAAGCCTGTATCCATCAAAATAGAAGGTGTCTCAGGAAGTAGATTTCAGTCTATAAAAGCTCACAATTAAATACATATATCTTTAAAGTGCCACCATATTTTATGATTTTCTTTTCTTTCACTCTCTCTCCCCTTTAAGTTTGTAAACAATGTGAAACAGCACAACTACCTGTTTAAAATAGCATCAAAGGACCAATACACTACGATTACAATATCCTTTATGCTCAGTGCTTCTGAAAAACAACATAATTAAATTCTATATTTTTAAGGAATGTATGATCCAAATAAGCTGTTTACAGAAACTCAATGATTTTGGAAAAGTAACAAACATTGGGGTTTTTTTTTTTAAGAATCATCAGCAATCCCTCTACCAATCTGAATAGTATTTACACTATCCATAGTCCTTATTTGTTGTTCTCTCAATCCATTTTCTTTATCAGGTGCAAATTAACAAATTTATTTATAACCTTTAAATCCTTCTTTTTTCTTCTTTAAATTGTTTTAAGTCCTCCCTTCCTCTCCCTCTTTTTCTTGCAGGTTTTTATATTTTCAACTTATCAACTTACCAGGAGTTGAAGCTGATTTGCTATCCAGCAATTTCAATAGTCTCTCTAGAGCCCTTTTTCAGCCACACTGTTTTTTTTAAATCTCCCCTCCCCAATGCATTTAAATGCTATCTTCTCAGTCTCCTGCCCCTTCCTCTATAAGGTCACTTGATTAGCTTCTAAACTGTGATAGTTTCTTACTTGTCATCATAGATTGTATAGTGTCTTTACCTGGCCTCTTTCATTCTCTCTTGAATTTTATGACTCAGCCAATATTGTTAATAATATATCAGTTTCTCAGAGGACATTTTAAACGCAGGCTAGTGCTTTATAAACAAAAAGAAACCAGCCTTCTGTTAAGGTTTTGCTACCCTTCATTTTATCTGTTTGACTAGACACTGATGTATATTTTGAAATTACAACATTATAAGCATGCCGTTAAATATGGACTATTGGGTTCCAATAGGGGTGAAAATATTAGGAAGTAGGTGCAGTTCATTTACCGAGAGTGGAAGACCTGGAGAGTTTCAATATACTTGTGCAGGAGGTACACTGAAAGGGTGAATCCATGTAAGGATCTTTTGTGTTATTTGAATTTGTATTTTATTTCCAGGCTTTAAAGACTACCAACCAGGACCTGTTTCCTTTGTGCTGTGGATCACTGTGACGTACACACCCACACCTTTACTATTTCTGCTGCCACCACCAGCTTCCTGGATCATTTTATTTTTATTAATAAGAGAGTCTGGCACCAAGTTGAATCTTTTTAAATATAACTTGTAACATTTATTGATTAACATTTGGAACCTCAATATTATGTATGTGATGACTGACTAACTTATATGCCTTAATAAAACGTAGTTCACAATACTTCCTATTTATTCACACAGTTATTTCCGTCCATATTTATAAACCAAACTTTATCCTAGCCCCTAACCAGCCTCAAGATTTTACTCCTGATTGACTATTAAATAACTATCTTAGATCTTAACTGCTTTATGACTCTCTGGCTTCTCCCTTTTTTAGGCACAAGATTCTATGCATTTATATTCTTTAGCCATGCCCACTCATCACTGGTTGACTATTCTAAACACTCACATCAATATTCATAAATAACAATATATATGCATAACCAACCCTGTTTGTCACGATCACTTACTTTGGTAGATAAATATACTGTATCTGGGATTTAGCACATCCTTAGCTTCAAAGAGACATTTGCATTCTTCCTTGTTTCTTCAAGCAATTCCTGCTCTGTTGCTGGTGAAAGGAACTTTGTGGAAACTTGATAGATAAGCAAAAGATAAAACTAACCCACTGTCTACATACTTGCAAACAGTCAAGAATAAACAGAACAAAACCAGCAAAGGAGCACAGAAACAAGCAGCCTACTGATCAATGCCAGTCAGAAAATCAGGAGGTCAGCACCAGATCTGCTTCCTTCCACCCTCTTTCTTTTCCTGGACTGAAGGGAAGCGTCCTTGGCATTAGAATTTTATTTGAATTAATTGGTTTGTTGCAAAAGAACTTACTTGTCCTCAAAAGTAGGAAACAGCAGAATCCTCCAGCATTTGGAGATGGGGAGTTCATGGTCTTAATGCCAGTCCTCTCAACTTGTTTAATGAACAACCTACAACCAGATAAGACAAATATAGAAAAAAAAAGAAATGCAAAGCAATCAGCCAATCTGGAAAGAAATGGTTTGGGTTAGGGAGGGGCATCCGAGAAAAAAAGGTTTGAAATAAATGAAATGAGGGTAAAACAAAGTAACAATAGGAATGTATTCAGCTACACTCCTCCTGTCTTGAAGCAACCCCATCTCCTTGGACTGAAGAACTAAGACTAGAATCTTGATAATATTATGTTCTCAATATCTGCAAGATATTAAGAGAAAAGAGGATTTGACCCACATACAATATAAAGCAGTATGTTGATATGTTAAATGTCTGTCCATGGAAAGAATGGTGAATTCATTTTTGAAACAATATAACTAGCAGGAAATCCTAAACTCCTTTATCTGGAAGTAAATGCCATTGATTTAGTTAGGTTTATGACCCAACACTGCACACACACCTGCAACTAAGCAGTGAGGCTTACTCCTGAGTAGATACATATAGGGGTGAAGTTAGTTTTAAGTGAGATTTACTTCTGAGCAAACATACATAGAATGACACTGCAGTGTTCTTTCAGAGTCACATCCTTCTGTTCTAGCAACAGTTCCACATTGCACAAGCTGGTGAGAGGCAGAGCACATTTCTTTCACCCAAAAGCATGCCTACTTGAAATTGTGAGCAAATTCATTGTATGCATTTGGCATACAAACCACTAGCAGCAGAACAAAACCAGTATTGGCTAATGGTGAGCCATGAATACAAACATTCTCGTTATATTGTGTTTTATTGGAACTTCAGTGACCACATTTACCCCTGTTTGTGTCACAGAAAGAACAGGTAGAGCTGTAAATCCTGTTTAACAGGATGTTTAGAAATATTCATACCCACAACAGCTAAAGTAAATCTGACTGGTTTTATTTTAAAAAAATGTTTTGTGTTGGCAATTTACTTTATACAGTATAAATATTTGGATGCTGTTACCTAGAGTTTGCATTTTTTTACAATTTGTTAGGTATGTCTTTTCAGAGGTAAGCTTCTCTGAACATAAAGGGACTTGCTTCCAAGTAACTGTGACAAACCACTTGTGTTGTAGCCACAACAGGCTCTTCTAGGAGCACTTGTTTTTTAAAGGGACATGTGACAGAACTGACTCCTGGCTGTGTTCCTTCCTCTCCCATGTAGTCTGCTGATGCTGGCAAGTAGATGCTTTTGGTGGAGACTATGGCCCTTTGTACACGACCCCTAAACTCCGCCGCAAATGGCTCCCAGCTCCGGAGCATAAAATTGTTTCCCCACCAGCTCCGGAGTTTACAGATAATTAAGTGCGACCACACCCACCTAAGCGTGTCCCAGCGCACTTTTCAGGTACCTGCTCTCTGGAGGTGAAAAATCCTGATGTGGATATAACAGTAGTGACTGCTCAGCTCTCCTTGCTTCTGTTTGTTCTTTTTTTGCCCCCCACCCCTTTAAGAGATCTGAATGCAGTGCTGGGACGGCAGAACAGAGGTGAGTGGCATTCTTTTCTTTTTTTTCTCCCTCCCCTCACACAGCCAGCAGCCAGGAGTGCGGAGGGGGTGGGAACGCAGAAACAGCGACAAACCCCGAAGATCTCTGGTCCGAATTTAAGTGGGCAGCGTGTGAAAAGGCTCTATCTGACAGCAAAGATAGGCTGACCAACCAACACTGGAGAAACTAAACAGCCATTAAACAGGAGTGTGGCCCAACATAGGAGAGGTGACAGCTCAGGACCAGAACCAGCAGTACACCTCCACTTGAAGGATAAAGGGCACGCATTCTATGATGAGGAAGTACACATATGAGACAGAGAGGATAGGTGGTTTGAGAGAGAGAGAGAGAGAGGTAAGGGAAGCCATTCATTTGAGTACTGAAAACCCCTCTCTCAACAGAGGCTCAATCATAGTCTATCTGCTACTTATAAATTCAACAATCTCCAAACAAATCAAAAATACTTCTCCCCTCCACCACTAAGGCCACAGCTAACGGCCCATACTTTATGGGTGTTGGGAAGTTTAAAGGTGGGACTTTCACTCACCTTAGGCCATTGCCCACCTAATGAGCCTATTGAGCCTGTTGTCCACCTAACAAGTCCATTCAGGACATTTTTCATCTTATAAGCCTATTTCAGACCAGGGTGTGTTTGTGTGTTGTGTCATTACAGTCGTGACCGACTCTATGTGACTCCATGTCCATGGAGTTTTCTTGGCAGAAGTACTGGAGTGGTTTGCCAGTTCCTACTCCAGGCGCCTACAGCACCTTGTATTCCCTGGTGGTCGCCCATCCAAGTACTAACCAGGGCCGACCCTGCTTAGCTTCCGAAATCAAGCGAGATCGGATGTGCTTAGGGCATCTAGGCAGCTCTAAACCAGGGTGACATGAGGTCAAAGGGAACTATAAAATGGAGGACTCACAATTAGCATTCCTCAGACTGATGAAGCTGTTTGGATGAGCAGCGAAACATTTCAATCTTTCAAGAGAAAAAATCCAGTTGCCATGATTCAACTTCCAGATAAACTCACATGGATGACTGAGAATCTTCAGACATGCTAACCAAGCAAGCAAGATTTACATGAAAGGGAGGTGTCTTTATCTAGGGCAGTGGTGGTGCACCTTCAGCACTTCAGATGTTTTGGACCACAACTCCCACAGTCCTTTGTCATTGGCAGTACAGCCTTGGAATCCTGGGAGTTGTGGTCCAAAACATCTGGAGTGCCAAAGGGTGACCACCACTGATCTAGGGTGAGCTGCCAGGCCAAAGTACTTTGGGTACTGGCAGAATACAACGGTAACATGGCCTTTCTATCCCACACCAACACTATCATGTATCACTATGTGTACTGGATGGAATTACACCCCATTTGAAAAAATAGGAGGATAGCTTGGGGTTGCTCCTGGACTCATCCTTGAGCCTAGATGCCCAGGTCACAGCTGTGGTCAGGAGTGCATTGGCAAAATTAAAACTAGTATGCCAGTTACAGAATAGTCTGGGTCCAAGCTACCGCAAAGATCGAATATCGCAGTATGAACCGGCTCCAGTGGAAAGGTCATCAGGAGAGGTCTTTCTCTCCATGCAGCCACCTTCTCAGGTGTGTCTCATTAAAACACATGAAGAGGCCTTCTCTGTTGCTGCTCCCAGAAACGAACAGAACCACGAAAATTGTGGTCGTTATGTTTCGTTTCCGTTAATGGCGACACGCAATGAAATGAGCTGTTTTAAATGTTAAAAAAAGCCCTGGACATCCATAAAAATGCAGCGATAATTATTTATATTGTCTGATAATACCTACCAGGGGGGTTGGGGTCCTTAAAACGTTTGTTTTTGTCTTCTCCCATCGTGATGTATTTTTCTTTTCCCTTTAAAATGGATGTTGCACCAGTCACAAAATGGAGGCAAGCCATGTGATGGGATCATATTCAACCAATAGCATGCCCAGGTTGCAGACTGGGCGGGCAGGTCTGGCAACCACAGAGGGCATAAAAAGGTCTGGCAGCCCCCGTCCTCCTTGCAGTCTCCGGTGGGAGTTAGAGTGGGATTGCTGTCTCTGCGACTCTAGCTTCAGTCCTGCAGCTTCCCTGTGTGCGTGCGTGCTGCGTACCTCTCGGTGAGTACACTCCCTTGCCCTGCAGTGCAGTCACTCTGCGGCTGCCTTGCACCCTGGGCAATGCCCGCTGCTGCCTTTGCAGCCTCCCTGCATACCTAGTCTATACTGTGTCTCTGCCAACATCCATTTTTTTTTTTTAGTGTTTTCCCTCTGGTCCGGGGCGTTGGGGGATGCCTGCGCACGGAAATGCTTTAAAAATCACGCAAAAAGCGGGTAGAAATGACAAACGAAAAAACGAAAAACGGTAACGAAATTTTTTCCAAAAATTCACAACAAATGGAAACAAACCGAAACAGACCTCTCAACGACAAAACGAAAAACCAAAACGCCATTTTTTTTTTTTCGTTTCGCCCATCTCTATTCTGGACTGTATATTGTCTCTCATTATTGTAAGCCACTTTTGGGTCCTTTTCCAAGGAGAAAGGTGGGGTGAAAATATTCAAAATAAATAAATAATAAAATAAATCATTCCTCATCCTACACATTCATTACGCAGGGATAGCAAACATCATCCACTGGCTTCAGGAGCCTTGTGATGCAGTGGTTATACTGCAGTACTTCAGCAATGACTCTGCTTAGGACAGTCCATACTCAGCTCCCCATGTCTCTCGCACTCAAACTGCAGCCTTATTTTGGGATCCTTCAGAGAACACACTGAATATCCACCTCCATGGAAATATCCCCCACTGGGGCACAACAGGTAGCAGACATGCCCCATTTCCAAATCAATGCCCATTGTCTAGTGGAGTTTGAGGTATAATCACACCACCCCTTTATGACTCTTATGATGTTGCCTGGACTTCCACTTGGGGGAGGGGAAGGAATTGGGGGTGGGTGGGGAGCAATTGCTATTTACATCTTCCTATAGATTGGGTTTTTACTGCTTAATAATTGGGAAATTAACACTAACATTCATTTGTGGAATCCCTGAATAAATTCAGTGGGGTGTTTTTCAGCAGAATTTTTAAGAATGCATTTTTTTTTCATATGAAGTCAAATGGTTTGTTCCAAGTATAGGGCAGCAATAGAATAATTCAGATTTCTTTTGAAAAAAAGTTGCTACTTGGGTAACTTCCATTTATTCAGCAGCTGTAGTTTACTTGGGACTAAACACTGATTTTAGCTCAGCATGTTTAAAGTCATGATTTCTCAGCAGGAATGAAAGTATCTCCCCCCACTTCACAAAAGGGTGGAGCAAGCATTTAAGTGTACTCACATTCTGCGGATGAAAAGTATGTGCTTCTCCTGCCGCAGAGAACTGTGTACACACTCTTTGTCTGGGAATATGTCAGCCGTTCAGAACCAAACACTTCCTTGTTTTAAACGTCTTTTCGAGGGACTGCAAAATTTATTAGCACAAGTTGTACATGCTGGTGTTGAGTCATTCTTGTGTTTTGCTCTGGCCCTGTTTCTCCTTCTGACAAAGGCATCACTATGTACTGAAGCAGCAAGAAGGTTTAGAAAGGCTAAGAGGCTTCAGATTATCAAATGCTTCGTGGATCCATTTGCAATCTCTTGTTGCCTCAGCTGCACCACTTTGCAGAATGCACTAATATTTAGATGGTGCCTCCTGGCCATATCCAGCGCCCTGCCCCACTTGCTACTGCCTTTTTCAATTACACATGCATTCCATCCAAAAATAGGAGGAAGGAAGAGGTGGGAGCCCCACTAAAGTTGAAGGAACAGCAAAGTACCCATAAGGCTAGCTGCCCTCTTAAACGTCTTATTTGTTACTCAACTGTGTCTCTGCTCTCCCCCCCCTCCCCACCCCCAATATTCCTGCTCCAGTGGAAAAAGAAGAAACAACTAGCAAAGTACCCAGGTTATAGAATCTGATGGCCACAGGCAGCCCCTTCTGTTCTCCAACGATTCATTAATAAAAGGAAGGTAGCCCTTCTTGTCCCACTGAAGAAACAGCAAATCTCAGCGATGGCTGTTACAGAAACCCACCAACCAACAAACCCAGTTCTACATTCTTTCTTTGGAAAGGAACTTGTTATAGTAACTGGTTTTAAATGAGTTACTTTGTAACACTGCTGAAAGTAAGTCCCAGCGTATTTCTGCATAAGGAGACATAATATTGCATTGCACAAAATTGCGCAGAACATAGGATTTTATCAGTTGCTGTCATCTCATGGCAGCATTCTTGAGCAGCAGAAAATATGGCAGCCATTCTTACTAAGCACTATGAAATCTTCCCAATATTTTGCCCTGAAGACCCTGATTCTAGCATCACTTCTGAAATGCTAACATACCGAAAGTACTTAACATCCTTACCCCCGTTTACACCATTCAGACTCCCAACATCGCCTGTGTGTGTGTGTTGATCGTGGTGAATTTGGGCCCCTAGCCAAGCACAGAATGTCTCACCTGGGGACAGTGAAGTTGCTTCCTCTTTTCTGTCCAAATACTAAGCATTGTTAAATATGCTTTCAATATGTATTCTCGAAGGTTTTCACGTCTGGGATCTGATAGCTGTTGTGAGCTTTTGGGGCTGTTTGGCCGTGTTCCAGAAGTTTTTCTTCCTTCCAGAAGACGGCATATGGCTGAATCCACATTGGCAATCATGTCTTGTACTGGAATTTTACTGGGAGTTTCCTCCTTTGAGTAAGACCAAGGTTTCTTCCTGGGACAGTTGGCATTCAGTTAGGTTGTTGATGATGATTCATGCAGTGCCTAGTGTGGGTTTTGGTTGATTTGTAGAGCATTTATTAAATTTCTATTTTTGTCTGGCTGTATGGGCTTCCATTTCTTTTTCCATTTTCCTGTTGGAGAGGGTATTGATTTTGTCCCAATCCTGGCTTCTCTCTCTTTTTTTTTGACACATAGTAATGTGTAGGGATAGTAGTTCTCTATCTGTGTTGTCCAGTTTTTTGCATGTTGTATGAATTCTTTCCCATAGCAGGGCATGTTCCAGGTGGCCATATATACAGGTAGCCTGTGGGGAGATAAAGGTCCTTTTTGTCATGAAGAAGGCTGGTATGCAAGGCTACTGCAGTGTAGTAGAAATGTTAAGGAACATAATTGGTGAGCTCTTTTTCCTCAGAGTGTTTCCAGTCTCCGGGTCTGTCTGACCGTTTCCTCCCTGTAGAGGTGTGCAATGTATTCTCAAAGGCTTTCATGGTCAGGATCTGAAAAAACTTCCAGAACACAGCCAAGCAGCCTGAAAAACTCACAGCATGCTTTAAATACTTAAAATAGATCCATCAAACATTCATTTGAAGGGTCTAAAGCAGGCATGTTCAAACTTTGGCCCTCCTGATGTTTTGGACATCAGGTTTGGACCTGCCTGATCTAAAGTTTGAATCAGAAGACCTGTCAGAGTCAGTTAGCTACTGTTCCCTTATTCAGAAGCCTGTGGCGTTGAGGATGGGAGCAGGCAATGGCCTTTAGCCATGAAAAGCAGTGGGGTGGGAGAATGCTCAGGCAGCTATCCTTGGCAAGGGGTGGGTGGGGTGGGGTGGGCGGAAGAGGCATATGTCTCTGTTTCCTTCTGTGCAGCCCTGGGACAAGTGGAAACTGTGTGGAATGAAAGTTCCCGAGGGTACAGAAGGTCATGTAGAAAATACACAGCCCCGATTTAAAAACAACCATCTTCTCACTCCTTGGAAACTAACCAAACTAGCCATGCTTTTGTGAACTGCACCCCAATTAGGAAGCATGATCCTAAGATGCAGATGCACAGAGCCTCATGGCACGATGGTTAAATGCCTGTACTGCAGGTAAAACTGTGCTCACGATCTGAGGTTCAATCCCCGGTAGCTGGCTCATGGTTGACTCAGCCTTCCATCCTTCCGAGGTTGGTAAATTGCATACCCAGCTTGCTGGGAGGGGGTCAATGTGTAGCCTGCATGATTAAACTGTAAACCGCCCAGAGACTACTTGAAGTGGTATGGGACCGTATATAAGCAGAACACTTTGCTTTAGTATGCGCATGGCTGGTGCAAAAAAGAATAGTGAAGCAGGAAGTACAATTAAGTGAATAATTGATGAAGTATTCTTGTCCCCCACCCCTATACTTCCTGTAGTTCCTCTGAGTTCACTATTTACAATTCCATGCCTCCTATTTTATTGCTATGCCTATACTGCTATATATTTTTATATTGGCTTCAGTGACTCGGTTTTTATTATCAGTGCAGATTTAGTCAAGCATGTCTGGGTACCACTTTTGACCATTTCTTAAAAGGAAAGGGCACAGGATATGTTTCTTCCTTCCCCCCCCCTTCCCTGCCCCACCACCTTCTCTGAAGACAAGGTCATTCCCATGCCTGCTTGTAAAGGAGCTGGAAGTTTGGGGAAAAGACTCACTCCAGTCAAGTCAGAAAGCATAGCAAGCAATGCAACCAATAGCAGCTGGAGCCCATTGTGTTTGGTGAGCAGACACAAGTTGTGGGCAGATTTAAGGCAAAAGTGGTTTTGTGCACATTCTTACACACACACACACACACACACACACACACACACACACACACACACACACACACACACACACACACACACACACACACACACACACACACAGTAATTCTACCTGGAAGATCTGGAAGTGTTTGAAAACTGGAAATTTGGTTATAAAAATGGGACAGAATTTACTTAGTTTATCCTAGTTATCTTTTAGGAGGAGGATGTCTCATTTGCTGCCAGTAACAAGATAGTAACAAGACATGCATTTTATTTATGCTCATAAGAACATAAGAAGAGCTATGCTGGATCAGGCCAAAGGCCCATCTAGTCCATCTTCCTGTATCTCACAGTGGCCCCGCCAAATGTGTCTGGGAGTGCACGAGACTAGATATCTGTCTCTTGATACCACATGTATTTAAGAACAGTGGAGAGGCCAGATGTGCCACAGAACAAATAAAGAACGTGAGAGCTAAAGAAATGTGACAGAGGAAGTGAAGGGTGGAGGAGTGCTTCCTACCCTTGTTTTTCATAGAGAACTTGATTCATAGGGTTACCATGGGTTACCAGAATGGATTCATGTTTCCCTAGGAGGAAGACAAGCCAGCAAAATGTATGAGCCACATCCAACTATGGCACCTCCTGGGTTAATTTATGACCTGCCAGAGAGTTGCCACCAACCCTGATATATAGTTCCAGAACTATGCAGTAAGGATAAACTGGAAAAGTGCCTTTGCTGGAGATGTTTCATTGTTTACTCTCTTCCTTGGCTCTTGGACATCTCTTTCACTCAGCAAAGTTTGAAAGGGAGAATAGAATTAAATATGTGTCCCCTGGTGGAAAGACTGAGCTAGATCCACCTGACTTTCAATGCCTTGAAATGGACAAAAGGTTTGATTCTTACTCTTATATATGGTCTTTGCCTGTCCAGCTTCATTGAACTGATAGAACAGATTACACTAGAGCAAGGCTACCAGATCCAATGGCATTGGCTGACGTTTCAGAGTTTTGATTCTCTGGGAACAACCAGATTTTTGTGTCTGAGCTGGCTTTAAAGCCTGGGTGTCTACCTCAAATAATCTACACTTGCTGCATGGACTCACTGCCTTAGCATGAAGGTGTATGTGCATATGTTGCACATATGCAACAAGTTCCTAGGCCCACCTCCTTGCTGCCCAATTTGCCTCCGGACTTTTCAGGGCACCTGACCTAGGTCCATTGTGTCATCTGAAGCAAAGCAGAGAGAGGAGCATCATTACCATGGCTTGACACAAAAGTCCTGGCAGCAATGGCACCAAGCTTGGGAGGGGGGGGGGACTCTCCTATTCAACTTGTCACCATGATAACATCCCAAATACCAGATTTTAGTCTTGAAATATTAGAGAACAGGGCTGGTGCTGATATGGAAATCTACATTTACCCTGAATTAGAGATTGTACTCTGCAGTGGGTGATCATTCAGTCACTATATTTTCTCCTGGAGATCTATTGTATTCAATGTGAAAAGGAGCTAACAATGAAGGAGGGAAATCAGAATGTACATATACATTGTATAGATCAGTGGGTCCCAATTGTGGGTAACCCAGATGTTCTTGGACGGCGAGAGCTAGAGGTAAAGACTTTTTGGAACTGCAGTCCAAGAATGTATAGATGGGCACAAAACAAAAAAAATGGCATTTCGGTTTTTTGTTTGTCATTGAGAGGTCTGTTTCGGTTTGTTTCCATTTGTCGTGAATTTTGGGAAAAATTTCATTACCGTTTTTCATTTTTTCATTTGTCATTTCTACCTGCTTTTTGTGCGATTTTTAAAGCATTTCCGTGCACAGGCATCCCCCAACGCCCCAGACCAGAGGGAAAACACTAAAAAAAAATGGATGCTGGCAGAGACACAGTATAAACTAGGTATGCAGGGAGGCTGCAAAGGCAGCAGCGGGCGTTGCCCAGGGTGCAAGGCAGCTGCAGAGTGACTGCACTGCGGGGCAGGGGAGGGTACTCACCGAGAGGTACGCAGCACGCACGCACACAGGGAGGCTGCAGGACTGAAGCTAGAGTCGCAGAGACAGCAATCCCATTCTAACTCCCACCGGAGACTGCAAGGAGGACGGGGGCTGCCAGACCTTTTTATGCCCTCTGTGGCTGCCAGACCTGCCCGCCCAGTCTGCAACCTGGGCATGCTATTGGTTGAACATGATCCCACATCACATGGCTTGCCTCCATTTTGTGGCTGGTGCGACATCCATTTTAAAGGGAAAAGAAAAATACATCGCGATGGGAGAAGACAAAAACAAACATTTTAAGGACTCTAACCCTCCCTGGTAGGTATTATCAGACAATATAAATAATTATCGCTGCATTTTTTCAGATGTCCAGGGCGTTTTTTAACATTTAAAACAGCTCATTTCATTGCGCATCTCCATTAATGGAAACGAAACATAATGACCACAATTTTCGTGGTTCTGTTCGTTTCATTGCATTTTCAACACAATTTTGGTTTGTCGTTTCGTTACGTAACGGAAACGAAAAACGGTAATGGAAACGAAAAAATGTTTGTTCCGTGCCCATCTCTACAAGAATGTATAACTTTTTGTGTATACATTTAGCATTTTCTTTCTCTTTTGTTGTTGATACCTTTTAAATTAGAGGCGGGCAACTTCAGTTTGTGTGTAAGACAAATTCCTCTTCCTGGCTATGGACACCATGCCCCTTCAGAAAAAAAAGATACACCTTTTCTAGGGGCAGAATTGATCAGAAGTTCACGTCCTGTCTATCATTCTGCTTAAAACGCACACATACACATTTAAGTACACTATTTTTCATTAAAGCAAGTATCTGGGGCTCTTGAACCGGCTTTTGCCCACCTCCTCTGTAAAGAACAGGATATACTAATTCACACTTTTCAAATAAAAAAGAAGATAGCTTTTAAATCAATCACCATTTCACTATTGTAAATGGGTTAAGAGCAAGAACGGACCAAAGAAGAACGTTGTGAATCCATAGCAGGATGGAGCTGTAGAGCTATACTAGTCCCTAATCCATACAAAAATCAGAAGCAACTTAATTGTACAGGGCAACAACAAGACACAAAACAGTTTTCTTCCTTTTTTAAAAAACTAAGTACAGAACTTCCAAATATTGTATAAATGAAGTAAAATCGATAGATCATCCTTTTGATAGAGGGTTGTCCTCTCAGTACTGGCCTCAGCCTTTTTCAACTTTCTGCACTAGAAGGATGAATTATGTATCACAGAAGTGTTTCCCAATATTCAGCTGCCGGAGTGTGTATATGTGTGTTTTGGGGTGGGAGAGGTAGAGAGAGAGATTGTTACCTTGCCAGGGTAGAATCTGGAGACAGCATTACACCTTAGAATTCTCCACTGACACAAGAGCTGGTGAGTCAGCCTCCTTGAGTTCTCCTGCTTGTTTTTCATCCAGTCTCTCCCGCTCCATTAGTGTGACACACCTGGTGTCTTGCTCATTATAACAGATGGAAGTGGACTAGAACAGACAGAAGAACTGGCAGTTACCTCACTTCCGGATTGGACTATGCAGCATGTGACCCACCAACATGAACACATCACACCAGCTAATAATAATAATAATAATAATAATAATAATAATAATAATAATAATAATAATAATAATAATAATAATAATAATAATAATAATAATAATAATAATAATAATAATAATAATAATAATAAAGTAGAGATGGGCACGACTTAGCGGTATTCCCGTTTCCGTTTCCGTTACTCGTATCCGTTACTCTACGGAAACGGAAACGGGAATTACTCCGCCAGACTTCGAGCTCAAACCGACGAACGAACAATTTTGGTCTGATTTGTCGTGCTCATTCTTTGCATCACGCAATCGCGCGATGACACACGGCACAGAAAAAAGTTTTTAAAAGTAAAAAAAAACCCGGTTCCCGGCCAAAAAGCAGGTGGAAAAATGCCTGCCGTGCCTCAGGGCACCTACCAGAGGGGTTGTTTCTGGAGGTCCCCGGCCTCCCCCCCATCCCCCATCCTGGGCTGCTCTGGTGGGACTCGCCGCAGGCTCGCAGCCAGCAAAAAGCCCAGTCTCGCCGCCGGCCGCCGCAATTAAAGCGCAAGCAAGCGGCACGGACGGCACAGGAAAAAACTTTTAAACTCTCCCCCCACCCATTCCCGGGCCAAAAAAGCAGGCGGAAAAATGCCTGCTTGACTAAGGGCGCAGGGCACCTACCGGAGGGGTGGTTTCTGGAGGGGGGGTCCCGCCTCCCCCCCGTCCTGGGCAGCCGGACTCGCCATGCCATGCGGTGCGGGCGGGGGATCCAAAATGGGGCAGCGAACACAATATTGTTTTTGAAATCATGGTCCAAAAACACACAAGCACAACAGAAACACGCGAAAATTTATAAACTGCCAGATTTTTCACAGTAGCAGTGGGTTTTTTCTTGCAACAAAATGTCTCTCCTCTCCTCCTCTGTCCTCCATTGATTTTATTTTATTTTATTTTTTTACACCTGCTCAATGATGGGCTGGCCGAGTGGCCAGCCATGTGGGAGTGGACGACCATGCAAATTTTTGGAGCCATCCCACCAATCGCATGGCCACTTGGCCATGGAGTCTTCTGGGATGTGCCAAAAAGCCCCCTAAAACCTGCCCTAGCCCCCTAACCCTAACCCTAATCCTTGACTCCTTACTTACCCATACGTCACAGACTGTCTTCTTAGTGGGTCAGAGAGGCACCCAGAGGTGCAACCCACTAGCCCACCGTAACTTTACCCGTCACTAGCCTAACCCTAGCCCTTGCACTAACCCACCTTAACCCTAAGCCAGATCTACTTGCATTGCACTACACGCAAGTACAATTCCCTTCTTTGTGAGACATGGTGGTGCGAGAGCCTTAAGCATCAACCTATGGCTCTGGGTTCACTGCCATCACTAGTCTCACTGTCTGCAACTGGTATGCATATCCATATGGCTATGCATGCATTTTGCAGCAGCAGGTGAGGAGGGGAGACCCCCATGTTGAGGGGTCTCTTGGAGCCTGCTTCCCCTTCCTAGTGGGTGAGGATAGGAGGCACCCACGGGTGCCTCCAGAAGCCCGCTTTCCCTTTATAGCGGGCCAGAGGAGGCACCCACCCCACAGAGGTGCCTCCAGGAGCCCGCTCCCACCCAAAAAAACAGTACTAACGACAACAAAAAACGAAAAAATGAACCGACTAATTTTTGCGAATTTTCACGAAAAACGGAAACGACCTGAAACGGAACCGGCCCGACTAACGACAACTCGAAAAAAAAATTTCAAGTCGTGCCCATCTCTAATAATAATAATAATAATAACAATAATAACAATAATAATAATAATAATAATAATAATAATAATAATAATAATAATAATAATAATAATAATTAATAATAATAATAATAATAATAATAATAATAATAATAATAATAATAATAATAATAATAATAATAATAAATCTTCCTGATATAGCGATCTGCCTGGGACTGCAAGGTATAGAAAGGTTATAAGCACCAGAGAGGTTGCCAAATAGGATACCAGAGTTACTTTTCAAAAAATAATATATTCCCATTACTCATTGTGGCATTTAACAAGCTATTGCCATTGTTCTTTACAGTTAGATTCCCTGATTTGGTTTGTAGGATAGTTTGGAGATTCTGAACAGACCTCTGTTTGGTCCAAAGCAATTTATGCCCCATCACACTATGCATCTCCTATCCAAATATATTTGTAAAAATGACACACTGAAAAATCAAAATGTCTATAGCAGCTACATTTTGCACTGATATGCATGAAGCTTGGTAGGTGCTAAACAGGGAAATAAACCTTCTGGATTTCAGAAAATCTCAGAAGTTTATCCAACAGGGACCTTTAGAGCTTGCTTAATAAAAAAAAAAGGTACACAAATGCAATTTGTGCCCCATCCAATTTGATTTATGCTCCAGACATAAATCCATTTTTGAATTAGGGTTGCAATGCCACAGAACTGAATTTGTCCAAACTTCTCCAAATCAAGCCATTTCAGTTCTGAGTTTGTGATTCCATTGCAGTCTGAATCCAGTGCTGAGTCCTATTTCCAGTTTTTAAAATGAATGAATTTCTCCTTACTTTGGGATGATGGGAGGGAAGAACTCCAGTGTTTTCCATGCTACTTTCCACCCCTCATAATGGATTTTTCTTTTCTTTTCTCATGTTCTTTGTAGCTCTACTGTTACCATGTAATGTTCTAAGATGCCTCTTTTATTTCCCTGTTCTTAACTTGAATATGTCTTAAATTTTCTGGGCTGTATACTGCCTCTCATTATTGTAAGCCACCTTGGGTCCCTTTCCCAGGAGAAAGGTGGGGTAAAAATATTCAAATTAAAATAAAATAAATAAGAATCGATAACAGACCTGCATAAAAGGTTGTATTTTTGTTTTGTTTGTTTTTGTTTTGGGTTGGTGGAGGTAGGGTGTTGTTGATGGGGTCCTGTCAAAATGTATCTTAAATTACTCTGAAAACTTTGAAAACCCATTGGGAAGTTTTACTCCAATAAAATAATTTATTACCATGGAAATGTGCCCTGGTTCCTCCCCTCATAACATACCTATGTTACTTGTGGTGAGTTTCCTCCTTGCTCAGAGAGTGACTACATTTTCCTCAGTTTCTCACCACAAACCCTTGGCAGATTTGCATTGTGGATGTCTAGGATGCAGTTTTCAAGTCTTACCCTTCATTTTCAAACTGCTACCGTCTAATTACAATGTTCTATGTATGTTTGTTAGTGGTGTTTTTATAATTTGTACTCTTGTCTGTTGTTCACCACCCAGAGTGGCCGTTGGTCCAGATGGGTGGTATATAAATCAAATGAATGAATAAGCTTGTTGGGCTGCCCTCTCTATTGTGGTCTTATATCCCAAACATACAACTGGCGCCGTTACTCTGTGTTCATTGAACTGTCAGCTTGAGTTTGCTAAGCTGAGAATGGTTCACCAGGCTTCTTTTTTTAACCTTTATGATTGTTTTTAATTGCTACGTTATATGTACTTTGCTGGCAGTTAAGCATAGAAGGAAATCTGGAGATCATGGGTAGAGGCTAGGAAGCAGAAACAAACGATTTTCAGCAAACATGCAAGATGCTCAACCTAGAGGTGATAACAGTGACCTGGGGATGTGTAAATAAAAGTCCTTGAATCCGACACTGACCCACAGAGGGACAGAGTGTCTTTTGAGACAAGTACAGTGCTCTTTCACCTTGGCCTTAGTCCACCCCTGGCTGCTCACGCCTGCCTGTATTAATACCCACGTTTAAAAGGCTGGAGGCAAAACTGAAACATGACAGTCTGCTCTGCTGCTGTTGATTCTCAACAGCCAACCAGGATTTCCCTTATTCCAGGAGTATCCAGCAGAGCCCAAAGGAGCATCTACATTAGATAAATTGGATTTCAGTATAAGTGACTGTCTGCTGACATCAGCCTGAAACACCTGGCAAACAAGGCCAGCAATTTTATAGGTTTCACGCAAGAGTGATTCAGCACTGAATCTACTTCCTCACAAGAAAAGAAAAGAAAAACTTTTACAGGGATTTATATCAATTTCCCTCCTCATACACCACCATGTAACTCTTCCACAGCTAGCCGGGTAGCTCGGTGGTTTGACTATCTGGCTGTGGAGCCAGAGGTTGGGAGTGTGATTTCCTATTGCGACTCCTGAGAGAAAAGCCAGCCTGTATAGCCTTGAGCAAACTGCACAGACCCTGGGTATCCTCAGAAGAAGGGAGCACTAAAACCACTTCTGAGTATTCAGCACTGGAAAACCCTGAAAAAGGGTTGCCATAGCCCTGAACTGACTTGATGACATATTATTGATGATGATGGTGGTGGTGGTGGTGGTGGTGGTGGTGGTGGTGGCAGCAGCAGCGGCAACAACAACAATGATGATGTAACAATAGAACACACATAGAATAACCACCATGTCTTCTGCTGCTTTTAGATAAAATGAACACAGAAACTCAACTGTGACCACATGAGCAAAGCAGCTGGAAGAGGCCATGCTAGATGCTCTGTGCCATGTATGCTCAGCCCTCTGAATTCAGTAACACCAGAATAGGGCTCCAGTTCCTGACTTTTTTAGTGCACTAATATGGGAGCATCTGTAAGACAGATCTGAAGTGTGGGATCACACATCTTAATTTGCCCTTCATTTACCAAACCTTTTGTAAGGAGGGCCAGATTTGGTGGCTGAGAATGTGTCAGGGGCCGGTTGCTCCCCGACTCTGCCACCCCACTGCAAGCCCCACCCACTGATCCATAAGCCCTACCCACTGACCCCTTGCAACCCCACCCGCAGGAAGGAAGGCGGGGACCAAGGGAGGGAGGGAAGAAGGTAGAAACCAAGAGAGGAGGGAAGGGAGGTGGGGAACAAGGAAGGGAGGAAGGAAGGGAGGTGGGGACCAAAGGAAGCCTGTTTAAAAAAACATGGGGTGAAGGAGGGGGAGGGAGGGGCAGGCCAGCCAGCCGCGGGCGACTCAGATTGGCCTGACGGGCCGGATTTGGACCCCGGGCCGGACTTTGGGCAGGCCTGGTGTAAGGATTTAAGGACCTCCAAAGGTCAATCTTGCTTTTGAAGGTCTCCTGCATTTGAAGGACTGCCCAGTCCAAATTTGATTTCAAGCCAAAGAGCTCTAAGGAGGAAAATGCATTGAAGTTGTCCATCCACAGCAAGCCTGGGCCACCTGCTCAGTCTTTTCTTCTTGGATGAGATGCCTTGTAATTCAGTTCAAATTTTAAAAACTGTTTTTCATTTTGTATCCATACATGTCAGTTTAGCATACACAAGCTTATCCCAAGCTTTATCCTTTTTGCCTTCCTTTGGAACAATGTGTGAGAGGCCAGCCTACCTGCAGGTGCCTCCGGGCAATTCCAGGGTTTGGGGAAATTACCTTTTCATACTGCAAAGGTACGAATCCACAATCCCCCATAACCATAGCCCTGCTAGATAGGGGGTTCTGTAGATGGTAGTGCCAAAAAGTTCTTTTTCCTGACTCTTGGCTGTTCTAGACCCTATCTTTCCCTCCTTTCCTTCACCAGACTGACTGTGAAACCGGAAGCAATGCTCGGTGAAAGAAAGGGACTATCCCAAGAAACTGGCAGACACAGGTGGGGGGAGAGAGGGGAGAGATTAATAAATACATTTATCTTGCTATTACTGCTCCTTCCCGCAGAGGGAACTCGTTTTCTGCATTTTGGTAAACATGGGTTTTAATAACAAAAGGCTGCCTCAGTATGTCACCCCACCCCCTGAAATGCTTTGCACGTCGCAAGCCATCATTACTGTGGTCAGAAATATGCAACTTTACATCTGTACTGTATAAATAATTTACTGTCGGGATATATTTTAGTTAGTGGGTAATCCCACATATCGAATGTCACCGCTGCATGTAAACAAGGAAGTGTGCTTCAGTGGCTTTCCCAATTACGTCCAGAGAACACAAA
This sequence comes from Phrynocephalus forsythii, assembly GCA_029282475.1. Classification (NCBI taxonomy): domain Eukaryota; kingdom Metazoa; phylum Chordata; class Lepidosauria; order Squamata; family Agamidae; genus Phrynocephalus; species Phrynocephalus forsythii. Next base: position 76,696,144 of record JAPFRF010000010.1, read on the forward strand.
GAAAGAAAACAGGTTTCTATTAAAGTTTACAGAGATTACTTTGTTTTGGATGGAGACAGAAAAGTTGACCTTGTCAGTTGACCGTGAAAGGGGGAAAGCCCAAAACTCTGAGTAAAATGATATTTCCGTTTGGTAATATATCTGCTTAGCCGGCTGTGTATTTTAACTGTTATTTATTTATTTATTTATTTATTTATTTATTTATTTATTTATTTATTTGGATTTTTATACTGCCCATCTGGCAGCGAGGTCACTCTGGGCAGTTAACAACAATTGATGAATACAATACAGTGCAAATAAACACAAATAATTCATACAATACAATAAACATAAAACACAGTAATATAATAATAATAATAAAAATAACATTAAAAATGAAATTAACATTTATTATTTGGCTGTGTCTACTTTCCTAACAAGCAACTGACAGTTGTAAGTGACGGGTCACATGTTTATGTTAAGCAATGTATTGAATGCTGAAGAAGAAAAACCACATAGTTGTTGCATGACATTACAAACACAGTAGCCAGAGTGCAGCGGAGCACTTGGTTGAGATTCGGTGGCTTTTGACATTGGGAGGGAAATGATGACCCCTCTCTGCTGCAACCCCCTGTGCATCTTAAACATCTGTCCCAAAGCAGGCCATTGGGGCCACAGAGGGCTGCAGGCAAGAGGGCAGCGGGGGTCTTTGAAGCCTGAGAGGGGATATGATAGCTATGTTTAAATATTTGAAAGGATGTCATATTGAAGAGGGAACAGGTTTGTTTTCCAGGGCTTCAGAGACTAGGACTCGGGACAATGGTCTCAAACTACAGGAAAAGAGATTCCATTTAAACACTAGGAAGAATTTCATGACAGTCAGAGCTGTTTGGCAGTGGAATATGCTGCCACAAAGGGTGGTGGAGTCTCCTTCTTTGGCGGTTTTTAAGCAGAGGCTGGATGGCCATCTGTTGGGCATCCTGTGACAGGGGTTCCTGCATGGCAAGGGGTTGGACTAGATGGCCCTTCAGGTCTCTTCCAACTCTATGGTTCTATGATTCTATGATTCCTGATTCAATTGATGGAAGCAGCAGAAATGCACTGTCAGATCTAGTGAAATAGATTAGTCCAGTAACAGTGCATTCTAACTGCAGAAGGATTTTGTTCCAGTGGGTATGATGGCAAAATTATTGAAGAGAGCTTAAAATGCAAAACTGCCACAGCCCAGAGCAATTTGCTGATTAAATGTGTTAAACGGAATTATTTTTTATTTTTTTATTATGCTCCTATGTGCTGCAAAGTCACATATAACTTATAGTAACAGGGCTTTCAAAGTAAGTGAGATATTTAATAAATAGTTTTACCACTGCTACCCTTGCATTTCTATGGCCAAGCAGGGATTGCAATCCAGGTCCACCATGTTACCAGATCATCCACACTTTTTATCTTAAACAGGCCACCATCTCATGCAATTCTACACTCGCATTGTAATTTTAAAGGCATTTTCTCTCCTTGACCATCTTTAGTCATTACCTAGCTCTCTATTTATGAGGCTAGGAGCTGAATTGTTTAAGGTTCATTTGATATGCTAATTTCAGTGATCCCCAATTGCAAGTGTGAGGAAAAAGCTGGGTTGATTGATTGATTTCTGCCCACAATTGTAAAAGGTTGAATTGAAAAGCAAATGTGGCTGATAAGTGCTGTGTTTATATTCTGCTTCACTATAATTTATTAAAGACACAGCTGTGATCAATATTTATTTATTTAGTTAGTTGGCTTCTAGACTGCCCAAATTAGTGAAACACTACTTGAGGCAGTTTACATACCTATCCAGAACATGTGTGTGTGTGTTGTGTCATTACAGTCGTGACCGACCCTTCGTGACTCCATGTTCATGGAGTTTTCTTGGCAGGAGTACTGGAGTGGCTTGCCAGTTCCTACTCCAGGCGCCTACAGCACCTGGTATTCCCTGGTGGTCTCCCATCCAAGTACTAACCAGGGCCGACCCTGCTTAGCTTCCAAAATCAGGCATGCTTAGGGCATCTAGGCAACTCATGCAGAACATACAACTAAAATAATAAAATAATGAATGCTTAATACAACAAACTAAACTGAAACAGAAACAGTGACCGAGGAGTGCCACCTGGTGGCTTAAGTAGACCCAATTATATAAACTACTGTATAATGCCCTAAGCACATCAATCTCGCCTGATTTCAGAAGCTAAGCAGGGTCGGACCAGGTTAGTACTTGGATTGGGAGACCACCAGGGAATACCAGGTGCTGTAGATGCCTGGAGTAGGAACTGGCAAAGCACTCCAGTATTCCTGCCAAGAAAATTCCATGGACATGGGGTCACAAAGAGTCGGTCATAACTGTAATGACACAACACACACATACAAACACACAAAACATAATAAACAAAATGTCCAGTGGTATGATAAAAATGATCAACAACAGGAAGGTATTACAGGTCTCAAAAATTAGCTAATACATTGCCAAGGGCCTGAAATATGGTACAGTAGTTGGGTTTTACTAATCTTCTAAAGATCTGTAGGGAGTGGACCTGTCTGACTTTTGGTGGATGTTTATCCCATAGTGATGGTGCCACTACTGAAAAAGCAAACATTACCATATTTTCCCATCCATAGGAGGCCCCCATGACTTCCACTTTTTCAACCCCAAATTAAAGTTTTGCAACTGTAATTTCCTCATCTTCTTTCTGTGTATAAGACAATCTTCAATTTTTAGTCTAGCAGTTTTGGAGAAAAATATAGTCTTATACACGGAAAAGTCCTGTGAATGTCAGCTGGGCAGTGAGGCAACTGGGGAAATTGCACAGTCGAAGGGCCAACCCTTTGGAGAGATTTGGGAATGGTTGTTGATGAATAACACTTAACCTGGTAGCACTGGGAAAGAGGTGGCTAGACATAAGGTGAAGGTGCAAAAGAGGTGTCTACACACCTGAAGAGTTTGTAGGTCACTAATGTGATGGTGAGAAAGGACATCTCCTCAGGGACTTAGCAAATAACCATCTCAAATATGTTTTTTGCTAAGATACTGCATTCCTACAGCTGTCTGTTGCTTGTGGATTTCAGTGTCACACCCACATCAACTTTCCTGCCATCCCATACAGACGTAGCTTAGCTTTATTCCGTAACACCCAATGTCTAAGTTCACATTTTCTTATGAACACTAGGGGGCATCTGAAGATAAGGAATGGAATGCTGACAAGCATGGGTCGTGGTGCAGGGTGCAGCCAAGACATATGTTAGGACAAACCAAAAGGTCATGGAAGGTTGTCCAAGCATTTTTATTTACATATCAAGTTTTACTTTCTTTCAGTTTCTTCTCCCATTTTAAACTGTCTCCCACTTTACAAATGCAATAAATAATATGCATGAAGCATATATTTATCAAAGGATAGAGACACTAGAAGCAGCGAATCAATTGTAAATGAGAACTTATCCAATGTATCCTTTCACCAGAAGGATGCATTCAATACTATATCTCTTTCTCTCTGTCTCTATGTCTCTTTCTCTCTCTCTCTGATGCGCACACCACTATACATACACAAACATCCATATCATACATGTCCATCTGATCTTCCCAGATCTTCCAGCCCTAATTTGATAGGTTCTTGAACCTCATTCCACTAAAATGTTCATATTGGCTAAAACCTGACAAGGATATTGAAGTGCATTGTTTAAAGACCTACAGAATTTATCAAAATTCTGACAAGGAAAGAAGAAATAGAAGTGCCACTGGGAGAATTTCAATACAGTAGGACCCCCATATCCAGGGGGGATTGGTTCCGAGACCTCCCACGAATACAGAAATCTGTGGGTAAGAGTTAAAGCTCTTATACAAGGTGGAAGTGGTGGCTGGATTCCTCCCTCACAGCTGGCAACATTGTCGAGCCGTTCCCATAGGTCGGGACCCCTGTTCCCTCTTTCTTTTTCGGAGGATCAGCAGACCCACACAGCATTACTCACAATGCCCCAGGCTGCAAGGCAGTTTCATGGTTCCTAACATGGAGGTGGTGGTGGGGAGGGGTGTGGCGCATGGAGGGGCCTCCTGAGCCTATGGGTGGTGGTGAGCATGTGCCTCCCAGCTGGGTCATGACCACAGGTGGTTCTTCTTCTTCTTCTTCTTCTTCTTCTTCTTCTTCTTCTTCTTCTTCTTCTTCTTCTTCTTCTTCTTTTTCTTCTTCTTCTTCTTCTTCTTCTTCTTGGTGGCGGGGTCCACTATTCTTGTTTTGGCCTTCCACTTGGCACAGTCGCAGGTAGAGATGGGCACCAATAAAAAAAAATGGTGTTTCATTTTTTGTTTGTTTTTTGTTGAGGGGTCCGTTTCGGTTTGTTTTTGTTTTTCATGAATTTTTGAAAAAAATTGTTTTCATTTATTCGTTTTTCATTTTTCATTTTTACCCACTTTTTGCCCCAGACTAGAGGGAAAACACTAAAAAAGTTGATGCTGGCAGAGACACAGTGTAGACTAGGTACATAGGGAGGCTGCAAAGGCAGCGGCGGGCGTTGCCCAGGGTGCAAGGCAGCCGCAGAGTGACTGCACTGCGGGGCAGGGGAGGGTACTCACTGAGAGGTACGCACACACACACACAGGGAGGCTGCAGGACTGAAGCTAGAGAGAAATCTCTTCTTTCCCTCCCCTAAGAGCCAGGTTGCAGCCGGAAGGAACACAGAGACACACACCTGCCTGGCTGGCCTAAAGTGAAAATAACGAGTCGCAGAGACAGCAATCCCACCCTAACTCCCACCGGAGACTGCAAGGAGGACGGGGGCTGCCAGAGTTTTTTATGCCCACTGTTGCTGCCAGACCTGCGCAGTCTGCAACATGGGCATGCTATTGGTTGAAGTTGTCCAAGAATTTACATGATCCCATCACATGGTTTGCCTCCATTTTGTGGCTGGCAACATCCATTTTGTCATCCTTAAAGGGAAAAGAAAAATACATCGCAATGGGAGAAGACAAAAACAAACGTTTTAAGGACCCCAACCCCCCGGTAGAAATTATCAGACAGTATAAATAATTATCGCTGCGTTTTTATGGATGTCCAGGGCGTTTTTTAACATTTAAAACAGCTCATTTCATTGCACGTTGCCATTAACGAAAAATGAAACGTAACGAACCTAATTTTCGTGGTTCTGTTCGGTTCGTTCCAATTTCATCACAATGTTCGTTATTCATTTCGTTACGTAACGAAACGAATAACAAATAACAGAAATGAAAAAAGTTCATTTCGTGCCCATCTCTAGTCGTAGGTTACTGAACAGGGTCATGGGTTCATCTCCAAACTATCATTTGAGTCAAAGTTAACAGCAGCAGCTGTGACAATATCAACATTGATAATTTGTCTTTCTACTAAAAGATAATGCTCAAGGCAGCTTACATTCTTTCAAAAAAGAAAGATAAAAAGCACATGTAGCTAAATGTAAAAATAAAGTGATATGAAATCATATAAATCCTCCCATGAAACTGCTAAAATCAAGCAAAAAATTAAAATAAAATAACTAAATGATACAGTTAAACAGTGTCACAGGCCAGGCATTTTATTAAAATCATGTCCTTAATGAAGTATGTTATGCAAAGGAAGCTTTCCATGCAAATTGTTCAGATTTTGCTTTCATTCTCTTCCTTCCCCTTATCATTACTGATTTTCTCCATTTGGGACACCTTCCTACATTTTACTTCAGGATTCCAAAATTATTTGTTGCAGTGCATTTATAAATCAGAGCATTCAGTAGGTTAGGAGCCAACCCAAACTTAATATTGTCTAATTACTAACTGGAAAATATACAGTATTTGAGTTATAGAACCTGGCTACAGCTTGTCCTGTAGTGATGAAGTTCCTCAGAGCTCCCTGAATGAGGAAATCTGAAAATAAGCGAATCTGGAAAATACTCACATGACAAAAACTTGTGCTTGTACAATCCTTGATCCATGAAGGGGTTCTAAAGAAGGATATGTGTTTATAAACTGTAATGTAAATATATATGCTAGCCTTGATACTACCCAAAAGAAACGATGAGCCCACAGCCTCTGGATCTACCTCAAGTAAAAAATAGTTCCAGGAGGGGGAAGGAATAAACTTTACCAAACAAAATACAGGATGCACATTAAGTACATTCACATATATTTTGTACAGGTTTCTGCATTCAACTGGGTTTATAAAGCATTAGAATGTGTTGTTAAGACCTTAAGTCAGCTTCTTCTACAGAGTACTTGTGGAGAAACCTTACTACTCCACATAGTTTTGGATTTCAGCTCCCAGTCTCCCCTGTCAGCATGGCCAGTCCAAAACATCTGGAAGGCCAAAGCTGGTGAAACAGAAGCCATGAGTGCATGAAAATTAGGGCACTGTCTTATACTCATGTAAAAGCAAGCACCTGTGACCTCAGTGGGGCTTACCTGTCTGTAGGCATGTCTAGGCCTGCACTGTGAGCTGTGTTCTTGCTGACTTCCTTTTAGCTCTAAGGTCATTTAGATGAATTATTCTCCATGTGTTTTCAGTCATTTTCCACAAGTGTAAAATAGATTGTGGCTTCCTTTTCTTACCATGTGAAGTTCTCAGGGCCTGGACTTTATTGTACGATGTAGATTATAGGTTTAGTAGAGAGGTAGAAATCTTGATGGACTGAAATCATGACCCACTGAAGTCATGACCATCTGAAGTAAATAATCAGCTTACACCCGCAGTGATTTCAGTGGTTTTATTCAAACTATGACAATTTTTCAGTAATTGCATGATAATCCCTAGTCATACCTAGATATGGGCATGAACGGGTTCATCCCCGTTCAAGCCAGTTAAAATAGGCTGTAGCACAGGTGCTGCTGCTCCCTTCACCTACCTCCTAACCATATCAGCCACTCACCAGGCCCAACTTGTTTGCTTTTTTCTACCTCCTCAACTGATCTCCCAGTCACAGCAAGAGCACAGACGTCTCTGCCCCTACCTTTGGTCTGAGTGGGAGATCAGCTAAGAGAACTAGGCAAAGAAGTCTGAGTCATTGCCAAGGAGGGAAGAACAGTTGAGGAGGTGCAGGCAGCCAGCATGCTGGGCCTGGTGAGCGGCTGATGAAAGCTCTGAAAATCACTGGGAACATCCAAACACCAGTTCAGACGAAAAATGAATCAACATATCATGCCCATCTCTACTTATTAAAATAAAGTCTGCCTGGTATATTTTCATTTTGACTGGGCACACACACTTCTGACAATACATCTGTTGCAATCTAGTACAACTGATCTTTGTGCAGAAGCATGGCTGTGTCTACCAGATCAGATGTTTACTCATACTTAGGAATATTGCATCTTGGGACTATTAAGTCCAGACTCCTCCATACTGGATAGCAAGAAAACAACTTTTGGAAGCACTGGATGTTTCAAAGCAAGAAGAACTATGAAAAGAATACTTCTAGATGTGTGTATAACATGAATGTTGCTTAACTGCCTGGCTACTTCCACACATATTTGTCTATGTGTGAGGATGTGTTTGTGAAATTGTGATTTAAGAAGCACTGCCCTTCTGTTGGGCAGCCCTTTGTTCTTTTATTCATCCACCTGCCCACTCCGTGCCTTCCTTATTTAATGAGTGTCAAAAACAATCCTCCCAGACCCTTAAACCTTACATATCATACCACCCAATCTGAAACATATACTTTTGTGCCTTAATACAGCATTGGATTTTGAGAGAGAGAGAGAGAGAGAATATACCAAGAGAGAAAGAGCCTCAAATTTAATATCTTATTCAGGATCTGCTCAGTTTGGCCTCTCTGTGTAAACAAAGATAAAGGGTTTTCAAGGTTAAAACCAGCACCAGAAACTGATTGACTGCCAGTGAAGCTGCTGTAACAAGAATTTTGGACCCACTGAAGTTTCCTGACACTTTCCAAAAAAAGTATTCCCACATAGAGCAAATTACAGTAATCCATCTGGGAAGTAACTAGGACTTATATAACAGTGGCCAGATCAGATTCCTTAAGAAACGGATGTAGTGGTTTAGGTATCTGGCTATGAAACCTGAGGTTGGGAGTTCAATTCCTCATTGTGCCTCCTTGGAAGGGCTGGACTCAATGTTCCATAGGGCCCCTTCTAATGTTTATTATATTATATAATATAATATTATATTATATTATATTATATTATATTATATTATATTATATTATATTATATTATATTATATTATATTATATTATATTATATTATAGGAAGAATTCTGCTGCTTATATTCTGCTTATATACTGCCCCATACCACTACAAGTAGTCTCTACAAGTAGTTACTTAAGCCACTAACTGATGGAAGTCCAGGTTGAAAGGCAGAACTCTGAACTAACCAGATGTTTAATGTTTGAGTGGCATGGTTTTAAATAGCTCAGACTGGTTCATCATCACTGAAAGGTTCAGTTTCTAAACATGGTATACCATGTACTGTATCTGAAAGGCCTTCTCAGACAATGCAAATTTTCCATTCCAGGTAGTCATGCTTAGTCATGCCTTGTCTCAAGGAAGAGCAGAGCCTCCAAACTATGCTTTTTTCTGGAATATATACAAAAACACTTCTCCTTGGGAGATCGTTGATATCCTGGCTTGAAATCCTCACCCCACCTGTCCTTCTCCAGAGCTTTGTTTTGTTTTGTTTTGGTAATAAAATGTTGTGCTGATTTAAAGCTTCCAGCTAGGAGGCATCTACAACGGAATGAGTTCCATAAGAAGTTTCATAGTACTAAACTCTGCTCTCCCAGTCAACTTGTACCTATGGAACAAAATGAAGCATAGTGGCAAGTTAGCTAAAACCAAACCAAACCCTTGGAAGAGGCATGGATTTCATCACTGTTGTTACCAAGAAAAGCATTATGTCATGTGTCTCATGAGACAAGTACCAAACAGCCATTGCAGGTAAGCTAAAAGTGGTGTTGGTTATGAATTGCTTACCTACAGAAGACAAACTGAATTAGGAACTTGGAAAGAACATGAATTGGGCTGGTTTGTGATTCAGTTCATGGTTCGGTCCTAGCAAATGCTTTTGCTGAAGCAAAATAAAATGAAGCGCCAAGCTGTTTTCCACTTGGTGCTTCGTTTTGCTTCAGCAAAGCATGCCCACTCTCTCCTTTCCCATTGACTCTGTCATCTAGTCCTGCCACTTTACCCTCCTCCTCTGCTGCCAGCCTGCCACCATTGCCTTCAAGGAACCTGGGTGCTACCTCTTGTGCAGGTGCCCTCATCTGCTTGCTGGGGATGCTGGGGCTTGCGGGGAAAGTGGTGCTCGGGATGCCCAAAGGCTGCACCCTTGCACCAGTGGCTGCAGCACAACAGAAGGCAGCCAAACCCAGGCACGAACTGAAAACCAAACCAGTTTGCAGTTCAGTTTTCAGGTTGGTTCGTGACCTGTGCTCATCCATGAACCATGAACAATGCTCCATTTTTTAGGTTTGTGCCTGTTTCTGTTTCCTACCCTTTGGGATAAAATAGACTAGTTTTGAATATTAAAAAATGCCTGACAGAGAAAAAGGACACCCATCTCCACCAGTGCATCCATCCAATCAGAATGGAAAGGCTGTCTTGTTGGAAGCTACTTTTTTTGGTATAACTTATCATTTTGTTGGGCTTTCTCTCTTTTTGGAGTTTGAGCATATTGTAGTTGAACCAGTTCTTTGTATTGTATGTTCTCAGCATCCAAATGTTTCTTTAAAAATAATCCAGAAGTGATGAGAAGCACTAAGGATTTTTGAAAAAACACAGCACTGAAAGGTGAGAAAGGCAAAGCGCCTAAGTAGTACATCTGCCGAAGCAGGTACCCAAACAAAGCATCCAAAATGATATTTTCAGTCCCAAAGCAGGAAGCATTATCCGTAATCCAGTATTCAAAGAAAAGACTTGTTTCCATTATGGGCAAGTTGATTAGAACATGGTGTAATATAGATTATTATTGTACTAGGTTCAAATACTTGCGGTCATTTTTAACTTCACATGGATGGTGCTACATGGAAGAAGGACATTTGCCTAAAATATGTGGATACGTACCATAAAATAGGAGTCGGAAATGAACTTCCACTTGTTATGGTATTGGACTTCAATAAGAGCCTCCGTTGGAAAGGCCAATTGCCATGTTCAGCTGGAAGACCAGCTCAACAACATCCAAAGTGCCACAAAAGCTCTTAATGAGGAGCTCCATCACTGGAGAAACTGCTGAATAGAAAAAAGACCAATTGTCCAAGGATGTGGACATTTGCACACCAGGACAGGTGTCAATAGAAACTCCATATTCTTAATGGCTTAGAATGTTCAAGGACACACTGTCTCCTAAAGTACTACGTTATGTGGATGGTAGGGTTCTTTTTTTGCGGCATAGACTCTGCCTTCTGTGCTGACACAGTACCTTCGTTCCATAGTTGTTTTGAAATTGCTTAGATTACTGGCGCTGCCTCAGTGTGGGTGGCCCATACCCTGCAGGGATGAGCACAGGTTGAATCAACACATCTAATGTGGAACAAACAAAACCAAACACCATCATATGCTAACATGTTTCACTGGTGCCAAGCACTAAAAGTCATTTCTCCAAAATAATGAAGAGCGTGGGACCCTCAAAATATATGATTCCCTATGCTTCCAACTCTATTCACATCCCTTTTTCTAGGTGTCATAAAATAAAGGCCAATATGTCATTGAGAGCCTGGTCAATCAGATGTTTGTCCTACAGTTTGTCCCTTAACTTCACTGGTCTTTCACAGGGGGCTTTCCGTGGATCTGATGCCATGTCTACTAGCACCAAATAGATCCAATCTTTCTCATGAATATCCAATACATTTTCTTCCATCTGCCTTGCTTTTGTTGAGGCAGTGATTCCTCTTGTGGTTCTTTTGGCTGGGAATAGAAGGATGCTGTAAGCAATGTTAGTCTTTGAGCCTTTTCACACGACCCCTAAGATCCGCTGGCCACTTAAATTCGGACCAGAGATCTTAGGGGTTTGTCCCTGTTCCTGTGTTCCCACCCCCTCCACACTCCTGGTTGCTGGCTGAGTGAGGGGAGGGAGAAAAAAAGGAAGAAAAGAATGCCACTCACCTCCATTCTGCCGTCCCCGCACTGCATTCAGATCTCTGAAAGGGGTGGGGGGCAAAAAAAGAACAAACAGAAGCAAGGAGAGCCGGGCAGTCACTACGTTATATCCGCATCAGGAATTTTCACCTCCAGAGAGCAGGTACCTGAAAAGTGCGCTGGGATGCGCTTAGGTGGGCGTGGTCGCACTTAATTATCTGTAAACTCCGGAGCTGGTGGGGAAACAATTTTAAGCTCCAGAGCTGGGAGCCATTTGCGGCGGAGTTTAGGGGTCGTGTACAAAGGGCCTTTGTGATCGTTGCTAGCTGCGCCATCTGAACTCAAATCCTGAGGTCTCCAGTGAGACATAGTACAGGAGCGTCCAACTCCTTCTGCCTCTGCCTCTGCTGATTTTGTGTACTGAATACAATAGATACAATATTTAATTTATTTACTTGGTTCATTTTGTTTACAGATTTGTTGTTGTAGTTAGTGTGCCTTTACTCTATTAATTTGGTCTCATTTATATTTAACTATATTTTGTATAGTGTTGTAAGCCACCCAGAGTGGCCAGATGGCCAGGGTATAAATCTAATAAATAAATAAATAAATAAATAAATAAATAAATAAATAAATAAATAAATAAATAAATAAATAAATAAATAGTAGTGGTTTCTCATTTTCTAATTTTTTAATACTGTGCAATCAGTTTAGTGTTATATCAATTAGAATATAAAGTGATTTAGTGCTAAGATGAATCCTCTTCTCTGCCCCCCCCAGGGGGGAGCATCACACATCACATCCCTCTTCTATGTTGCCCTTTAATGGCTGTTCACATGCTTTCACTACTTCTGGTAATTTAGTCACATGCATCTTAGATTACTGTAATGAGATTTATGTGGGGCTGCCTCTGGAAAGTGTTGAGAACATTTACTGGATTCACAGTGCTGCATTCAGGGCTCTAGCCCATGGTCTTTTAAATCTGGATCTAATTTACTGATAAACCGGATCCAAAATTTGTGCCCCCATGGTCAGCAGGTTTTTATTTAAAATTAAAAAAAACAGTAATGCCCACTTAACCAGGTTTCAGCAAATTTTTCAAGAACCAAGGAGGAGGGTGGTTACTTTTGCTCCACTTTGAAATGTGTGTTTTTAAAAGAGGCAAACATTAGTGGGGGCACAGAAAATTTGGTTTTTCCCTTATTGTTGTCAGTTTACTGGTTATGTAGATAGGCAACGTACTATCTTGCTGTTTCCCCCAATTGCAGTCTCTTTGATATTTTGCCAGCCAGTGAGGTGGAGGAGGAGGAGGAGGAGGAGGAGGAGGAGGAGGAGGAGGAGGCTCACTTGCATGACAAGGATAAAAAGGACAAGTCACCTCTTCTGAGGCCAACCAGCGGCAGCCAGGGGCTCCCATCAAGGGCACAGCTTGGATTCTGTGGCGGGCCTCCCTTTCTGAAGGCGCCCTGGCACCATGCCAGGGGAGGGGAAGGGGTGCACACAGGTACAGGGAAATCCAGCCTTCTCTACAAAGAAGCAAAAGGGATTCCTGAGGCTGGCGAGCGAGCAAGAAAGCAACTGACAGGCAGCCTGGAGTGGCAAAAGCCAGGCATTGGCAGGCTTTCCCTCGAGGGCCATCAACAAGGAAGCCCCTTGCTGGTGGGTACCTCAGGCAAGGCTGAGGAGGGTTTGGCATCAGCAGCATCAGGTTGAGAGCCAGTGCGGAAGCGAAGGGCAGGGCAACTAGCACCAGCTCCTGCCAGTACTGGCATATCTTTATTCTCTCTTTCTCTCACACACCTACACCCACACACACCATTGCACACACACACACACACACACACACACACACACACACACACACACACATTGCCCACCCACCTGCCTTGTTTCTCGATGGCGGCAGCCATGCGGAGCACGAGAACCGCATTTTCAATCATGTGATGACTTCAGAAAGAAACACAGATTTTATTATTACCTGCCTCTTTCACCCGTGTGATAAGGCCCTCAGACTGTTTTCTGGAGTTGGTGGCTACTGGTCTGTTTCTTGGCACAATTCAAACTGTTGGTATTTACCTCTAACCCTTTAAATGGGCATTTAGGCATGCCTGGAAAGAATAAGAGAGGGCCTTCTCAGGGGCTGCTCCCTGGATATGGAACTCCCTTCTGAAGGGAAGCCAGACTGGCCATCTCCAGAAGCAGCAAAGGCCTTCCTGGTCGGGCAGGGTTTCAGCAACTGGTTGTCTTCCAAAGAAGGGATTTTAATGAGGTATATTTTTTGTTTTACCTTTCCAAATGTGAATTATTATGTTCAGCTTCCTGATGGGGATGGGGTAGGTGGAATACAAATGAAATAGATACACAATATAATTAATTTGTCCAGTAGTTCTTAAAAGGCCACCACCCAAACAACAGATTGTTGACAACAAATTACATAAGTGCTAAAAAAATGATGACATATGTGATCCACAGACTGTTTGAATTAGCACCTTCCTTCATACCATTGAACTGAATAGCAATATGCTCCACCAGATGCCTTAGTTAGGGTGAAAGGATCATTAAAATCTAGCATCCCATATCCTCCCTCACTCATGTGCATATAGATTATGGCCTGGAAGATGATTTGGTAATTTTCCTACCAGACTGTATGAGCTAACCATCATTTTGTACCCAAGTTATGCAGACTTGCTCCTGAACTCATGACTAAATGCACACTGATTAGAGATTAGGGTGGGATCAGATGTTTGGCAGTTGTGTAGTATTTAGAGATGGGTACAAAACAGGAAAATCCCATTTCTTTTCATTTTTTTGGTTTCATTCCCCCCCAGGTTCATTTTTTTTAAATGATTTTTTTGATTTTTTTTTTCATTTTTCATTCTTTGTATTTTTTTAAAAAGTGCCCTATGAGGGTTGGCATGGGCTTTTAAAACATTTTTTAGCCACCGAAACAAGCACCAATGGCGGCCATCGGCGCTTGCTTCAGTGGAGAAAAAAATGTTTTAAAATCTCACACTTCCCTTGCACCTTTCCCCTCAAACGTGCCCAATTGGGGTGTGGAGGCATGGGGTTTTTAAAGCACCAGTTTCCCCATAGGAATGCATTGCTTCAATGCATCCCTATGGGAAACCTAACAAACAAACAAAAGGAACAAATGGAACATTTCCAGTTCATTTCATTTCATTTTTCTTTTAAAATAAATTCATTTTTCATTTTATGAAATGAAACAAAAAATGAAAAACGAAATGAAAAAGTTGTTTTGTGCCCATCTCTAGTATTAATATGTAGTAATATATTCTGCAGTGCAGAGTCTGCTCATGAACGTCCCCAATTGTACCTCAAGAACTGGTTAGTAGAGTTAGCTTTGTAATCCATATTAAAAAATTAGTTCCCTTTTAGTATTCTAGTGATGATGATATGGGCAAAATAGCTTCACTCCAGAAAGAACCCACTACTACTTTCTCCATCAAAACATTTGAAATAAATAGGGAAAGAAATTATTTTCCCATCATTGTATAGTTCATGAGACTAGAGCTGAAGTAATCACAGATGATTTTGTAGCACCATCTGTTCTGGAACAAAAGCCACATAGAAGAATTGGGACCATTGTTACACCACATCCAAAGACCTCTAAAAGAAGGTGGTTAATTGTTGACCACCGATGACTTCTTATTATTTCCATTGGGGTGTTATTGTGTCTTTACAGAGGGGTACAAAGGCACCATAGTAGAGGTGAGAGTTTAATTGTGGATTTGAAGGAGGGGAGATGGCCAGAGCGTTTGGAAACAGCAACTGGAGGGCTACTGCTGCGGCTGCTGCTCCCAACACCTGATTGTCTGAAACAATTGTCCCATTCTAATGGTCAAAATAGCTCTGGGGCAAAGGGATGTATCCCACTTGATACACATTATACATGTCTCCTATTTAGTGGTGGATCACGATAAGATCATAACTACATCTGGAGCCAATCCTCCTTTGTGAGAAAGGTGGGAAGGGAATGTTTTGGGCTGTCCATTGGCTGCAATAACAGGGCTACAATTTGAACCCTCTTTCCCAAGTCCATTTTGGTACCATTGGTGAAGTCTGTACCCAGAAAACAAGCTCTGCTCAAGCCTACTGACAAGATCTACTCAAACTTTATACCCATAACCAAGGAGGGCTAAATGGATAGTGTGAATGGGGGTGCACATATAAGCACTACCCCATACATCTCCGCTAGAGAGGGGCATGAATTACAAAATGCTGATTTGGCATAATTCATAATTCCTCAAAGTGGATGCATCACTAATCACAAATTTATAACTTTTTATGAACTAACAAATTGATTTGTTGGTTAGTCTTGATTAAAAAAAAACATATGAAATGCCCCCCAGGCATCTGAGATATCAACATGTCAGAGAAGCTTTCCCTGACTCTCCTCTACAAACCCTGAAAGTTTGGTGACATTTGTCTATTAGCCGTCCAAGTTATACACCCACAACAAGAGCCCTCAAAGGAAAATTTCCTCTCCCCCACCAAGCAACTAGAGATACCAAAATCACAGAATAGCCTCCCCTGACTCTCTACAATCCCTCCAAGTTTGGTGAAGTCTAGGTTTTTGATGCTTTAGGACCAAAAAGGGGTTGACTGACAAATACACAGGGGGTGAAAAATTGTGGGCTTATCATTTTAATGAATACAAAGCAACCAATTTTGATAAATTGGCAATTTCTAATGGATATTGCAATTCTTTTTTTTTTAATTTGTGTCCATCTGATCTGTACTCAACCAGGAAGTCTATCGTAGCTCCATGTATTTTATGTGATGATCTACAAAGGAGCCTTCAGCTATTAAAGTTCTCAGCACAGTCAAAGATTGTGAGAGTTGTAGTTCAAAAAAGTAACTTCTTTGAGTTCTCTTTGAATAATAGCTGTTTTGACCTTCAAATCATCACCTAAAAGATTGCCACAATTAATGTTAAAAAGAGAGAGAATGTGCTTGCTACCTGTTTTGTCAATAGATGAGAGAGGCCAATGCAAATCGGCATTTAATGCAAATTAAATATCCAGAGACAACTCCCTTCAAAACAAACATACAGTACTGTGTAATGACAAATGGAACCAGATTTTTTAAGTCATTACTCAACTCTTATTCAGACAGAATTCCCATTGACTTTAATGGAGGTGCTTTCTTACATAAAACCTGACTAATGCTTTCCAAGATATGACACAATAGCATAAGTTTATCAAACGTTGTGTCTGATTATTGTTTGCAACTGTAAATGTCAGACAGGCTTGGTGCTTTGCTGAGTAATGATAATATCATGTGTGAACCTTCCTCACGGAGTTACAGTATAATTAGAGCTGGTGGCATAAATTTCCAAATACATGTTCTTAAATATTAAATATTGCATTTCATCCTGTAGTGCAAAATTGTTGGATTATGACCTGGAACCTAAAAAGATCTGTTGCAATCTTGGCTCTTCTGTGGATTCCCCGGATAGCCTTGGGCAAGTGTGAGTACCTCATTCTTCATCTAAAAAGTTCAGGCCTTAAATGTAGAGTCACCCATGCAGCTATCAGTCAGTGCTGCTTTCTCTAATTGGGTGCTTTCCAGATGTATTGGGTCTCATCTCCCAGACTCCCATCTTCATCAGTTCTGAGATTTGGTGTGTTCAACACACCAGGAAGGAGCCACATTGGGAGTAAGCTGGGGAAATGGTGTGTTTTTTTCCCCTATACACAACCTGTGGAGCAATGCTGGTGTTATGAATTTGAGTCTCACCTTGAATCCTGGGATATTGGTTGGACCTGAATTAAGACCAGGAATGTGTGTGTGTTGCGTCGTTATAGTCATGACCAACTCTTCGTGACTCCATGTCCATGGAGTTTTCTTGGCAGGAATACTGGAGTGGTTTGCCAGTTCCTACTCCAGGTGCCTACAGCACCTGGTATTCCCTGGTGGTCTCCCATCCAAGTACTAACCAGGGCCAACCCTGCTTAGCTTCCGAAATCAGGCGAGATCAGATGTGCTTAGGGCTGGAATTCCTTCTCAACCATGAAGCTCATGGACTGACCTAAAGCAGGCCTGCACAAGCCGTCAACCATGGGCGACTGGTAATCTGTGGGGCTGTCAGAAGTCACCTGCCAGATCCCAGCCAACTCCCATTTTTTACTCCTCTTTCCTGCCGTAACTTATTTTTAGAAAATCTCCCGCCTTGGCACTCCTTGCCAGGGGATTGGCGGGGAAGGTGCCTGGAGGTGGCTTGGAGGGATCTGCGGAGTGGTGCCGCCTGGCTCCCGCCCACCGGTGTTAGCTTGGTGGACTCGGAAGGGTGCCTGCAGCCTTCTGAAGGAGCCACAAGGACAAAGGAAGTGGGTAGGTGCCGGCAGCGGCAGCTGAAGAAGAGTGGGTGACACGTACCCACCCTGAAGATATCTCATCTCTCTTGCTGCTCATCTTGTGAGCTGGTGCAGCAGTGGCAAACGGGTTGTGGCGATCCCCGTCCCCCACCCACCTACTGCTTCTTACTGTCTCTCCCCCCACCTGACCACTTGCTGCTTCTAAGTCTGGAGAGCCCAGGCGGGTGGGGGGCTGTGCATGTGCATGCATGTGCACGCCCCTCCACGGGGTCCCCAGGCCAGTTCTTACTCTGAGGCGGCTTTCGGGTGTCTATCATGGGGGAAGAAAATGAAAGGGAAGGTGGATGGGCAGATGGGTAGCAGCAGCAGCAACTCTGCCCTCTTACCCAGGAGCACTGATGAGAGGTATGCACGCGCTTTTGTGGAAGTAGCCCACAGGGACGTGCAGAGGCTTGGAAAGTAGCCTGCGGGGAAAGTTCTGTGGTTGTAAATAGAATGTGGGCTATTCAAAGTTTGACAGCCCTGAGCTAAAAGCACTTTCCCAGCCAATGTACCTCACAGGATTCTCCAGAAGTTGAGTCATGGCAACTGGGCTTCTTTTCTTGTGAGGTCGGAACACTTCACTACTCATCCAAATACCTAAAATGTGAGAAGAGGGGTCAAATCCTTGTGATGCCACAGGGCTGGATCTTTGTGTCAAACTTGCAGAATGTTGTTTCTGTATGTGTGTAAATGTAGTACACAGTAGAGATGGGCACGAAACGAGCGATTTTTCATTTTCATTTTCGTTTTTTCATTTTGTTACGCAACGAAAATGAAACAAAATTTTTTAAACAAAACGAAAATGAAAATGAAACAACCAAATTTGTCGTGTTTTTCGTTTTCATTGCAGCAGATGCATTGAACTAAAAAGAATGCTAACAAAACAGCAATTTTTCATTTTCGTTTTTGTTTTTTTGTTTCATTACCTAATGAAATGAAAACGAATTTTTTTGCAAAAAACATCACGAAAACAAAAATGAACCGAAACGGACCCCTAAATGACCAAACGACAAACGAAACACCATTTTTTTGAGTTGTGCCCATCTCTAGTACACAGTACAGACTTCCTGCACTCCCTTCTAAATAAATATGGTGTGTAATTCACACATACACCCAACTTCACATTGAGCCATCAGAGTTCAGATGCCAGCTGCAGATAGATGGAAAATGGTACCAAAGACTGAAAAAATATTTCACTCACAGAAAACAAATGCTGTCCTCCCTCACCACTGTTAAGATTTGTCTTGCTGGCTAAGGAACCAAGGAAGCATAGCAATTCTTTAAGATGACATCAACCAATGTCTAAAAACCTTACAATCCTACTATTAGACTATAATAATGGTTAGACAACAACTGCATTTACTTTCTCTTTTGGTATTTTTTGGGAACCATATTACCACTGGTAATATTTCCTGCCCATAACCCTTTTATTCCCTCTCACCTATAACTCAGTCTACTTTCACATCTGTGTCTTGGCAAGTGTTGACATCACAAGCATTATCCTCATATTAATTGCCTTTTGAGAACAGATCAGAATCCAATATCTACATATGGTTTGACAAGTATCCCATTGAAGTATAGTGAAACTATGAGGGGCAGGGCTTATCCTGCTGCTTTTCTACCACATTTATCCCAAATCCCTTCCCTTCTTAGGAGCTCCCTGCAGCAAAAGCATTGCAGTTTCAGGGGAATGGCTGGAAGTGACAATGGAGGAAATTTCACAGGGAAAATAAATTTCTGTCACCCATTACAAACTGCAAAACATATGCTGCCCACTGCATTGTGGGAAATTTTAAAAGATGATGGCTTTGCCAAATCAGCCACTGTCAGCAGAGAATCCTGAAACTACTTACTAATCAATAGTATATATTTGTTCCAATACCAGAAACAGTTGTTGGAAAAGAAAGTCAGGAAAGTTTCAGTTGTGGTACCTCAAATAACAAATCTAATTTGTTCTGTGAGTCAATTTACTAACCGAAAAATTATTATCCAAAACAGTTTCATTGAAATGAATGGGAAACCGATTAATCCATTGGAGAGGTCTGAAAAAAGGCAAAAAGGTTGAGGTGGGTGGGTTTCCAGACCACGTTATAAAGTGAACTTTAAAGGTGCTGGAATCCACACCCCAGAACAGCCCCCTGCAGTGCAATGCAAACATGGAGAAAAGAAAGCAGCAAGACTGCCCTAGCTCGTTCCCGCCAAAAATGCAATGGAGACAAAAAAAATGCAAACTTAGAAAAACACAAGCAACAAGAGAAACCAGCCCATTCTTGCATGCAGAGCAATGGAAAATAATACAAACATGGAAAAAAGAAAGCAGTAAGACAACCCCCTGCACAATCTCCCCCCAGTACAATGAAAAGCAGTGGAAGGATGAATAGAAGCTATCTCCAGAACAAAGACCATGTTGTTCCTGCCAAAAGTGCAATCAAAACCAATGCAAAAATACAAAATAAAGCAAAGAAAGCTCAGTTCTCTACATTTCCAAGTTTGAAAGGTCCAAATCCCTCAGCAAAACATGTCCAAAATGGCTCTAAAACACAATGAAAAAAGTACTCCAACTCCTCCCACCCACCCCACAAACAACCGGGGGGGTGGAATGCATCCTGAGTAGACTTTTTTCATAAAGCATTATGAAAATGTTTTTATCTGAGGCAGTGCATTGGAAAATTTTGTTATCTGAAACATCCCTATTCCTGGAAATTTCATTTCACTATGTGAATTATTCGCTAACAGAGGCATTTGTTATCTGAGGTATTACTGTATTCTCGAAGGCTTTCATGGATGGGCTCTGATAGGTGTTGTGAATTTTTTGGGTTGTTTGGCCATGTTCTGGAATTTTTTCTTCCTGTCATTTCGCCAGTCTCTGTGGCCATCATCTTCAGAAGTCAAGGAGCTCAGGAAACTAGGAGTTCTCTCTGTGCTCTAGTTCCCTGAGGCCCTTGCCCTCTGAAGATGCTGACCACAGAGACTGGCAAAACATCAGGAAGAAAAACTTGGCCAAACAGCCTGAAAAACATGGCTGAAAAACATGGCCTGAAAAACCTGAAAAACTTGGCCAAACAGCCTGAAAAACATGGCCAAACAGCCTGAAAAACTCACAACAGCTTTCAGTTGTGTGTTAGTCCTGCTTAGGAGCTTCCTACAAGCAACAAAGTGGCCAGTGGGGAAACAGAATGCTAAATAATTTCTCCTCTCATCCTGCTGTATACAGGCTGTCATCAGAGTCAGGCCTCATAAGGTGGAGGAGCCTTTTAACTGGCAGGAACCTTTATGGCATCTCCCTTATTCCTCACAGGAGTTGGAGGAATATTTGGGACTTCCCCAGAAACCAGATACTGTATTGCTGTTCAGCTTTGCTGTCGTAGAGAAAATCATTTTGGAATGCCTTGGTCCTGAATTAAGTGCCATTAGCTTTTTTCAATACCTCAGTCCTGGCAAAGATAGAAACTGTTAGAACTGGGCTGTTGACATGGGCGGTTGACATGAAATGACACAGCTGACTATATTTTTGGAGTCTCCTTGGGACTGTTGCTGTGGGGATTGTCACAAAGCATGCCTTCATCCCAGGCTTGACTACCACACCACTGGGTATGAAGAAAATATCAGTACTGGTGGGTGCTGGCATTTGCACAAGGCTCCACAGATGTCCTTTGGGTGTCCTCATAGATAAAGAAACTGAAATAGAGACAAGCAAAAGATACAAAACCCAACCAAAGATTGGTAGATCATTAAAATAATGATATAACACATGTGATTTTGCAAATCACTTTGTATCAGATCACCAATTTATCTCTCATATGGATCTCCTAGAATATGCTGTCATCACCTGATGCTCTTTTAAATGCCCCCACTTTCTGCAGAAGTTAATGGGCAGTGGCTAAAAGGAGCTAAATGAAATTGTTCAAGTTTGTCCAAATTGAGGTGAAAGTACCCGATTCAGTGTGGGTTGCTTCAATTCCATTGCTAATCGGATGACACAAGGCTCAGGCTGTGGTCACATGAGCCGAAAGCTTACTTTCCTGTCTCTCACTGAGTTCATATTATAAATGCTAACTACAGATAATTTCTCACTCAGCCAGAGACTTCTACTTTTTTGCTGCAGATTTTTAATGTTGTGTTGATGTGTGTGTATGAACCGTATTATGTTGCAACGGTCCAGAGGCATTGAACTGGATTTACAAAGGTTTCTTTTGTAAGAAGACTAGACAAGTGATTTTGGAAGGATGGAGCTATTGCAATGCACTGTGGACATGGCTACCAGTAAGCCCTGGGCCCCTTTGGGATGAACTGCAATCAGACACGCTCATTTGCTGAATTATTTTTGCATGTCCAAGCGTGCCCTGAATCCAAGCGTGCTCTGAATCCCAGCTAGAGGATATCTGTTGAATCAATGAATTTAACCTAAATCTTAACAGGTTCCACTGATTCAATAGGTCTTTGTACTTTAGTTGGGACGAAAGGCTGGACTTGTGCCAAGATCTGAGTCTTGTACTGTATACACATTTGCAGTTGGCTGGTACTGCATACACAATTTATTGTTAAGGCGAGCAATTGGATTTAGCCCAAGATCTATGTATAAGCATTGCAGTTGTAGGATTCTCTTCCCGTTTAGAGCTAGTAATGTTGATCCACAGAGGTTTCACTACCCTTTGACCTTTGAAGGCCCCCCCCCGCCCTATTTTACTGCAATCCATGTATGCTGCCAGTTTTGATTTTGCTTTGTGCAGAAATGTATTTTACTGTTTTGTTGCCAATTGTTTCAAACTTTCGCAGAAAATGTGTAAATAAATAAATAAATAAATAAATAAATAAATAAATAAATAAATAAATAAATAAATAGGCGCTTGATCATCCTCTCTGTAAATGCCTCATTGCTTTTTGTACCTGTTCCCAGGCTTCCCAGTCTGCTACACAACAACTGACAAGCAATTTGTGTAGATTTTGGAATAATAAAAAGTCTCCAGCAATATTTGCATATTTATTCCTGGCTCTTGTTGGGAAACTTGCCTCTTGGAAAAGCTGCTTATTAGTGGAAATGCAGTTATTAAAGAGGTTTATATAGGGAAGAGGTTCAGTGTCTCGTCGCTCCACCCAAAGTGGCATCTGATATCTTGCTCAAGAATGCATCATGGCATGGTAAACATTAATATAATACCAAACATTACAAAACCATGATTACATCACTCTGCACTAATTCCAAATTCACTGTATCAAGCACATGAGCCTACTTGATCAAAGGGCTACAGCAGAGCAAAGATAAACTGCCTGACTGCCACCATAGTGTCTCTTGTTGAGATGAAGCAATAGGATAAAAGCTTTGTAGGATACACTAGGATTAAAAACCTACCTGGCTGTGATCTAATTAGCTATAATTTATCCTTGTTAGGTTGAAACATAGTTCACTAAAGATATGATGCAAGAAATGCTCCATGGATATAATCATTGGGAAGCAGATGCAAGCTTCTTATGTAGAAGGAAACATTATCAATATTTCACATTTTTACCGTGCGATGAGAAGCTGTAGTCCCAGCATTTCCCCACCCTATTTCCACTATTTTCACCATATTCTGCCCTCCCTGCCTAACGCTGTACTCATGCTTCTAATGTCACAATCCTCAGAGCCAGCCCTACCATTATACTACACAGGACAGTCAGTCGCAGCAGGAGACAGAAGCAAGGTTTTATAGCAGCCACGTGGATGCTAAGTAACTTCTCCTGCACAATCATCCTACTCTGCTGTGACAGAGGACGCTGTGTCATTACTAGCATGGAAGGAAGGCCAACTCCTTATCCACGTGGGTCTTGAAGATGGAGAGTGCTAGATTGTTCTTCCTCTCAGGCTGCAAAATATTTTGAGGTGACCCTGAAGCACGCAGGCCCCAAAGTCAAATCCATATAAGTTCTATGTGGCCTACTTGCAAGGAAGTGCGTTTATGATGTCAGCTTACTCCAGGTTTTAAAAGCTCCAAGAAAGGGCCATTATGTTAACAGCAGACATCTGCAGTTAATATAAACTGAAATGTTAGTCAATGCATTCTTATTAACCAACATGGATATACTGTACTTAATATTAATGACACCTTGGGCTGCCACGTGTTTAATGCCTCTTATGTATGTTCCATTAATGCTGATCTCTGCATTACACATTTAGGACACAGGGATTCTCCTGTAAAGGGAAGTTGTATAAACAATCACTGCACTCTCTGATTATGTGCTACAAGAGGTTATGAAAACCAGAAAATGTTCAGTGTCACATCAGTGGAGGCAAAACTACATACAGTACAGTACAAAACTACATAGAGTACAGAAAAAACTACATACAGTACAGTACGAAGTGGATATATTTGCAGTAAATATATATACAGTGGTAACTCAAATTATGAATTTAATCCATTTCGAATGCATGCTCTTAGGTCAAACTACTCTTAAGTTGTTACCTATCTAAAAAAACTGAAAAAATATGAAAAAAATATTTGTAAGTCAAGCAGACCATATCTAAAATTTGTAAACCAGCAGTTATAACGGCAACAGTTTTCTGCTCTTAAGTTGAATTGCTCTTAAGTCGAGCTGCTCTTAAGTCGGGGTACCACTGTATATGCTGTACAAAACACATGTTGGTTTTATACTATTTTGACTGTTGCATTTTCCCTCCAAGGTTGGTCTGTGAGTAGGACCTCTACTGTGAAATTATTATGACTTATCCAGACCCCACACTTATATTTGTCTCATCTTCCTATTTATTTTACTTTATTTTGATGTTCATGCTAAACCTTTCTCTTTCTAGAGGAAATCCAGTGTGACATGAAGGATTAAGTGCAGGGGTGTTCTTGATCCATAACAAGACTCAGAGGCATCATTTCATTTGTTCAGATACAGAATATTTTTAAGCCATAGAAAGCCCAAGTACCAATACATGAACCTGTTTTTAAGAAAGAAGGAATGTTTAGTATTCAACTTGCTTCAACCTGCTACTACTTTGATAGTCTGGTAATCATGAAGAGAAAAAACCTTCAGTGAGGATCTTAGTTGCTTGAAGATGTTTCAGGTAATATGCTGGTTGGGTGTGGAGAGGTTACAAAGCTGGGCTCCATCCTAATGTATGTGCCTTTGTTAGGATATCAGACATCCATGAATGAGGTTCTCTGTACTGATGGTAGAATGAAGGCATTAAAAAAAAAGGATCCAGAGGCGATCCAGGAAATTACCCACCAGTCAGTTTGACATGTGTCCCAGGTAAAGTGATGGAAAACATCTTAAAAGATAAAATGAATAGGCACATAGAAGAGAAGGTGCTGCTGAAGGAGAGCCAACTTGGCTTCTGCAAGGGCAAATCATACCTCACTAACCTGTTGGAATTCCTTGAGAGTGTCAACAAGCATGTGATTAAGGGAAATCCAGTTGACATTGTTTATCTGGACTTTCACAAGGCTTTTGACAAGGTTCTGCACCAAAGGTTCTTGAATAAACATGTCAGTCATAGAATCAACGGGCAGGTCTTGTCCTGGATCAGCAACTGGCTAAGGGACAGGAAACAGAAGGTAGCACTAAATGGACACTTCTCCAAGTGGAGGAAGGTAAAGAGTGGGTTCCCCCAAAGTTCAGTTCTGGGACCCCTACTTTTCAACTTCTTCATAAATGATCTAGAAGTAGGAGTAAATAGCAAGATAGGCAAATTTGCTGACAACCCTAAATTATACAAGGTAGGAAAAACTGAGAGAGATTGTGAGGAGTTCTGGAGAGATCTCTTGACACTGTGGGAGTGGGCAAACTAGTGGCAAGTGAGCCTCAACATTAGTTAGTGCAGAGTGATGCACGTTGGGGGAGAAAACCCAATTACATTTATAAACTGATGGGGTCTGAACTCTGCAACAAACCAGGAAAGGGACCTTGGTGTCTGGCGGACAGCTCAAAGAAGGTGTCAACCCAGTGTGCTGCAGCAGTGAAAAAAGCAAACTCAATGCTAGGGATCATTAGGAAGGGTGTAGGAAATAACTTAGCAAATGTCATTTTGCCTCTTTATAAATCTATGGTGAGGCCCCATCTGGAGTACTGTGTACATTTCTGGTCACCATACCTCCAGAACGATATTATGGAAATGGAAAAGTTGCAGAGGAGGACAACCAGAATGATTAGGAGACTGGAACACTTTCCTTACCATCTGAGGCTGCAACAGCTGGGCCTCTTCACTCTTAAATGACAGCACCTAAGAGGTGACCTGATTGAAGTTTATAATATCATACACGAGGTGGACAAAGTAGATTTTTTAAAAAAACTTTTCCCTATCGCACAACACTAGACCTAGAGGGCTCCTTGGGTGCTAGATCTCAAACAGATAAGAGGAAGTACTTTTTCACCCAGAGGATCACTGATCTATGGAACCCCCTGCCAGAGGAAGTGGTGACAGCTGTCAGCCTTGAGAGCTTTAAAAAAGGATTGGACAAGTTCATGGAGAACAAGGGTATCAATGTCTATCATTATGGATGCCTAAAGACAACCTCCAGGTTGGAGAGATAGGGAAGATTATCTCTCAATGTCATTTGCAGGGAATCATAAGCAGGTGAAGACATCTGCTTGGGAATAGCCTGAAACAAATGGTGAGCCACTGTGTGAGACAGAATGCTGAACTGGATGGGCTGTGGCCTGTTCCAGCAAGGCTGTTCTTATGTTCTTAAGTTCTTATCTACAAGGAGAATTGCTACTGTGTGGAGGTAAAAGAGATAAACAGCACTACTAAAATGTACATAGAACACTTGGGAGCACAACAAAGTTGCCCTGGAGAAGTAGCTCTGTATTTTACATTATCATTCTTTCAAGGAAAGTCTTGAACAAGGAGACCTCTATCCAGTAAGCCCATAACATTATGTGATATATGTAACTCATTAAAAGTGTGTCATTACCGACTTCTGCAACCTTCCACAGAAGGTTGGACTCCGACTCTAACAAGCCTTCTACCGACCCCGACCCCCCAGTATATGAAGGCCGTCAGTTTGCAGAAGCCCATTTCCTGGCCTACATATTTCATATGCTATTTACTAGGCACAAGAGGAGATTAATTTGTGATTCCTAATTTTTTTGTCTGATTAGTTTGCTGATATATATACCTTAGCCAGACTATTAGTGGCTACCAGTCATCATGATATGTTCATGTTGCTTCCAGTTGGAAGGATGTCTATTGGGTTGGATGGACAGTGTGCTGACAGAATGTTGGACTAGTTAGGCCTTTGGTTTGCTCCTGGGTGGTCTTCTCTATGTTCTTAAAGTCCACTACTTGTTTCTTCCATCTGTCCA
The DNA here is from genome assembly GCA_029282475.1 of Phrynocephalus forsythii. NCBI lineage: Eukaryota > Metazoa > Chordata > Lepidosauria > Squamata > Agamidae > Phrynocephalus > Phrynocephalus forsythii. The sequence continues at coordinate 76,722,844 of JAPFRF010000010.1, forward strand.
CATTCTCCACTACTGAAGACTGCCAGTCAACATTCTGGTTGGTGACACCTGTGACTCTATCGTTTGTGTCCCCTTTTAAATGTGGAAGCTAATGACCTTATTTGGAGTCAGTGTCAAAACAAATGCAATGGAAATGAAGGAAATAACTCACGTAATGAAAACAGCAAGAAGTACAGTAGTGTTTAAACAGTGAGCAGATTTATTATAACTTGAGCTTTTGTGGGCTTTTTCATGAACTTTATTCCAATGTGCATAAGAACATAAGAACATAAGAACATAAGAAGAACCATGCTGGATCAGGCCAAAGGCCCATCTAGTCCAACTTCCTGTATCTCACAGTGGCCCCACCAGATGCGTTTGGGAGCGCATGAGACTAGATATCTGTCTCCTGATACCACTCCCCTGCATCTGGCCCTTGAAGTACCCTGGTTTTAAGCCTGGAGATTAAACATCTCCATTATGGTTTGTAACCTGTGATGGGTTTTTCCTCCAGGAATCTGTCCAATCCCCTTTTGAAGGCATCCAGGCCAGATGCCATCACCACATACTGTGGCAGGGAGTCCACATCCTGTGGCAGGGAGTTCCATAGACTAACAACATGGTGGGTGAAAAAATATTTTCTTTTGTCTGTTCTTACTCTCCCAGCCCTCAATTTGAGTGTATGTCCCCTAGTTCTGGTATTTTGTGAGAGGGAGAAGAGTGCCCCTCTATCCACTTTACTCATGCCCTGCATTATTTTGTACGTCTCAATCATATCCCCGCTCAGGCGCCTTTTTTCCAGACTAAAGAGGCCCAAATGTTTTAGCCTTTCCTCATAAGGGAGGTGCCCCAGGCCAGTAATCATTTTAGTCACTCTCTTCTGCACCTTTTCCAGTTCCACTATGTCTTTCTTGAGATGCGGTGACCAGAATTGTACACAATACTCCAGGTGGGGCCTTACTATTGTTTTGTATAATGGCATTATAATGTTGGCTGTTTTATTTTCAATCCCCTTTTTGATAATACCTAGCATGGAATTGGCCTTCTTCACTGCTGCCAAACATTGGGGAGACACCTTCATGGAGCTGTCCACCGACACACCAAGATCTCTTTCCTGATCTGTCACGGATAACTCAGAGCCCATGAGCTGATAGATAAAGTTTTGATTTTTTGCCCCAATATGCATTACTTTGCATTTGGCTACATTAAATGCATTTGCCATTTCGTAGCCCATTCCCCCAGTTTGGAGAGATCCTTCTGGAGCTCTTCACAATCTTCTCTGGTTTTTACCACACAGAAAAGTTTTGTGTCATCGGCAAACTTGGCCACCTCACTGCTTATCCCTGTCTCCAGGTCATTTATGAACAGATTGAAAAGCACCGGTCCCAGGACAGATCCCTGGGGCACACCACTTTTCACCTCTCTCCATTGTGAAAATTTCCCATTGACAGCTACTCTTTGTTTCCTGGATCTCAACCAGTTCTCAATCCATAAGAGGATCTGCCCTCTTATCCCCTGACTGTGCAATTTTCTCAGCAGCCTCTGGTGAGGGACTGTGTCAAAAGCCTTTTGAAAATCCAGATAGACTATATCCACCAGTTCACCCAAATCTACATGCCTGTTGACCTTTTCAAAAAATTCTAAAAGATTTGTCAGACAAGACTTACCCTTGCAGAAGCCATGCTGATTTTCTCTCAGCAAGGTTGTACACACATGGTATTTAGTCCATGAACTGCGAAGGAAATAATATGTAACAAAAAACTGAGATTAAATAGACAATTGTATATTATTAACACTGTTCTTGCAGTTGCTGACAATGCAAACATCTTGGCACTAGAAAAGCTATTCTATTCAGGATTAGAAATGTGGGACACTGTGGAAATGTTTTTAATAAATAATTTTTCTCTCAGTGAACTTTCCCAAAGACAGATTTCCCTCTCATTACCAAGGCCAGGCATTCTCTTTACATTTGCCCCAAGCGTAGTGTGCATGGACCATGTCGGGTTTTTTTAATAGCATACAATGCACTTTGTACTTGACCAGTAAATAAATGTTAGATAATAGTATCCATGGTGACATGAATAGCCCAATAACTACTGGGTGTTCTAGGATTCGACCATGCCACAGGAATGCATTGACATCATAGAGGTTCAGTGTTGTTGTTTTTAAGTAACATGGAGCTGCCTTAGTCCCAGGCCTAAATAGCTCAGGTAAAAATAGGAATGTGGTTTGACCAAGCTTGGTGAAGGATTCTGAGAGCTACAGTCCAAAAACAATAAAATGTCTAACCTCTGAAATTAAATCCAGTGCCTAACTGGAACCAAGCATAAGTACCCAGCTTTGGGTTTCCAGCAAGTGATCCTCAGCTGTGCCTCTTCTTCCAAGGCACAGCTGATGGTACTCCACTTCTGTTGTTTGCTGCCACTGTTCATCTTGACCACATGGACAATGGAAGAACAGATAGCAATGGCAACCAGAGCAGCCCCATGGTATGTAGACACAGTCCAGTTGTCAGCTTGGTGAGATTATTCTTTGGATTAAAACTCCCAGAATGCCCCAGCCAACCTGGTCACTTGCCAGCAAGCTTCTGCTGGATTCTGGGAGTTGTAGTCCAAAAGAGTAGGTTTTCTAAACTCTTAGGGGGAAGTGTTAGTGTCCCTGGTTAGCTGACCACTCACACCAGGCCTTCTGCCTTTCTACTCTTTTCTTTTGTCCACTCTTGGGTCTCTATCCATGTACTAACATCCTCCATTATCACTTTGAGACTGCAGTTGAGAGCAGGGCTTACTTACCAACAGTTCCTGGTCTGAAAACAGAAAGGTTGCTTTGCTTGTTCAGTCCTCCCCTGCTTGGACGGCACACACAAAACCTTTGTGCTTTCTGAAATGCAGAAAAGCAACCTGAGCACTAACGGCACTGTATAATTAAATAGTCCTATATCTGATGGCTGACTCAAGGCATTTTCCTGCCTGAGACAAAGGACATCTTAGATGGCCAGCCTCCTCCACCTTCATTCCATATGGTCAGGTCTACTGACAGGCACATGCATCTTGCTTTGGCACGAGTCATGTTGTCGCTCCTTTCACTTCACTTGCGAGGGTCGGAAATGGAGGCTGGGCGTTGGTTAGGAGATGTAGGACAGAGGATGTGGCCCAACTTTGCCCTCCAAGTGAAGGAAGAATGCCTCAGGAGGAAGAGATTGGAGAGTTGCCATGGTTTCCCCCCAGCATGTCCCACCTGAATGTGTTGCACCACTTTGCCTGATAGTGGGACCAGCCCTGTTTTAACTATTTCAGAAAATTTAGCCAAATCCTCTTTGAATCTCAACAATGTTGCTGAGGTCTAAGGCAGTAGAAGAGATAACATACAATTTTCTGGTGTTATTTATTTCTTCTTTTACATTTAGACTGACATCTTCTTGATGTTACAACTAATTTTTATCACTTAGCCCAGTGAAGACATATTGAGAACCTGAAAGGCTGCATACTATTGTAGAATTACAATCAGTCCTAGTAAAGGCATTGCTTGTTTGTGCGTTTGATCTTATGGACCAACACAGCTATTTTTGCTTTTGCAAAGGTCAACACATCCAGCAACTGCTCCTTAGATGTCTGTTTGTTTCCCAGATGATGACTGCCTTTAAAAAAGTAGAAAATGCTGAGCTGTCAGTTGAACTATATCAACTGGTGTTTGGCAGACGGCCACATCATCCACCTACATCGGTTTTCTTAATAGTACAGAAGGCAATTAAATGCTTTTGCATCACAAGAAGCATTCCTTTCTTTCAGTTGGTTACCAGTTATTAATTTATTTATTTTGCTTTATCAAAGCAAGAGATGAGATCAGATACTGAGAAGCTGAACTAGGATTTTCTGAGAAGTATTTTTTTAAATGTTAAGGCAGAGGGAGTGGAGGAGACAGGATGTCTTCTGGAATTTGGTTTAATTTAATATTTTTAAAATGCTTGTTGTCAGCAGTGGTGGGCAGGAAGTAGATTCAGATCTACTGTGGGTGATGTGTAGGAGATTCAAAAGGTTTTCAAACTCCCAAAGAATGGCAACCAGAAAATAATCCCATCCCCACCCTCTCCAGGTGTGCTACTGAATAAAAACGTGAGGTTACCATGAATGGATTTTTGTGTGGGATTATAATGAGTTCTGCTTCTGGTACACAAAACTCTGTGCCTTGAATTCTTTAATTTTTCACCAAGTTATGGAAGGCGATAGCAGCAGCACCTGCTAGTGGCATAGTGTCTGGCCATTGCCTAGACATGAGACTGCTGTTAATTGCTGGATCTGAAAACTCAAATAAGAAACAATTTGATTCCCACAAGCCCCACATCACTTTTATATAATATGTCTGTGATATAACATATCTATTTTGTACAATGTATGGTGAAATATGCAGTATCCCCCACCACACACACACTTGTTTAAGTGAAAATGCTTTCTCAATCAGCTGCCCTTAGCTTTAAATAATAAGATTTAAGGTCCTGTTGGTAAATCTCAGTTTCAAGAACCAGGTTTGGTGTTTGCTTAGCCTTGAAGGAAACACAGAAATAAACTTGTTTTAATATTAATTATTGATAGAATGGTAGATTTACAAATGGGGTATTGAGATTTTTTTAATTATTATTTTTTACCCCACCTTTCTCCTTGGAAAAGGACCTAAGGTGGTTTACAGTAATGAAGGACCATATACAGTCCAGAACATTTAAGACATATTCAAATTTGAGAACAGAAAATTAGAAGAGGCATCGTAGAACATTAAAAAGGTAAAATTAAAGCTACAAAGAGCACACAAAAAGAAAGAAAAAATCCATTATGAGGGGTGGAAGTAACATGGAAAACACTGGTGTTCTTATGATAACAGTCTTATGAGATGCACTTGTGAAGGTGATGGGATGGAGGAAAAAGGTTCTCCTGATGACCTTATTACCTGAGCCAGTTCATTCTTCGAGATTTGATCTTTGAGGTAGCTTGGACTCAGGCCATTTTGTGCTTTGTAGGGTAAGGTCAGCACTTTGAATTGTGCCTGATAGCTGATTGGCAGCCAGTGGAGATGCTTTAGTAGGGGTGTAATGTGATCTCTGTAACTCACCCCAGTCAGCAATCTGGCCACTGCATTTTGGACCTGTTGAAGTTTCTTGAGACCTTCCATTGGTAAGAGCGCATTACAGTAGTCCAGCTGAAAGGTCATTAAGGCATGTGCCACAGTAGCCAGAGCAGGTTTCTCAAGAAACGGGCGTAACTGGCATACTAGTTTTAATTGTGCAAATGCACTCCTGGCCACAGCTGTGACCTGGGCATCTAGGCTCAAGGATGAGTCCAGGAGCACCCCCAAGCTATGCAACTCTTTTTTCAATTGGGGGGTGATCCCATCCGGTACAGGTTGCATCCCTATCCCTTGATCTCCCTTTCGACTGACCAGAAGCAGCTCTGTCTTGTCTGGGTTTAGTTTCAATTTGTTGTTCCTCATCCAGTTCATTACCGAAGCTAAGCACTGATCTAAAGTTGAAATGGCTTCCTTGGAATCCAGAAGTGAATCCTCATTCCAGGGATCAACCAAGGATTCAACTGAATCACCCGTCGAAGAGGTGGGAAACTCCCAAGGACAGCTATGAAGCCATTTCAAGCCATCAACCTTCTTGGATGAATTGCCTTTATCTGACACCCATCCCTGCCCAGGCTCTGAGTTCCTGGGAGCCTAAAGCACACCAGATAATGGTCTGTCCAAGACAATGGGACTACAGAAAGTTCCTTTACCACTAGGTTCCCATTATCCATACCAGTGCAGAAGACCAGGCCTAATTTATTTTATTTATTTTATTTATTGAGCTTATATACCGCCCGTCTTCCCGAAGGAACTCCGGGCGGTTCACAGCATAAGAAATACTAATAACAACATTTACATAGACAATTAAACAGTTCAAAAACAGTTAAACACAAGTAGCCAGACTAGGCAGTAAAGTAAGGTGTAGCCTGCAGAATGGGTAGGGGCAGATACAATTTGAGAAAGACCCATGGTTGTCATAGAGCTCATGAAATCTTCAGAAACCCCTGACAGAGCTGCTTCAGCATGGATGTTAAAGTCCCCCAACATGATGAGACAAGAGGATTCAAATACCACCCCTGTTATCAGTTCACTTAGCTGAGGTAGAGAAGTTGTTGTGCTTCAGGGAGGGCAGTATACCAAGAGAATTCCTATCTTGTCCCTGGCTCCTACTTTTAGGAACATACATTCAAATCCAGGGAACTGGGAAACCTGACATCTAGTAAGAGGGATAGAGTTGTGATAGATTATTGCCACCCCACCACCTGTTCTTGCCTGTTGTTCTACAGAGAAACCTGGAGGACAGAGCTGAGTGAGATTAACACCCCCAGCCTCATCCAGCCAAGTCTCTGTGAGGCAAGTGAGATCAGCACGTTCTTCCAGGATCAGGTCCTGGATTATTGTTGATTTCCCATTCACTAATCGAGCATTCAACAGCAATACTTTTAGTCCAGCAATCTTGTCATCAAGATTTTCGAACTTTCTAGGTACCTTGGGAGTTACCAAAACCCTGTAGTCCTTCCTTCTTATATGGTGTCGATGAAACTTATGATTGCCATGTCTTCCTCTACCAACAACAGTAGTAATAGGTTACCCTTCTTTGCCTTGCAAAGTCTCTTTTCCATAAAATGACATCTTCCCCAGGTAGGTGCACAACAATCTGTGGCTCTCCCTGCACTGCTAAGTGTGCACTTGGCACCACACTTTGCGTGTGTATGAGATGCTGCCTCTGGCAGCCAGGACTCTCTTATACCTACTTGTGCAAAGGAAACAATGACTCTGACTTGTCCAAAGCTACTCTAAATGAAGTGGAATTTGAACCATGGTGCTTTTACACACACAGAGAGAGAGAGAGGGGGGGTGTTAGTTAATGGCTTCCCTTACACTAATTAACTCAACATCCTACTATTTACGATTTTAGAGAGATGAAATGAAGGACAGAGCTTGCTAAAAGAAGGCCTAACATTCTCTTTAGAGATGGTATGTCCAGGCAGGTTAAGAAGACTTAAATGGTTCTCGTATTTGGTGTGATCTAGTTTATCTCTCACTTGAGCTGTCTTTCCTTTCACATTGCTCAGTGTTTTTCTCCCATGAGAAGGGTCCAGACAGGATTTTGGGTCACTCCATTTTGTCCCTGTTTTGATTAAAGACACACCTTCCTGCCCTCTTCCTTGCCTTTTCCTGAGTGTCATTCAGTGGGCTGTGACACTTTTTGTTTTTGTTAAACAAAGTAAGTGAGACAGTGAGACAGCAATTCATCAGCCTCAAATTGTGAACACAATACTCTTTATAAGTACAATTGCGCTGCATCAATAGGGAAATATACGTTTTAAAAATTGAAACAGTAGAGTACTGGAGAAGGCTGACCAGCAACAAAATAAAATGAGCATCACTATGGTGTCATGTAAACAAAAATGCTGTGCTGGATCAGTGATAAAACTTGCTTTGACCACATTTACAATGATGGCATCAGGCAGCAGTACAGCATTGCTCTAACTGCCAACAAAATGAAAGAAGCCCATTACAATAGTATACTCATGTCTTGCTTGCTGGCACCAGTACACTAGCATAGAAGGGCCTTCAGTTGGAAGTTGATAGCAGTCGACCAAATGGCCAACCAAATCAAGGTTGGCTTGATACACCATACTGCACAATGACATGCAGTATGTCGCTGGTCATGTCGAGGCTGGACTATTGCAACGCTCTCTACATGGGGCTCCCCTTGAACCTTGTTCGGCGATTGCAGCGGGTCCAGAGTACGGCAGCCAGGCTGTTGGTTGGCGCACGTCGCTATGACCGCGTCACCCCCATCCTGGCCCGCCTACACTGGCTGCCCGTTGCCTCCCGGATAAGGTTCAAGGTGTTGGTTTTGGTTTACAAAACCCTCCATGGCTTGGCCCCTGCTTATTTGGCGGAGCGTCTCCCCCGACAACTAGATCCGGCCCGACCCACCCGATCCTCTTTGGCCCTCTCGCTCTGGACCGTCACTCTGAGGAAGGCCCACAAAACGAGCACACGTGGACGGTCCTTCTCTGTGGTGGCGCCAACCCTCTGGAACAAGCTTCCGAGCGAGCTACGGCAGGCTCCGTCGTTGGCGTCGTTTAAGAAAAATTTTAAGACTCTACTTTTTCGGGATGCCTTTGGCACTGACTAGGGATTCAGTTCGGTTTTTTTTCTTTTCCTTCTTTCTTGCCTGGCCCGCCTGCTCACCTTGCTAACCCGAGTCTTGGGTCCTGTTGTTTTTAGCTGTTTTAATTGTTTTATCTCTCCTTGTTGTAAACTGCCCTGAGTCCCCTATGAGGGAAATAGGCACGGTATATAAATGTGAAAATAAATAAATAAATATGAGGGCCCCACACCTATATCCAGACCAAGCCAGTGACTGAGAGAAATTGTGTCTCCAATCTAGAAGAGAAGACCCCACCATCACACAGGACAAATGAAGAAGAAGAAGAAGAAGAAGAAGAAGAAGAAGAAGAAGAAGAAGAAGAAGAAGAAGAAGAAGAAGAAGAAGAAGAAGAAGAAGAAGAAGAAGAAGAAGAAGAAGAAGAAGAAGAAGAAGAGTTCTCTGTTGTCCCATTCAATGCTGCAACCCACCAAATATATCACAGGGTTTGTCACCTCTGATAACACTGCCTACAGTGTGGCCCTAGTGGTATGCCAAAAAGAAGCCAGACTGCTCTAAAAAGAGAAAATGTCAAAATATGTGTGGCTGCTGTAAAGATGGGTTGGGTTTTTTTGGGGGGGGTCCAAGCAGGTGTTCAGCATTCCCTAGCCCCACCTCTTCCTGTGGGTCCCAACTCAGAGGCAGGCCAAAAGGAGGAGGGGCAGGAAAGCCATGGCACTGCCTGTGAATGTGTTCCGGCTAATGGAAGTGGGGCTGGGATGCACTGAATGCATGTTCAGCCAAAAAAAAATGAACCAGCATGAACAGCAAAACTGGCAGTTCATGCTTATCTCTTTTTGAACTAAACAGCAGCAAAAGCATTACCAATATCAAGCTATGTGACAATGTGGATGTGCCCAAGAGTTAAAGAATGAGTCCATGTTTACTCTCAGTTGTGAAGGCCTATGTCTCTTCCTCTGGTGAGCACAGGTGCCCATATTCTAGGTACTGAGTGTTGTCTAAGCAATAGCAGTCAGTCCAGCTACACACACTGCTTGGACATAACATTCTCATGTTATGTATGAATGAAAATCGTCATTGTGCATTAAACAAGAATTCAAGCAAACTGATTCATCCACTCTTAAGAAAAATCTTTTCAAATCATGTTTTTAAGAATTAAAATATGTCCTTTGGGAGTGTGGGAAACAATTGTCTGTGTCTCGCCACATCAAACCACACTCCAAATATTTAAAATATTTAAATATTTTTAAAGACTAGTAGAGGGCACAAAGGGTTTTCCCCCCAGAGGTCACCACCACCACCTTTTTGAAAGGAAATTATTTTGGGAATGGGCAGATCATAGGAGTGTCCATGGCCCTCCAAGATGCTGGTATGTTTATGTGTGTGAAGGTGTTGGGTCTCTGGCATTTATTCTAAATAAATATTCTTCTTGCAACATACACGTAGTCATTTCCATGTTGAAGCAGTAAATCTCAACACTTATTGTTAGAAGGGTGTCCAGAAAAGATTGCTGCTAGGTGTTCTCTTCTTCTTCTTCTTCTTCTTCTTCTTCTTCTTCTTCTTCTTCTTCTTCTTCTTCTTCTTCTTCTTCTTCTTCTTCTTCTTCTTCTTCTTCTTCTTCTTCTTCTTCTTCTTCTTCTTCTTCTTCTTCTTCTTCTTCTTCTCTACCTCCTCCTCCTCCTCCTCCTTAAGCCAGAATGTTCTTCTATGCCCTGGGCCATGCTTCCCATCTATTTTTTCCTCAAAGGACAAGCTGCAGCAAATGGTACTTGTTACTGCACATTATGTGACAAAAATATTATAATTTTCTTCTTCTTATGATATTGAACATTTCTAGCTTTTTATTCATATGCTGTAATATGGCCACATTGCTTACTCTGGTGGTCCAAGGTATCTTCAGATGTTCTAATAGGGGTCCATAAATCATTGGTTGAGAAACATGGGCCCATTCAATTATGTAAGTATTTCATTAAAATGTATTATTGAAGAAAGTTGAAAAATCCTTTGATTAAGTAAACTAAAAGTTATAGTCTGTGAGGAGTAGGAATTTTGTGAAATCTGTGAACTAGAGGGTGGACATGAAGTGGAGTACACTTTGAGTGTGAATGGAAAAGATTGATGATGATCATCAGACTGCCAACTGGGGAGCACCTCTCCTCGAAATTTTGGAGGACTACCCATCCAAATCATGAATTGTCCGCAGTTCCACCTACTGCCTCCTGTCAATATCCCACCACCACCTTCCCTGTAGACACATGTCTAGTTGCATCATCTTTTTTATTTTGGCATGTATAAAATGCCAACCTAAAGCACAATACAGCATGGAAATAAGTGTTAAATTAAGTGGTTCATTTAAATGAACTTGTTAAATGGTAATCAATGTTAAATTTAATCAATTATCTTAAGATCAAAGGCCCAGTCCAGCTAAAATGAGTTGTAACTTAGGATGCAATCTAATGTTTACTTACTGAGAAGTAATTCTCACGATTAGCACAATTTACTGCTGGGCTGCATGCCCAGCTGAAACAACTACAGCAAAGTTGTGCCTTTTTAATGTATCACTGCTTTCAATTATTTGGATCAACCTTAATGGGTTGAGTGCATATTTAGTTAAAACTAAATGAGTTCTGTTGATAGCAATGGACCTACTCCATTCTGATTACTGTATGCCTACACCTGGACTCCCCCCATGAGACCTGCATCTCAACCCTGCATAAAAAGAGTATAGAATTGAGCTGCAAACCATCATTCACTGGGTGAGGAGTACCACCCGTACTTTTTATATATCATAATACATGATGGAGTATTCTGTTCACATTTTGAAAACAGAATCAACTGTTCCAAAATGAGGGGACTGTAGATTAAAAGCAATCACGTCAGCTCTGGTTTGCCATTCATCTGCATAGTTGCTTAACAAGGTTCAGCTTGTTAAAATATTCAGATTAACCCTCTAGCAGTTTAGAGGCTGGCAAGAAATCTTCCAGCACTTGCAAACAGTGCCCCTGTTCACAACCAAGATGACCAGGAAAATGCTATTAATTAGATGTGTTTTGGAGGTTTTGTTTTGTTTTGTGTTTTATGTTTAATTTTGTGTTTTGTGTGTATTTTTTGCTTTGTTTTGGAAAATGTTTTTTGAACTACAGTTCTCCCTTCAACAACACTGGGGTTGGGGCACTAGACCCCCTGTTGTTCAAGAATTCTCTTCCAACGGACTAATAATCTTTTTGATATAGTACTGTGTTATGAGCCTTAAAGGTCCTTATGAACGCCTTAATCTAGAGGCTGAATTAAAGGTGTGTTTGAGGCAAGTAGACAATTTTGATGTGTTTAGAGGTTCTGGGTGACCAGGGCCACAGTATGTATGTATGTATGTATGTATGTATGTATGTATGTATGTATGTATGTATGTATGTATGTATTTATTTATTTATTTATTTATTTATTTATTTATAATTATGTATAACCAAAACCATGTTGCTCAAACCCATGCAATTCAGAGGTGTAGGTTTTGCTTTGTTTTGTTTTTAAATTTCAGCTCAGCATGTAGAGGCCACAAAGTGTATTTTAAAGCCCTCTGTGTGTGCATAGGTGTGTTGACAAAGGACATTTGCACAGCATGATTCATTCCGTCAGCACTCAGCAGCATATCTACTAAACCATCAAGATATGATAAGAGAGGATTTTTCTGAAGTTTCTTCTCCTGAGAAGAAGACTTTGTGTGGAGAGCTCATGTTATACATCCCTTTATTCTTCCCTGTGAGGCCAACTGCCATCCAGCTACCACTTCAGCAGAAGGGCATCTGAAGAGACGCTAAGCTCCTGCAGACACAAAAGGCTAAGTCCTTTACTCGGATTTAGGAGGTGAGAAATCAGAGATTGGAAAAGTTATCTTTCTTGGACTAAAGTTTACTGGATCATCTGCCCCCAACCAAAGCTAGCCGGGCATGTTAGCACCGAGACTGATAGACTATCAAGATTATACGATATAAATAGTTACTGAAGTTGGTCTATCACAGTTTGCTTAGCTGAAATACAATGATTTTGGTGAAGGCTAGAACTGGAAAACTGCACAAAAAATTCTGCACAGAAAGAAAAGCTGAAAACTCTAGACTCACAGAGCAATGGCATGTGTAGTTAAACCACCGCCATCCAACCTAATCAGCCAGGAGAGAAGTGCTCTGACATCCCTCAGCGGTGGTGAGAACATCACCATTTTGCCTGCGGACAAAGGAAGATGCACTGTCGTCCTCAGTACTCTTATCACACTTTTAGATGACCAACACATATATGACAAAGTAAAAAGAGACCCCACCAGCAATTACAAGAAATAAGTAGTAGAAGGCTTAAAACTCTTGAAGAAGGATAACACAGTTGAATATACAGAATATATAGAGGAATTATATCAGAAAGATCTGGATGTCCATGATAACCAAGATAGCGTAGTTGCTGACCTGGAGCCAGACATCCTGGAAAGTGAAGTCAAGTGGGCCTTAGAAAGTATTGCAAACAACAAGGCCAGTGGAGGTGACGGCATTCCAATTGAACTCTTTAAAGCCTTAAAAGAGGATGCTGTAAAGGTGCTGCACACGATATGCCAACAAATTTGGAAAACCCAGCAGTGGCCAGAGGACTGGAAAAGATCGGTCTACATCCCAATCCCAAAGAAAGGAAACGCCAAAGAATGCCCCAACTATCGCACAATTGCACTCATTTCACACGTTAGCAAGGTTATGCTCAAAATTCTACAAGGCAGGCTTCATTAGTATGTGGAAAGAGAACTTCCAGAAGTGCAAGCTGGATTTCGAAGGGGCAGAGGAACTAGAGATCAAATCGCCAACATGCGCTGGATTATGGAGAAAGCCAAAGAGTTCCAGAAAAACATCTATTTCTGCTTCATCGACTATGCCAAAGCCTTTGACTGTGTGGACCACAACAAACTATGGCAAGTTCTTAAAGGAATGGGAGTGCCTGACCACCTTATCTGTCTCCTAAGAAATCTATATGTGGGACAAGCAGCAACTGTCAGAACTGGATATGGAACAACTGACTGGTTTAAAATTGGGAAAGGAGTATGACAAGGCTGTATACTGTCACCTTGCCTATTTAACTTATATGCAGAGTACATCATGTGAAAGGCAGGTCTGGATGAATCACAAGCTGAAATTAAGATTGCTGGAAGAAATATCAACAATCTCAGATACGCAGATGATACTACTCTGACAGCAGAAAGTGAGGAGGAATTAAATGAGGGTGAAAGAGGAGAGCAAAAAAATGAGGGTTGAAGCTCAACATCAAAAAAACTAAAATCATGGTGACCTGTCCCATCACCTCCTGGAAAATAGAAGGGGAAGAAATGGAGGCAATGACAGAGTTTATTTTCTTGGGCTCCTTGATCACTGCAGATGGTGAGTGCAGCAACGAAATAAAAAGACGCTTGCTTCTTGGGAGGAAAGCAATGGCAAACCTAGATAACATCCTAAAGAGCAGAGACATCACTTTGCCGACTAAGGTCCGGATAGTCAAAGCTATGGCTTTTCCAGTAGTGATGTATGGAAGTGAAAGCTGGACTATAAAGAAGGCTGATCGCTGCAGAATTGATGCTTTTGAGCTGTGGTGCTGGAGGAGAGTCTTGAGAGTCCCCTGGACTGCAAGGAGATCAAACCTATCCATCCTGAAAGAAATTAACCCCGAATGTTCACTGGAAGGACAGATTTTGAAGCTGAGGCTGCAGTACTTTGGCCACCTCATGAGGAGAGAGGACTCCTTGGAAAAGTCCCTGATATTGGGAAAGTTTGAAGGCAAAAGGAAAAGAGGACAGCAGAGAATGAGATGGTTGGACGGTGTCATCGATGCAACCAATATGGATTTGACAAAACTCCGGGAGGCAGTGGAAGATAGGAAGTCCTGGCAAGCTCTGGTCCATGGAGTCACGAAGAGTCAGACATGACTGAACGACTGAACAACAAGACAGTTGACAGGGTGACTTACCACCGGTTATATTCTGGAGAGACCGTCCCCTGCTTTTACGGACTTCCGGAGATCCACAAGCAAGGAATCCCCCTCAGAACCAACATCAGTAGTATAAATTCAGTGACTTACAACATTGCAAAATACCTGGCGACGATCCTAGCCCCACTGGTTGGACTCATGGACCACCATGTGCACAATTCAGAGGAGTTTGTTTCTAAAGTCAGAGAGCTGAAGCTGGATACAGACGAAACCATAGTATCATTTGATGTTACATCTCTCTTTACCAGTATTCCCACCACCGATGCCCTAACAACTGTAAAGAGAAGACTAAGGCCCTTTGTACATGACCCCTAAACTCCGCCGCAAATGGCTCCCAGCTCCGGAGCATAAAATTGTTTCCCCACCAGCTCTGGAGTTTACAGATAATTAAGTGCGACCATGCCCACCTAAGCGCATCCCAGCGCACTTTTCAGGTACCTGCTCTCTGGAGGTGAAAATTCCTGATTCAGATATAACGTAGTGACTGCTGGGCTCTCCTTGCTTCTGTTTGTTCTTTTTTTGCCCCCCGCCCCTTTAAGAGATCTGAATGCAGTGCCGGGACGGCAGAACGGAGGTGAGCATCATTCGTTCCTTCCTTTTTTTCTCCCTCCCCTCACGCAGCCAGCAGCCAGGAGTGCGGAGGGGGTGGGAACGCAGGAACAGTGACAAACCCCTAAGATATTTGGTCCGAATTTAAGTGGCCAGCGGATCTTAGGGGTCATGTGAAAAGGCCCTAAGAGAAGACAGCACCCTCGCCTCCAGAAGCAGCCTCAACCCAGACCAGATATGCCTGCTCCTGGACCTGTGTCTGAACACCATGTATTCCATGTACATAGGGGACTTCTACAGACAGACAGAAGCATGGTTGTGCCATGGGTTCCCCAGTGTCACCAATTGTTGTCATCCTATATATGGAAGAATTGAAGAAGGTACTCAACACCTACCCAGACACAACATCATCCCACTGGTTTAGGTATGTAGATGATACCTGGGTGAAAATCAGGACTCAGGAAGTACAGGCCTTTACAGACCACATCAGTGCGGTGGACCCTAATATTAAGTTCACTAGGGAAGACACCCAAGACAACAGGCTGGCTTTCCTGGATTGTGCAGTCATCATCAGACCCGACTGTGGCCTAGGAGTAGAAGTTTGCAGGAAACCCACCCACACAGATCAGTGCTTACTGTTTGACTCCCACCATCAATTACAGCACAAACTAGGAGTCATCACTCAGGACCCTAAGCCACAGAGCAGAGAGCATGCCCACCTCCACAGAAGCCAAGAAGAAGGAAGACAGGCACCTGAAGACAGCACTTAAGGCCTGTGGATATCCAAAGTGGGCCTTCAACAAAGCAGTGGGCCATCCCAGAAGAAAAAGGGATCAATCTGAGACCCAGACCCGACGGAAGAACCTGGTCATTCCTTACATGGCTGGAGTGTCGGAGAAGCTTAAAAGGATTTTTGGCAAACACCACATCCCTGTTTATTTCAAACCTACTAACACACTAAGGCAGAGACTTGTCCACCCAAAGGATCCAATACCAAAACAAAAAAGGAGCAATATAGTATATGTGGTCCAATGCAGTGAGGAGTGTTCAGACCTCTACATTGGAGAAATTAAACAGCCATTAAACAGAAGGATGGCCCAACATAGGAGGGGGAACAGCTCAGGACCAGAATCAGTAGTACACCTCCATTTGAAGGACAAAGGGCAGTCATTCAAAGATGAAGATGTACATATTTTGGACAAAGGAGATAGGTGGTTTGAGAGAGTGGTCAAGGAAGCCATTCATGTGAGCATTGAAACCCCCTCACTCAACAGTGGTGGTGGGGCCCCTCAGGCACAACAATCTATCTGCTCTTATCAGGCTGTTCTTTCAACAATATCCAGACAAATAAAAAAGCTGTCACCACCAAGGCCATAGCTAACAACACATACTTTTTAGGTTTCAGCACCTTAGGCCACTGTTCACCTTAAGGCTATGGATACTGTTGTCTACCTAACAAGCCTATTCAGGCCATTGTTGATCTTATGAGCCTATTTCACACCAGGGTGACAAGAGGTCAAAGCTGACTATAAGATGGAGGACTCACACTAGCTTTATTCAGACTGATGAAGCTGTTTGAATGAGCAGCGAAACGTTTCTATCTCTCAAGAAAAAGAAGTCCAATTGCCATGACTCAACTTCCAGAGACATGTGTGAGGTTTTTATTGTACATATAGTGATGCATTATATATACAGTAGACTTGTCACAGATGAGAACTACCTCTGTGCATCGAGAAAACAATTTGCATTTGGTGTTGTATGTTTTCAATTCACATGAAGACTTGAACATTTCAGTCCAAAAGGAAATTGCTTGTTATGCTGGAATTTTTGCAGTCTGTCAAGCAATTGTATTACATGTATTATTGTGTCAAAGACACATTTAGCCCAGTGTATTCACAACATATGTCTGGCATTAGTATGCTTGTGTCTCTAGAAACTGGACACTAATTATGAGGTTATTGTTTTCACACCCTCTGGCTCCAGAGGAAGGGAAGCTGGTGCTTATGTTCTACCTGTAACAGGACTTTAATCTCACCTGGTAGCCCAGCATATGCACATAGACACATATATTCTTAAAACATACTATCTCAGGCATGTCCAAACTTTCGCCCTCCTGATGTTTTGGACCACAGTTCCCAGAATTCCAAGCCTGTATTTCCAATTGCAAAGGACTTTGGGAGTTGTGGTCCAAAACATCTGGAGGGGCGAAGTTTGGACATGCCTGTACTATCTGGTTTTCTACTAGATGGCTGACATTAAAAAGTTTATATAGCTGTTAATGATATATTAACGTGTAATATCAAAATAAAGAATTCAGAAAAAATAAAAATATTTTTATTGATACTTGAGGAGACTTTATTGATTTGGGGTTAATAAAGAAGGGTTGTGTGCCTTCAATTGTTATTGATGCTGTTTTGAAAGGGAAACAGCTCCATAAATGGAGGAAAAAATGTTCATATCCATAGATGGTCCCAGAGGAGGAAAGTGCACATTAATGTATTGCTTATACTGTATTTTTAAAAGTAGGAAATGCACTGCTTGATTGGGTTTAAATAGAAGCTGGTGCCAGAATTAAGAAATAAAAAGAAAGGTTTTAAGCACTTGCCACCAAATAATCCTCAAGCACTTCTCAGGGTGAAAGCTGATTTTTCTGTTTCTTTTCTTCTGCTATTTCTCTTGAAGCCTTTCCTGATAGGAAGAGATGGCAAAGGCTAGATATGCATGAATCAGTTTGTCTCAGACCCCTTAGTAGTAATCCAGAAATTCACCTGTCGCATAAGGAATGGCATAAGATGTCTCACATGGAGACATCTAGTTTTCTGAGGTACTTGCTTTTATTTGTCCAAGCTGCCATTTTGAAATGAGGATAGGGTTTAGATCTTGTAATTCTGTCCAGTTGGGCAGCAATGACAAGATGTTCTCTGTTCTGTCATTAAACTAACAATTTTCTCTCTGTCTTTTTTTTATAAGTTAAGAGGTCTGATTTAGCTGAGTCATACACCTATCTGTACAATTAACATGGACATAAATCTGTTTGCAATGGGAGTCACTTTCACACTGTGTCCCAGCCAAGCTGTAGTCACATATAAGGTGGAGTTGCATGTGACTAGTAATAGGGTAAGGGTGTGTGGAGGCTTACCTACCCACTAACAATTATCTGAACTTGTATTTAATTTATGTACTTCACTTTTTGTCCTGCCTTTCTTCTAAAACGTTCAATAAAACATGCATGATTCACCCAATTTCCCATTTACAGTGGTACCTTGTATAAAGGAATTAATTTGTTCCAAATGAAATTATGTTAAGCAAAGTTTCCTTTATACAAATTTCCCATAGGAATGCATTGAAAATGGAGTAATCCCATTTAATGTTGTACGGATTTGCCCCATAGACGATTCTGTTCAGCAAATTTCCCCTATCTCTGGAATATTTTATGTTGTACAAATGTTATGTTATACAGTTTGTTATACAAGGGTCCACTGTATTCCCATAGAAAACCAATGAGGTGAATTAGGTTGCAAGATGATGGCTAACTCAGGCTTAATCTGCAGACTTCATGTCTGAGGGAGGATTTGAAGCCGGGTCAGCCCACTCTTTCTCTGACACTCTAACCATTATACCACACTGGTCCTATTTACAGGTATGCACAGCAGTGTACACTAATGTGCATTCATAGCTCACCCAGCACCCTGCATGCACAATGATGTGAGAGCATAATAAACATCTATCTGCATTCACCTTCAGTCTGGACATGTGTGGAAGGTTGCATTATATACAGAGGTCCCACACTCACTTGGAACAAGCGTGTTTAGAAGAGACATCTCTAGAAAGCAAGTATCAAAGGCACTTTTTGTTATGAAGACGTTATTGTGGCAACAGCACCTGCATTGTGGTTAGCGTGGCTCCCCACTGCGAGGAGGCAAACAATGGTTCCTCCCTTAAGGATGTACAAAGGACAGGATATGGAGTGGCAGAGGGAAAGGGCAATACCTTTGTGCAAGAGATCTATGCTTACCCAATTGCTGCATGCCTTGGCTTGCTTGACATGTGACTCACATTCAAATACACTAAAGAGCACCGAGTGCTTATGGAGAAAGTCAGGTGTGTGGGTGAAGCCGTCCCCTGATTTCTGCTATTGTTTCTGCTTGTCTCCTGCCCGTGTGCCACAAAATGGTCACCTCAAAGGGTTGTTTGCTTTAGAGATCTTCTGGGAAGCCATTGTTTCTTGGCACAGGGACAGGGACAAGTTAAGCCTTGCATTGTGTGCTGGCCTGGGAGTGGATGTGTTTGTCAGGGCCACTCCCTGTGACAAGGCTTGCCTCAGACACCCCAGCACGTGGCACAAACATGAAGCTACGCCAACACGGCCTGCAGCTGGCAGCTGAGGACTTGTAGGTGATCTTGTGCCATGGGTGAAATTAAATGGTTTTAAAATAGGCATATTATATAGGTATGGGGTGTGAATGAATATTAAAAGGCTTGGGCTTCCCAGTAGTTACAGTGGAACCTTGACTTGTGTCATTAATCCATTCCAGTGGTCTAGACTTAAGTCAAACATGCCTTAAGTCAAACGAACGTTTCCCATAGAAAGTAATGGGAAAGCGGATTAATCTGTTCCAGATGATGAAAAAGACCCCCGAAAACAGCAATTTAACACAAATTTGACTGGGATAGGAGATTCCTTCTGGAGATGTAAATGAAATTCTTCAAAGAGAGGAGGAGGCAGTGGAATTATAGTCCACAGGTTATATGCCTCCACTTTTTAATGTTCATAGCAACAATGTCTAACATTTAAGTTTTACTGATTTTTAACCTGACGTTCCAAGTTCTGAACACCTCTATGCATTACAACTTTACAGCTCCCCAACTAAAATGCTTCTATTGTGGACCAGACTTCTGCAGCCAGATTTTTTACAAGACTGAGCCAACTGTCTAACCAGCGAGGCCAGCCCCAAGCTCCCGGCCCTTCTTCTCCTCCGGCAGCAGCGGCGGCTTCGGTGAGGCCGAGGACCAGCTCCAGGTGCTTTGAGCTGGCCTCGCCGAAGCCGCCGCTGCCGGAGGAGGGGAAGAGGGCAGGAGCAGTTTGGAGGCAGCAGCCGCGATGCTGGGTTGTGGCTGCCGCCCAATTCTGGTGCCTTGCGCTGGGGCTCTGAGATGTAAGTCAAAGCCTGCGACTCAAGTCAAACAGGCCCCTTCTTGCTGCAAGTCAAATATGATGCAAGTCAAGCAGTATGTAAGTCAAGGTTCCACTGTATTATAAAGGCACATGCATGCTGAAGGCTGTGAATGGATACAATGAGTTGTGCATGTACATCCCTGCACACACATGGTATGGGCTTCAGCCTCGATCCCACAGGCCATATCAGAGAGTACATTTGTCATGGGGATCTATTGATGGGATTGATGTTTACCAAACTATCTGCAGGAACATATCTTTATTGCTGATTCAGGGGGAATAGAGTATCACTCCTCCCCAGGAGGCTTTCCAGTTCTTGGGGGGTGGGGGTGGGAATTAAAATTGTCAGGGGTTGGGGGATGATGGTATAGGAATTTGGTTATCCCTTTTCATTAGCAGAGTATAAGGAAGAAGAAACAATCTAAAATTTTTGGCACCAGGTAAAGACCTTCCTGTTCCAGAAGTTTTAAAATTAATGATTGTGGGTCCTGATGGCAATTTTAGTGTTGTGTTTTTAATGTATCGTATTTATTGTATTTTCATGTTTTTATTGTTCTAATTTTATTGTAATTTTGATGTTTTTATTGTTTATTTTGATTGTGAGCTGCCCAGAGAACTTACAGGCTATATAAATAAATAAAATAAAAATAAATAAATAAAGAGATCAGACTGGTCTCATCAAACAACATCTTCCCTGGTCTGCACACATAACTAGCACAGCATATAGTAAAAAAATCACCCTAGATGAATGGGCACGACTCGGCAAAATTGTTGTTTCTATTTTCGGTTATCGTTTCCGTTACGTAACGGAAACGGTAACAATAATTAAGCCGTCAGAACTCGAACTCGAACCAAAAAAAGAAAAATTTGGTCAGGTTTTTCGTTTCCGTTTGTGGCATCACGGCAGTCGCACAATGCGAAGCACAGAAAAAGTTTTTAAAAGTTTTTTTTTAAAAAGCCCGACTCCCGTCCAAAAAAGCAGGTGAAAATATGCCTGCCTGAGGCTTTGTCACCTACCAGAGGGGTGGTTTTTTAACCATTCCACCAATGGCATCACCAGGTTTTTGACTTGACACTTCTGGATCTGGATGTCTCGGAGGGCATAAAAAGCCGAGGCACTTTCCAGAAATCGCAGTTGGGTGTATGGATGTGGTTGAGGGAGGAGGGCTGGCTGCTGCTGGTGGTGGATCCGATCAAGATTGAGGAGGGAGGCTGGAGGCTTTAGGATTTAAGTTAGGCAGGCAGGGAGGGAAATGAATGTAGAAAATAATTTCTTTGATTCCCTGCAGCTTTGCTGAAGGGAATAGCAGTTTATTCTTTATTTCTTCTCTGGAAGTTTGAGGATTTTTTTCTGATATTGGATAAAGGGGGAGGTTCGACTGGGAGTGGGAGGTGTGGATTTATTTTAAAAATATATTATATACTACCATTTATTTTCTATTTTCCCAACTTCAATTTGCTTGCACACACACACATTTGGGGTGGAAGCCAAGAACAGAACCTCGTCCGCCCGCGCCGCCACCCGCCTGCGGTCCGCGCCACCGCCAGCCCACTTGCCCGCCTGTGGCCACCGCCCACCCATGGCCCCCCGCCACCGCCGCCCGCCCGCACCTCCCCCTGCTGCCCACCCCCGCCCCACCCACTGCCTAGGGCGCAAAAACACCTAGCGCCAGCCGTGATTGCGGGACGCCCCTATGCTCTGGGCAGTCAAATCGCGCTAAATCGCAGTGGAAACAACAAACGACAAATGACAAACGGAAATGACAAATTTTTGAATAATTTTGCGACAAATGGAAGTGACCCGAAACGGGCCCATTCTGACAAACGAAAACTCGAAACATCATTTTTTCTGGTCGTGCCCATGTCTATTTAAAATAGTAAAAAAGTCATCTGTCTTACAGTCACGACCTGTAGTTACAGTCAGAAGTAAAACAGGGAAAGAGAGACTGCAGCACATGCTTCTGTTACCTTGGGTTATGTTGGAATGGGAATAAGATTTTAATTTAAAGGTTTCCTTCATCCCTTCATTTAAATTTACAAGGCTCAAGTTACATTTTTACAACCATATAAACCTTGAGGCTCGATCTGGATGGGAGACAGCTTGGAACCCATGGTGGAAGAAAAGTGGAAGGCAGTCCCATAATCCAAAAGAGAGAGAGAGAGAGAGAGAGAGAGAGAGAGAGAGAATATAAAGGTTCTAAATTAAATATAAATAAATTAGGTGAAACAACAGCCAACAAAATGAAATTTAGCAGAGATTAACACGGGATTCTGCATTTAACAACAAGGAAAAATAAATTAACTTCAAAAGACACACATTGTATGAGGAAATATCTGGCTTACTAAAATACATGTGAAAGTGAAAATGTCCTGGGTTGCCAATCAATAACGGAATGTCAATTAACTTTATGATGCATCTTTCAGAAAAGGCAAATGTAATCCTTGGGTTATATTCATGGAATGCTAACTTGCCAAATAGAACAAAAAAATACCACACGTCTGTGCAATATAGAAACAGTCTAGGATCAACACATCATGAAGTACAAGCAACTATCTTGGGGGAAAACTTGGGGGAAGGGAAATGGGGTGAAAATTGTCAGGGCAAATGAAAACAAACCTTCTGAGGAAAAGCTGAAAGAACTACAGGTGTCTTTGCCTGGAAAGGGGGGGTACAGTAACACCCAACAAACACTTGAAGAGCTGTCAAGTATAGGAGGACTGAGACTTTTTCTCTGCTGATAAAAACAAAGGTAAACTTACAGAAGGGCAGAGCTGAGCAGAATATTCAAAGAAGCCAGCTTAAGATAAGAGCAATTTGAGAATGGAATAGATATGGGCATGCAAGAGAAAAATAGCACTTTAGTTTAGTTTGCTGTTTCATTATAAATATTTTTTAAAAAATCATAACAAAACAAAACAATACAAAATAATTCATTATAATGTATGGGTCTGCTCCTCTGGGTCCTAGAGGCACCCAATTTTGTGGGTAGCTCAAGAGTCAGGGCATCAGATTAGAAATTGCAATCTGTATGCAGAGAGGTGGGACCTAGGAATGGATGATGTACCAGATATAGTGACCCATCTGGGAAGAGATGGGCTGTCAGATATATCAGTGCGGAGAATGATTTTATGGTGATTGGGAAAGGTCCCATGCAAAAATCATATGATGGCCTTGTACAGTGTAGGTCCCTTCCAATGTCACTATTCTATGAGTCTATGAAATCAAGAGGATCCGGTAAGATCTGGCTTCTTTTACCCATAAACCTCTTTTATTTAAATTTAAAGAGAGGGGATTAGCTGCTTTCTGTTTTGGAAATGAAAATCTGTTTCATTTCCAAAACATAAAATGGTGTTTTCTGTGAAGATTCTCAGTCATCCAGGTTCGTTTAACTGGGAGTTGAGTCATGGCTACTGGACTTCTTTTTTGAGAGATAGAAACGTTTCGCTGTTTATCCAAACAGCTTCATCGATGAAGTAGCCATGACTCAACTCCCAGATAAAATGGTGTTTTGTTTCATTACTTGATGGAATCCTTGATTGTGTTTCATATTGTTTTGTAATGTTTCATAACTTTATGAAACAACAAAACAGCATGTCATTTGTCATTTTGTGCCCATCGCTAGAATGGAACCAACTACTTAGAGCAGTGGTTCCCAGCCTTGGGTCTCCAGATGTTCTTGGACTAAAACTCCCAGAAGTCTTCTCCACTCACTGTGCTGCATGGGATTTCTTGGAGTTGTAGCCCAAGAGATTGGAATAAACTATTGGCCTGGGGGGGTGTAGGTTTCCCTCACTGAACAGCCATCTGCTGAGGATGTTCAAACTCCAGTAAGTAGAGTGTTAAACAAGACAGCCTAAAAGACCTCAACACCACACCAGTCTCTCATGCTGAGAAATAAGGGTGTGATTTGAACTCTTTGTGTGTGTGTGTGTGTGTGTGTGTGTGTGTGTGTGTGTGGAAGAGGGGGGGGAAGAGAATTTCTACTTTTGGGTTCCCTTTCTGTTTTGAAGCCAGGTGTTCATGCTATGAATAGGCACCTGTTTTACATTGGGCAAACCTGCACATCCATGCACATTACAGAGGATGGAAATGCATGGATCCAGCTACACTTCTTTGCTGTAAAAGCACTGATGCAAGTAACTCTATTTGGATAAAATCTGGATCCCACGTTCTCTGAAGCACTAGGATGTTTCTGGCTATACATTGTTTAAACAATGTCATAATGATTTGCACTCTAGATGTAAATTGTAATGCCAGCCTTTTGCAGGTGGATTCACAAAAGCTAGTTAAGGATTTTTATATCTCTACCCTTGCAACCTCTTGTTGTCCAACAAGGCATTGTGGATCAGGGCACAGCTGGTTTTAAAAATGTAGATACCAATTAGAGTGCTCCCTGAAGCAAACACCAATTATAAAGATACAGGATTTCCATACATGAACCTATATTTAGCTACAACATTGTATAGAGGTGATCAGAAATTACTCACCCACTCTGGGTAAATAATTTTGTGAGAAAAATAAAAAGATATTCAAGAAATAGAAAAATGATCAATCATTTACAGTACTTGTTTACTCAAAAGTACATTCCAGTTAGTTCAGTGTGACTTACTTCTGCAGAAGTGAGTGCTGGTATATAACCTTGCAGTCAACAAGACTTCATATAACAACAATCAAATTGGGCATATATGTGTAGCAAGTATTTTAGTTCTTAAAATATATATTTTGTTAAAAGCCACAAATAGGTTGCACACAAATATCATTATAAGCTAAAGGCCCATGGAAACCCTGGCTTGTCTAGCACAAGCAACTGATGTGATTTGCTCCATGGTGTACTTACCTGTATTATGTCATCCAATGATGACAGCAAAAGTTGTTTAGATTTGTCCATCTCCTCCCCTTCCAATAAGGCATCTATACAACAAACCATGAACTGTTCCTTTCTGTAGATTATAGTGGTGAGCAATAAGTCAGAGTGGGACAAGTATGTGCAGGTTTTGGGTCATCCCTTGTTTTTACGGTAACTTAGACAATATATTGATAATTAATTACTCTTCTTGTGATCCAGTTTTTCAGTCTTATGCCATCTTTGCTGATTTTTGTTTTTCAAATATGTGTTTATGATCTCACTGTGGATTCAGTGATGTGTATTTTTATTTGTTATGCTATTTTATATTGTATATTGTTTTGTTTTGCTGATGTATCTTTGAAAACCGCCCAGAGTGGCCTTGTTGCTAGATGGCATGGTATACAAATCCTATTATTATTATTATTATTATTATTATTATTATTATTATTATTATTATTATTATTATTATTATTATTATTATTATTATTATTATTATTATTATTATGGTTGATCTATCTATCTATCTATCTATCTATCTATCTATCTATCTATCTATCTATCTATCAAAGAAGAAGAAGAAGAAGAAGAAGAAGAAGAAGAAGAAGAAGAAGAAGAAGAAGAAGAAGAAGAAGAAGAAGAAGAAGAAGAAGAAGAAGGTGCTGCCTTCAACATGTCTGTGTCCAAGAGCACACACATACCCACATGTTCTGCAAATAGAAGACGATGCTTTCAGTGATTAAACTAGGTTCCACCCTCATCGAATTCAGTGAAGGAGACAGGGAGCTGCTGTGATCAACATCCTGTCTGAAACTCCAAATAAAGTCACTTTGTGGCTTTGAGGAAATTGCCTTAACTCTAATATATTTGTCTGGAGACAGGATCAAGAGTGCTCATGCATTAGGTGCATTCCATTTAATGCATGGGGGAAGCAGTGATTTCCCCAGATTTTCCCCAAGCTGCTTTGTGGTCTTTCTGTGATAAGAAAAAAGTAAGAAGACAAGGTGGGAGATTACATGAATATTACAAACAGGAGAGAGCAATATAGTATTTAGATCCTCTCTATCAAATACTGTACTGTGAATGCAATGGGCCACTGCACAGCAAAAGCTGGAAGTACTCAGACTGGATAATGGTGCCAAGGTCCACTGTGTGGGTTTCCTAAGTCAAGCACACCTAACTTTGCTATCTAACTTCCCTTTCTTTAGGTCCACAAAAATGGTTGAGGATGAGTTTGTGTTGGCTTCTTGTGGATGTGCAACCTGTTTCATTTGTGCTTATCCATGGGAAACAATCTTGCTGGAACATCAGTTGAGAACTGAACAATCTTGCTTCACTGTCAGCATTCAGAGTCCTCAATGAGGACTTATTAATTTCTTAAAAGAAATGAGACATTGGAAGTGAAGGTCAACCATGCCACAGAAATTGAATGAACTCCAAAAGTGCTGACCTTTCCAAAGAGAGGTTTTCTGTTACTCACAGTCATGTCAGTACAAGCTGGTTGACGTACCAGCGCTAGCTTGCCACCCAAGTCAAAGAGTTTGGGAGAGGCAAGAGGTGAAGTGAGTCACTGGGTGTCATTCATGAACCGGAGGAAGGGCTTTGGAGCAAATGCACAGGATGGAGAAAGGCTGCCTCAGCTTCAGCTTCTTCCCTGGGCAACCTCTTGAATGTGTTGCATCCAGTATAACCAGAACAATGGATACTAGAGGCAATAAACAAAAGTTTATATCAAATAAAATGTGTTAGTCTTTAAGCATCATGTAGCTAATATATCCTTGAATATCATCCATGCCTAGTGACTTATTCAAAGTCTTGTTATGATCATACATGGATGCTGGTACAGGTCAACAAAGTAGGGCCACATGCAGATTCCCTACTAGGGGAAATGTTGCACCACAGTTCAAAGACTTCTTGTTTGTACTACAGCTTCCAGAACCCCCTGCAATTAGTAGAATATTCTGAGAGCTGTAGTTCAACGAAACCACAAGGCTTCTGTGCTTTGCCTTGCAACCATGTACAGTATGTATGTATGTATGTATGTATGTATGTATGTATGTATGTATGTATGTATGTATGTATGTATGTATGTATATGTGTGTTTATAAACAATTTATTATAAATAAATAAATAAATAAATAAATAAATAAATAAATAAATAAATAAATAAATAAATAAATAAATAGGCTTCTAGTAGCTTGCAGAAGTTCAGATTCTCATTGATAAAATATAGTTAACAATAACCTTCTCCCCCATATGCATTCTTTATACAGAGAAGAAGGAAGAGAGTACAATTCTGCAAATTTATGCATTGAGTTGGACCACTAAACAAATTACTAAACTGAACAAATATTATAACTTGCCTAGGTGCTAAGATCATTAGGGGAGACATTTCTTTCAGTGCCACCTCCCTCACAGGTTCCTTGATGGGGACATGAGATTGGGCCTTCTCTGTTGCTGCTCCCAAATGTTGGAACTCCCTCCCACAGGAAGCTAGGCTGGCCACATATATGACTTTTCTTTTTATGCAAGCTTTTTCTCAGCGGCAGTCTGTCTGAGAGAGGTGTTAAAGTAGGATGGTTCATATTGTTGCTGATTTAATATCTTTTTTAGTAATGCTTTTACCTTATATTTTAACATTTTTATTTAATTAATTTAAAATATGCAGTCAGTTCTCTGCTAAAAAACATCCTTTAGCTCAGAGTCAACTATGGCCTGTTTAGCAGCAGGGAATGAGGCTCTCTAAAGTGAAGGTAGAAACATTTGCAAGACTCCATTTTCACAGGGATGATTTACTGAAGCCACCCTGAAAACAACTTCTCACGAGCCAAGAACTCTTGAGAGTGAGCAAGCAGCATCAGAGGGACAAGTAGGAGCAAGTAATGGCAGGACTGTGGCTGAAATGGCCACTACACTGCACCTTCACCATCCAGCAATAAAATAAGTTGGTGTATCGTGTCTTTTAAACCAGACGTGGTTCATTTGGAAGGGTCATCTAGGTAGAACACCAAATTAACTCCCAGCTTTGAAGAAGTAGTCACTTGGTTCTGAACACTTCAGGTTCCTTTGAGCCATGCCTGTTTCCCACTATAATTTAGCGTATGCCAGATGCCCTAAACACATGCGATCTCGCCTGATCTAGGAAGCTAAGCAGGGTCGGCCCTGGCTAGTACTTGGATGGGAGACAATGGACATGGAGTCACAAGGAGTCAGTTATATGGCTGCAACGACACAACAACAGCAACAATGTGAAAACACACATGCAGTTGGTTTGCAGCATTTTCTGTGATGGCCTCCCCGTTTTAAAAACCACGTTCAAACTGTACAGAGAGCCTTAATCTGTACAGAAATCAGTTGTAAAATGCCAGTGAAAAACAACTCAGTTTTATTGTCTTTTAATTGTCTTTTAAAAGGCAGTGGCCAGGTCATGTTTCTTCCTGCTGCTGAACATCTATTCGCTGCCAGTGGTTATATAAGGCACCGTATAGGCCAAAGAAATGTCCTTCAAAGGACAAAACAGGGAGAGAGGTCAGAAACTAGTCATGAGGAATGTAGGTGGAAGCATCAGATAGCAAAATGGTAAGCGGTGGTGACTCAAGCAAGTGTTTATTAAAAATCCGGGAACTTGGGATGAGATTTGGGAGAAGAGGAGGAAGAGGAACCTTGATGAAGAGTGGATGAGATGTTCCATTCTCACTGTGATGGCAAGCACATGCATGGGAGATAAGAGGGGGTGAGCAAGAGCAGAAGAGCTTTCATAAGAAGGGGGTGCACTTTTGAAATTGATATCCACGCACTCCAGGGTTGGGCAACAGCAGCATACCCCCTATTTTGGGCCTGGGGTAAGGGGTTTTGGGAGTTGCCATCCAACTACACCTGAAAGCTCACAACAGCCCTGGACTAGTGTGATGTAATAGTCCTACAGTTCAAGGTCATGCGTGACTACAGGTTGATCCATCACCATCACCGTAGCCACGTATGCACTTGAAAGGGTAAATAGTGGCAGCATTGTACCACATTAGTCAGAGATAGGCAAGAATTGTTTTTTTTTTAATCCCTCTCCTGAGCTCTTAACTACTTCAGGATAAGCAGAAATCTACAGCAAAAGTTCTCCACAACATGGTGAAAATGAAGTTTCCTTTGCTAAAGCACTCAGCATCAAGCTGTTGGGGGAAAAAAGAGCCACTAGAAAGCGGGGTCAAACGTTGGCAGTTTTGCTCAGCTGCATAGCCTTGGGCCACTGTCTCTTATGTTAATTTGCCTGAGGTGAGGAGGATAGACTAAAGGGGCACTTCTAGGCCCTTTGGAGGAAGATAAATTAAATAATCATAATTGCGGATTATTCCAAAGAACCAAATGTTTTTGTAGAAGGACCACATGTTCAAAGACAAATCCAGAAGAGATCATCTGAACAGACCGAGAAAGAATGAGAAGGCTATTTTGTCTCTCCCCCCCTCCCTTTTCCCTGGATGCCGGAGTACAAAAGGAAGGAGGATGTATACATTGTGGACCAAGTTCCCTCTGAGGCTGTGCTTAGCCCAGTTGTTTGATTTCATCATCAGAACAGTCAGTTGCCCATATGTTTCTTGACATACATCTCTTTCCCCAGATCTCCTTCCTCTATCAGAGTCATTAAATTCAGAAGCCTGATTTAGTAAGGAAAAGATCCCTTTCTTATTGTTGTCAACCAGTGGAGCTTGATGTCATTGTTGATCTACTCCCAGGAACCCAAAAATCTTCTCGGAGAAGCTAGTATACCTTCTGTCCACCCTTGGAAATCGTGTTCCCTCAACTTGAAAAGGAAGATATGGTCGGATGGCATCTCAACTAGCAGAGAGCCAGGGTTGCAACCACATTAGAGAGTGTGCTCCTTCCCACTGTAAAAAGTGTTCTCGTTATATACCACCCCATACCACTTCAAGTAGTCTCTGGGCAGTTTAGTTTTTAATTACAGTATGCAGGCAACACATTGCCCCTCCCAGCAAGTTGGGTACTCATTTTACCGACCTCGGAAGGATGGACGGCTGAGCCAACCATGAGCCTGCTACCTCGGATTGAACCCCAGGTCGTGAGCACAGTTTTAGCTGCAGTACAGGCATTTAAGCACTGTGCCAAGAGGCTGTATTCCAAGCCTGACTTGACACATCATGAAATGCAAATAAAATAAAGTAAAATCAATGGAGGTTCTTTTTTTTGCAAGAAAAACCAGGTTGCTAGGAAAGAGGACATATGGTTGATTTACCATGCTTCCATCAGAGCAGCGGAGGGCATTACTACCACAGATGAGAGTTTTAGGCCCGGGTACATAAAGACATACTGGAGAAGATGAAAAGGAAAAGTGGGACCAGATTGGATAAGCATTTTGAGAAGATAAAGGAGAAATAAGATTTCAAGGCTGCAGAAAAGAACAACATATTGGTTTTTTTTAAAAAAAAAAAACCCTATAAGATGTAATTAATACTGAGTGCCTTAAAAATCAGGAAAACAATACTGTTTTGGAAACAGAGGGTGTGCTTTTGTTTGGATGGAGAACAGTTGGACAAGAGGTTGGGAAGATTATGTCACTGCTATTCCTATATCTAATTAACAAGTGGGGTGCAGATATTTACTTGTAAAAGGATCCACTTGACTTCAGTGTACAAGAGTTTAAATAAATGTCATGTCCAAGAGTGGCAACATAGAACAAAAATCCATTTTTGACTCTACCCTTTATAGTAGATTCAACCACTTTTTTTGAAAGTTGCATTTTGACATAATTCCTCAATGAATCTCTGCGTAGAATGCCCAGGAGCTCAACCACCAGATCTGGACATGAAAGGTTCTTCCACTGCTGGATGAACCAAAAAGAACTCACAAACACAAAACAATTGTCAACACACTACTGCCATCAAAGGCTTGGTAAATATCATTAAGTGGAAGAGTTGAACAGGGGGGCATGACATGATTTAAAAATCATAATAAAATGGAAATATGCTTCATAATAGAAGTTGTACTCCTCAACTTGATGCACAGATTATGTCAGCCTGGGGACTGGTTGTGTGTGTGTGTGTGTCTATGTGTGTGTGTTTGTGATGGATTGTGTTTGTGATGAATCCTCCCCCAAATTACCCATTAATATTCAATGTTCTGTTTTGATTAGCCAGTAGTAGAGCTCATGGGCGAGGCTAGGATAAGTAAGTGTCTGTTAGGGAGATAGAGCAGATAGGGCTCTGATGAAAGTTACTGCAGAGTTAGTGGGAAAGTGACTGTTAGGGTCTGATTAAGATCTAAGTAAGCAACTGAGACTATGAAAATATTATTATAGTATATGGTATTGAAGAGTCTTCTGTTTGGACAGTAAAGCTAGTCCAAATAAAGCAAAAACAACAAGATGTTACAGTACTTTATTATTTGTTTAATTACTGTAACTTCAGTAAACGTATTTTCCATGTTTGAAACCAAGAACAAAGTGTCATACTCTAGAGTCCATTCACTCATTTATAAGACTAAGCATACAATTTAATGGTGGCAACATTAGAAAATTCAGTATTGTCACAGTGTTACATATTTAGTTTCACTTGATTGTGTCCAACCACTTTTTAGGTAAGATTAAAATACTTTTTATAGCTGTTGTTCAAGCATTTCGCCTTTCAACAAGTGTCTCTGTTATTGTGGATGCTTAACATTTTGACCACCACTGTCTGATTTCAAGGCTAAATTTTAATTATTATATATGGCATATCTTGGTTTATTATGAGTCTGAATTTTTTGTCAAGTGACAGAAAATGAAACCAACATTATGACCAAAAAATAGCTTACTAATAATTATCTGTGAAACATCTTGTATCTTTGTTGAAATGAAAATGGCAAGAAAAATAAGAACACAGTCGTATACCTGCCTGCCAATAAGTGTGTGTGTCCAGCGCTGCAGCAATCTGGTGCCATTCTTTTTCAGAAGCATGTTGTACTGGGCACAGTGGAATTTACTACTAAAAGCTGTGCTGTCTGTTATTGGACCACCTGACTATCAATCAAATGTGAAGGCTCAGTTTTAGCCCACAAATGTGGACCTGGCCATCATTACCTATGCACTTAGTTACAATGCAGTTGGGTTACTGTCACATCTGCTACATGGAAGGGGCCTTGAAAACCGATCTAAAACAAAATTATCAAACAACCCATCTCCAGTCATGGAACTCTATCTACCCATATTTTAAAAGACCAAGATTTTTCAGTTATGATTGACAGCAACATGTAAAATTTCTTTTTCTGTGACAGGATGTTCTTGGTTTTTTGTTTCTAAAATTAAGATTCTCCTCTTCTACTCTGCTGGCATTTAAAGGCATTTTTTCTGCCAGAAAATGTTTGCATTTGTTGCTATTAAAATTATCTATTTGTTGGTTTCTTGAGTACCTTCCCCTGCCCCTGCCACCAAATTGTTTCTGTCTTAAATAGTGTTAAAACAACTTCATTGTTCTAAACTTGTGGCTTATTGTTATTCTTAACTTTAATGTTGTCCATTGGATTACCAAGGAGATAAGTCAAATAAGTTAATCACTAACTTGTAGATCATTAAAATAATTAACCTTACATTGTACACACTGAACTGTTTCTTAGTTTTCTACACTGTTACATGAATTACATTTCTGAAAAGGATCACGGGATTACGCCTATACAATTTAGAAGTTTCTTGATCCTAATCACTGCTGCTTCTCAATCTTTGCCCCTTCCCGTATTTTTCAGTTTTAGCTCCCACTCTCCTTTACCAAGGGCTGTGCTGATTAAGCCACATGAAAGATTGTTTTTTTAAAAAAATCTGGATGACTAGCTCTTAAGACCCACTGCTATCGACTATAGTGAGTTCCAAATCCACCAGCATTCCATAGACAAGAAACCTAAATTGAGCACAGCTAAAGGCAAAATTCTCTGCCTTGAACAGACAGCAATCTTGGATGTCTACAGTGACTTAGCACTGGATGTCTTCAGTGACTCTTTATAAGGTATTATTGAGATGTACAAAATAATGCAGGGCATGAGTAAAGTGAATAGAGGGATGTTCTTCTCCCTCTCACAAAATGTCAGAACTAGGGGACATCCACTCAAACTGAGGGTTGGGAGAGTGAGAACAGACAATAGAAAATATTTTTTATCCAGTGTGTTGTTAGCCTGTGGAACTCCCTGCCACAGGATGTGGTGATGGCCTCTGGCCTGGATGCCTTCAAAAGGAGATTGGACAGATTCCTGGAGGAAAAGTCCATCACAGGTCACAAACCATGATTGAGCTGTGTAATCTCTAGGCTTAAACCTGGGGTACTTCAAGGGCCAGATGCAGGGGAGCGGTACCAGGAGACAGATATCTAGTCTCATGCGCTCCCAGACACAATTGGTGGGGCCACTGTGAGATACAGGAAGCTGGACTGGATGGGCCTTTGGCCTGATCCAGCATGGCTCTTTTTATGTTCTTATGTTCTTAAGGTATAATTAAAATAAATAAATAATAAATAGTTTATCCTGTTTATTAATGGGAACAACAATAAGGTGCCTAAGCGCAGTTTCCCCAAACCTACCTCAACCTCTGGTTCATATTGATGGTACATTTAAAAGTATACCTCCATACCTTGACCCGGTGGAAACACCTGTGTAGAAAGCTTGAGTTTTTTTCCAAAGGCAAATTAGCAATGCAGAACCAAATTCCCCAGTACAATTTTTGTGCTTCTGCAATGTGACCACAGAATGGCAGCACTGTTTTCCTCCTCTTGTTCCCACAGCTTCCACTTTTGCCCAGCAACACACCTGTTATTCCAAAGCTTTGCTTCAGTTAATCACAGGCAACAGATTATACAACATAGTTGAATGGCTGCCATGGGACAGCAAGTTAGGATCTGTTCCATTATCTGCTCAAGCAGCTTTCTATGTTATTATAGGCTTATTATTTTAGTGGCAGAGGGTTTTATTTATTCTCAGTTATGCACACTTACATTGGAGTCTAAGTCCACAAACCTAGTAGAATTGATGGTTGGGTACTGCTTTGTATACCTAAAGCAATGTAGCAATACTGGTTGTTACAACAGATTTCATCCCTTGAAAAAATAGGAATGCAATATAGACCATTGGTTTCATGTCTATGGATGACACAATCCTACCACCTACTACTGAAATAGAATTGTTACAGGTCTACTTCAGATGTCCCTCTTTGTTTCCTTTTGTTTTGTTGTTGTTTTGGAGTTTCTTTGTTTACATAAAAACAACATAATACTAACTTATGCTTGTTTGGCTTTGAAAGTGATGCCCAGCATCCAGGTCCTATCCCAAGTCTCTAATGTGTTCTAACAATTCAGTGTCTATGACACGCGTAACTCAAAGGATAGTAAAAGAAAATACATACAAAGGCCTTTTTCAAACAATGTCTGATGGTTAATTTAATTCCAGCAGCAACCCAGTATGGTATAGCAAAGGGCGAGGACTCAGGACAGACCTGAATTGAAATCCAAAGTCAGCCATGGAAACTTGCTTGCAATTTTGTTAACAGGTTAATTTAATCTGAACTTGGATTTAGGACTTCAACTCCTAGAATCCTTAAACTAACACAGCTATACTGGCTGGGGGATTCTGAAAGTTAGTCAAAAAAAGTAACTTCTCCCAGTTCTGAAATTTCTGTCTTTTGCCGTTGAATTGCAAAGTCAAATTTCCAAGAAAGAATCAGACTATCTCTGCAGCCTAAGTGGCTGGAGAGGCATCTCATATCAACCTCCCAAGTCTGCCCTCCATGTCCCCATTTCTCTCCAACCCTGGCTCCCAGTCTTGAATGAAAACTCCCAGAAGACTTCTTCACCACTAGCTGGGCTAGACAGGATTTCTGGGAGTTGTAGTCCAGGAACATCTGAGGACTCACATTCAGAAACTTTTGCTTTAGTCTACATGAAAGCTTGTGCTTCAAAAGCAAACATCAACAACTTTGGACAAATGAATGACTGTCCCACATCCCAGGTGCAGTTCCCTGAGTATTAAAAATTGAGATTTCATAAATATGATTAATTTTTTATTCCATCAGAGTGGGTGAAGAGGAGAGAATAGAATTGTCTCCCTCTCAAGATATTTTGGGATGACAGTTCACACCAAACATGGTTCCAAAGTAAAGCCCCACCAGCTCATACTTGTGGAAGAAAGGTTTGAAGTAAAGGAGTCTGCTCCATATTTGCCTACCCATCCTCTGACAAAACACAAAACCATGCTTGTGCTAGGTTCAGTATTGCACAGGGAGTCCACATATAGAGAATAGGACGTCTGCTTTAGATCTCCCCACCTACTAAGACAGACCGAGGGAAGCTGGAAGAGGACATGACGGTGCAGCTTTGCCCAGTGACTTCAGCTCAATTGTTCTCCAAACAATAGTGCAACACATTAGCCTGGCATACATGCTTCCGAGGGGCCCCAAGGAGACTCAAGGTCTAAAGCCAGAAGGGTTGATGGACTCACCAGATGCAAAATAAAAATGAAGGGGCATTAAGCAGATCTCCTATCCTCAGTGGCCACAACTAAAACACAAAGGTGTGGTCCCATAACATCACATCTTCTGTAGCTCAGACACTCATCTTTAATTAACAAGTGGGTCCATGATCTCCTATCAGCCTTGCTAACATGCTTCTCAACTGACAGCTTTAATAAAATGCTGCGCTAATGGACAGCTATTAAGTTTTGTTCCTACAGGCCCCAGAACTCATGAAACGGCCTGATGTTTGAACATGCTCAGGATTCTCTGTGGCAACAGAGAAGAATGTTGATTTATTACTAACAACCCTGCAGGCACAGCTCAGCCCTTTCATTCATAACTCCTCTGTTGCACAATCCTGATTCTGCACAGCAGGTTTACCAGAAAAACAAGATCTACACCAACTTGTTTCTTAATAGATCATGAGAGCTGCACATGGTGGTCTGTAGAGGCTTTTATAGAGGGGGCCACAGCCAAATCTGCCTCACCTTCTACCAGCACTGAACCTGCTAAAGAACATGTATTAGAGCACTGTGTCTTCTCCCACCTCAGAGAAGGCATAGATTGACATCTGTTCCCTCTAAACTGGCTCTTTAGCTATGTGATTATCTTTTAAAGGAAATTACCTTTCAGAGTTCAAAGCACCCACTAAAATGAGAAGCATTTTCCTCCAATGGAACTCCTCCACAATCCCTTTCTTTATTCCTTGCCTAATTGTCCCTCCACTGACATATGGCAAACTTCCCTTATGTGTTGTGTCCTCCAATTTTTTTGAAGTAACTCCTCTCAGGCATGCCTAACAATCAAGGGTAGATCATGGAAGTGCAAAATGCAGGATGACATCATCCTAGGGAAATCTGATCTGCAGAATGTGCCTTACCTGCCATGAGTATCTTAGGTTTAGCTCCAAATGGGCTATTTGTCTTTATTGCATTTAATTGTATTTTTTTCCAATTATAATAATGTAGCTTCTGGGGAGACACCTGCTTCTTTTGCTCTTCTAAAGTGTTGGCTTAACATTAACCTGTTTTATTTAATATGTGGTTTTGTGTTTTCTCTAATTGTAAACAGCCTCAAAACAGTGCATTGCATTAATGAGTTGGTATAAAAGTTTAAGAAATTTAAAAACAAATAACTTCTCTGTTTATCACCACTTGTAGTACACCCAAGGATGTGCAACATGGGATCTTCCAATTAGTCACAAACCTCTTAATAATACCAGCATTAGGAAAGACACTGCCAATCATAGCATGTTGACAAAAACTGAACAAGCAACACCCCTATAACCTGTTCCAAACCAGATGGGAAAAGCAGGGTCCTGAGATATTTCACCTTCCTTGGCAATTCCCTAAGATAAAAACTAGGCCTGCCTGCTAGCTGCTAATAAGCCATTCTTCTTGGGAAATTCCCCCTTTAGGTATATTTCCTACAGAAGTCAACAGAACTCAATGGACTGTTGGGTAAACTTTAAAATGCTTGCTGGTGTTATGTGATAATTTCATGGAAGTGCTTAGTTATACAGAACCTCTGCCTGATATTGTGAAATACCCTGTTAAAAACAAAGTCACTGTATATTTAATCCTGCAAGTGAGCAGGATTGGCAGTGTGGCACTGCTCCGTCAACTCGATTTAATTTTTTTTCCAACAAACAAAAATAGCTGCAGTAGCCAAAGATAAAAGGCAAGCTATAATTTTATATTTTGAATTACCAACTCCCTTTTCAAGTGAGAAAGTGTTGAAAGTCAACATTATAATGAGCAGTCTCAGCACAGTCTGCAGCTTTCCCCAACCAATATTCTTGATTAGTCAGTAGGAAAACTGAAAAAACCTGTCTCCTCTTTGCTTACAAGCCATCCTACTGATCTGAAGTTCTGCCAGACCATGTGGACACATTCATTGGGGGAGGGGGTTAAGTAAACAAAATCAAAATTTGGTGATGGATTTTTCCACAACTGATACACAACTCAGTTTATCACAAAAAAACCATGTTACAAGCAAAACAGAAGTATTTTATTGATAAAACAGGTCACATTTTAAAAACAAATGCACATTATAAAAGGTGTATTAAAACATACCCAGATGTCAAGTCTCAGTTTTCTACAGTAGAAAAAAAAAGACTTACAATGAACTGAATTACTATATACACAGTATATCCTTATATTAGTTTATCAAACACAGCAAATTTGTTTGGGAGACAATACAGTACTGTACATGTGGTTCAGCAATCTACACCATTAAGAAACTGCTTTTCCGAATTTATAAACAGGACATTTTTTTGAATCTAGTCTTGTTAAGGATTTTTCCAAATTGTGTGCCTGCACACACATTTTCCCAAATGTGTGTGCAGTCACGTGGGTGTACACAGACCCTCCTCTTGGTCCGTTACATTCATTCACATTCATACACTATGAGTTAGAAGATCATGCATATACACTGTATATATACATAAGCTGTGCTGTGTGTCAGAAACGAATTTCTATGCAATACTCCCTTCGGTATTGGTTGCTTACACTTCTCTTTGCAAGAAGTAGTTATGATTATGGTGGTGGTGGTGATCATGGAAAAACAGATCATCAAACAGCCTCGAAATGTGTAGCTTTGAAATGGATGTTTCTTCTATTCCTTTTCAAGAGTCTCTCTCCCATTATGGAACTGACATTTTGACTGCTATCTGTCCCGCAAAAGGACCACTATCTCTCCAGGATTTTTCTCACAACAGTGCTGATGTTCACATTTGCTGCCGCACTGTAGATGTAGGCAAGAAAAAAGCCAATTTCATCAATATTCTATAATGTCTTTCCCATCATCTGTCTGAATGGAAGAAACAACTGAAATATTAGATATTGACTCTATGGAAAGAGACACATCTTCAGATAAATGTACCGGATCTTTTAAAAAGGTATTACTCTTGCCACTTTTATAAGGGCACACTGACTCCACTGTTGCTGAAGCATCAGGGAAATAACAGAAGTGTATTTTGCATATGGGTTGCTCAACACCATCTTACAGGTAAGGTGCCAGACTTTGTCTCCGGCTCCCACACTCATTCCCACTGCATTGTTACATCAACCAATAGGTTCTGCAAGAAGGAAAATAGGGCTTGCCTGTGAGACATAAGCAGACACACTTGCCAAAGTAACAGTCAGAGGACGGAAGCCCCTCCTTAAACTCCCACAGTCTCACTAGGAAGACTAGAGACATCAGCAAGTGCCTTGTGTTTCACTAAATAGCATCACAAGAGTGCTGCTCCCATTTTGTGTTGCCAGTTGCAAAGGGGTCTCACGTGCGTGGCTTTGTTTGCTAGGAAGGGCCCCGCACTTCAACAGAATCTTAGCTGTGCTCACATGTCCACCTTTTGCTGCCAGATGGAGAGGGGTCAACCCTTCCTCATCAGAGTCATTGACACTTTCTGGGTTTGCAAGTTCCTCAACAACCTCATCGTGTCCATTTTCAGCAGCAAAGTGTAGTGCCAGCCTGTTTGAAGGGCCTCGGGCCCAGACATCAGCACCCTCCTCAGTCAACAGCTTGGTGGTTGATAAGTGCCCGTTGCGAGCTGCTAGATGGAGTGCAGTCCAGCCTTCTGCTGTCACTGCTTCAATATCTGCACCACGGTTGAGCAGCAGCCTTGAAGTGCTGGTGTGGCCAGTTTCCGCAGCTACATGGAGAGCAGTGTGAAGAAACACATTTCTGGCATTAATGTCAGACTGCAGTTCCACCAGTATACGAGCCACTCGGTAATGCCCTCGCTGGGCAGCCAGATGTAGGGGAGTTCTTCCGTCCACTGTCTGAGCATTCACATTGACCCTTGGCTGCTTAGCCAGAAGCCTAACAATCGATAAGTGACCTTGCCAGGCCGCATAGTGCAAAGGCACCCAATTGTCCTTTGCTTTGATGTCTACGTCAACCCCTCGTCTCAGGAAGATGCGGACAATGTTCTCTTGGCCATGCTGGCAGGCAACATGGATGGGAGCCCTCCCTTCAAAGTCTACTTCATTCAGCAAGGCGTTCTTCTCCAGCAGCATTCTCATGCTCAGCTCATCCCCATTCTGAGCAGCAAAGTGGAGGGCCGTCCACTGGTCCTCATCTTTAGCATTCACATTGATTTTCCTGGCCAAGAGAAGCTCAACAATACCTTTGTGCTTCTTCTCTATCGCCAGGTGCAAGGGGGTCGATCCTCTCTTGTTGGTCAGATTGGGGTTGGCATTATACAGAAGAAGCCACTTGACACATTCTTCTTGGCCAGACTCAACCGCCAAGTGAAGAAGGCTATAATTCCCATCTAAAACGAGATCGACATCCTGAGGCTGAAGGATCTTCATCAACTTGCCAGTATCTCCCGATACGATTGCCTCTGCAAGCTTTCGTTTCTGAATATCTGTTGAACCAATATCTGGAGAGACAAAGGCAAAACAGGAACATTCAGCTGAAATCAATCTTCCACATGCAGTTACTGCCATAAACGTAAGAACTTGTTCAAATTGAGTTAAAGAAGAAAAGTGACAGATCTGCTGCCTATGTTCCTGGTCTGGAAATCTAATATACTGCCAAAATGTAGGGAGTAGCTCTCTTCTGCCCTGCTATTCTTCCATAGCAGCAAGCCAGGGACACACCTCTTTCCACCAACTGGTTGGTACTAAAGATGCTTTGGGAAACCAGGTCATCAACACTTGTTCTGCATGGCTCACATGGCCTGCTGGGCTCTGAGCCACTAATTTGTACATGCTGCATTGGCACATGTGGACAGACATCTATAAGTATGCATTCAGAGACCCTTCATAATCAAACACAGACAGAAAGGGATGTGCCACCACTGTCCAAATTTAAAAGCACTGAACCATTAAGTATAAGCTTGACTATTCAATCTGTGGCAATACTGAAGGCTGAAAATGTTTTCCCAAACCCCTGAGAACTGCTGCCAGGAACTAGAGTGAGGAAACACATGTTAGCAGCACAGAACATGGTTGTCTGGTTGTCTTTTAACTGAAGATGTAAAGCACTGGAACTGGGACCTTCAGCATTTGTGCTTTGCATACGGAGGGCTCCAGGTTCAATACTTCAGGCATGTCCAAACTTTGGCCCTCCTGATGCTTTGGACCACAACTCCCAGAATTCCAAGCCTATATTTCCAATGGCAAAGGACTGTGGGAGCTGTGGTCCAAAACATCTGGAGGGCCAAAGTTTGGAAATGCCTGCAATACTTAGTATTTTCAGTCAAGATGCAGTTGATGGAAAAGCCGATGATACTGTGCTTTAAGTTTATCTGGGAACACCCAGGACACTAGCATGGAGAATATGCTTTGAAACCATCCACAAATGCACTTACATAGAAAGCTGTGGGGAAATAACATATCTGATTGTTTTTCCTGATTGTTCCCAGGGAAATGTATCATATGGGAAAATAATCACCTGGATGGAAAAATCACCTAGCAGAATCCCAGACTAGTTTGCTACCAACTGGCCTGATAAAAATCAGATAGTTTTGGGGGGCTCTGTGGCCTGATTAGCAATAGCGATTGATCAGGATGATGGCACAACATCTCCTGGAAAACGTCCAAAGGGGATTCATGTACCAATGACTGATATCCAAGGCATTTGTACAGAAGGTTTGAGAAGGCGATGATGTGCAAAGGCCATCATCTTCCTACTTCCTATTCTGTCCCTGCAAGACCCACAATGCGTCTAACATTTGCCTTGCCACTGTTCAGCTAGAATATACAATCCTTACCACTTCCAGAATTATCTCTCTCAAATGACAACGACAGAGAACCTCGCGAAGAAAAGGCGGAATCCACAGAGGAAACCCCTGAAAGCCTTTTGTCGCTGGAAGCAAGCCTCGACTCAGAGGCGCTACGGGTGAGCTCTTCAGGCTGATCTGTCTGTGAAATTCCCGAGTCTAGTTGGGACAGCAACTCAGAGAGGCTGTAATCCTCAGCTGATGTGGGATCAGTCTCTGGCTTCAGCTGAGATAGGCCAGGGATCTCCTGGAAAGAAAAGTCAAAAGCATTAGTCACATACATATGCCTGAAGAAAGACACAAGAAATTCTGAACACCTCCTGTTTTTAACCATACATCTGAAGTACCCACCTTGGAGTAAGGCTGAGTAGTCTTAATGTCTTCTTGAGCGACTGCTTCTTTATTTTCATTTTCTGGTTTTTCACAGAGGTCTTCTGTTTCAGAAGTAATTTCTGGAAAATCAAAATAAACACACGGGTAAACCCTATGCTAGAAGAAGAGAGGCAGAAAATATGTATAAGTATTATTTCCCAACATACCACAGTCTTCTTTTTAACAACAACAACCAGCAGATGATTGTTTAGACAGATAAAATTTGGTAACAGTGTCTGCATGACCGGGGAGTACTCGTAGGAGTTCAGCCAACCATAGTGTTTGCATAAAGACATAGACAATGTGGCAGTATCATGCTCAAGTCGTTGTTTTTAGAACAAATCATCAAGAACAAACATGGGTGGTCCAGCTTTCCCTGCTCCAGGCAAATCTTTTTTTTTTTTTCCTCAGTGCAA
The DNA here is from genome assembly GCA_029282475.1 of Phrynocephalus forsythii. Taxonomy (NCBI): domain Eukaryota; kingdom Metazoa; phylum Chordata; class Lepidosauria; order Squamata; family Agamidae; genus Phrynocephalus; species Phrynocephalus forsythii. The sequence goes on from JAPFRF010000010.1 coordinate 76,764,570, forward strand.
GCAGCTAATCCTGACAGAATTCTACCTCATTTAAAAAAAACTATAGTATGTAACCATTAAACATATTTCCTTGTTGCTCATCTTAAAGGATGGGAAGCAATGCTCAACTTTGTCACCAAGAACCAAGAAAAAGGAAAGCTGCACAAAGTGATGGGTTTGTATCCCACAGCTCTTCACCACAATGTGCGACTTTCATACACTAGAATGACTATAAGCCCTCGTCCCACCCCAGTAATTATTTTTTTTACCAAAATCTGCTTTTAAAACTTCTCATTCACAAGAATAAGTGTGCCTTCAAAGTAAGTTCTTTACAACACATTCAAAGATTTGGTATCTGGTCTACTAGGATTCAAGTCACACTTTGTTTTCCACTGTACATTCAAGACACTTTTTCCTTAACACATGGCTTCTCAAGCTAATCAGTCTCAACCCTTTTGGCATTGGACAAGAGCTGTCTTTGTTCTATGGAAAATATAATCATCCAAATAAATAAAATAAATAAAATAAATCATCCAAAGGTATTGAGAAAAAAACATATAACAACAAAGCATTTGTAGTAGATTAGAAGTAGATTAGGGGACCTGCTCGTCCTCCTTGATCTCATACCGTCAACCACGGTAACCTTCTGGCCCGGCTCGCTGAGGCGGGAATTGGTGGTCAGGCCTTGGCCTGGCTCCGTTCCTTCCTTGGCGGCCACAGCTGGGGATGTCTTGTCGGCTCCTTGGTCCCCAGGGGTCGGCAATCTCCCCGTGCTGTTCAATGTTTATATGAGGCCGCTGGGGAGGTCATCAGGAGATATGGAGTTCGCTGTCATCAGTACGCTGATGACACGCAGCTCTATATCTCCTTTTGTTTTGCCTGCTGAGGAGGCGTTCGATCCCTCGATCTGTGCCTGGAGGCCATTCTGGAATGGACCAGAGATAACCGGCTCAAGCTTAATCCGGAGAAGACGGGGTTCTGTTCTTCGGGGCGCCCTCGTCTCGGTACAATGGCCCCCTCCCTAGTCTGGGGGTACTTCCTCCAGCCTACAGACAGGGCCAGGAATCTGGGCGTGGTCCTGGATTCCTCTCCCTGGAAGCCCAGGTGATGGCCGTCTCCAGGGCCGCTTTTTCCATCTCCGCAGGATCGCCCAGATCCGTCAGTACCTTGTTCCTCCCTGAGGACAGTTGTGCAGGCCCTGGTGATCTCGAGGATCGACTACTGCAATGCCCTCTAAATGGGGTTGCCCTTGACCCTGGTCCGGAGGTTACAGCGGGTGCAAAATGCGGCGGCCAGGCTGGTTGGGTGCTCGTAGATTTGAGCACATCACCCCAGTCCTGGTCCGCCTGCATTGGCTGCCTGTTGTCCTCCGGATCAGGTTCAAGGTCCTGGTCTTGGTTTTCAAGGCCCTCCAAAGCGCATCTCCCTGAGGGCATCCGGATCCAGACCCACGAGATCGCCGCAGGCGCGCTCTTTTTGAGAGTGGCCACACCCAGAGAGGCGCGGAAAACACGTACGCGGAACCGCGCCTTCTCTGTGGTGGGGCCCTCGCTTTGGAACCACCTGCCTCCTGAGCTGCGCCTGCTGGAGTCCCTGCCCGCCTTTAAGAGGGCCTTGAAGACCTACCTCTTCAAAGAGGCTTATGGTGCCCTTATTAGTTAGTTTTTCTTTTCTTTCCTATCTCTCAACGTCTGCCATCTTGCCCTTTGCTGCCCTTGTTGGTGGCTTGCTATTTTTTTTTTTAGCTTTTAGCTTTTGTCTTTTTAGTTCTTGCGTTGTTAGCCGCCCAGAGTTCCCGTTGGGAAGATGGAGCGGGATATAAGCACTTAAAATAAATAAATAAATAAATAAAGATTAGAAGCAATCTGGAGAGTCAACTCTATCAGATTTGGTAATCTGGCCACAATATTTTGTCCTTGTTTTTTTAGTTTGCTTCCTTCCTTTTGTTTTGCCAATTAGTTGGATTGATTTACCAAAATAAACATAAAAAGTTGGATAGATTTACCAAAAATCATGATCAGACAAGTTATCTTACAAATCCTCCCCTGTAGGAGGAAGTTCCTCATTGTATGGGCTTGCCTTCATCATTATTGCTAGATTTTGGTGGAGTTCCATAAGGTATTAATATAACCGTGAACAATGAAATGACTCACCAGTCTGCAAAACAGGCAGATTAAAAGAGAAAATTACCTTGAAATGTCGGCCTTTTACTAGGGTCATCTTGCCAGCACTTTTGCATCAGTTGGATCAAATTGCTGCAGGCACGGGGTCTGGATTTTGAAACAGGTGGTATTTGTGGACGGTGGCCACTAACGACTTTCATCATGATATGTAGAATGTTATTTTCTTCTACAAAGTAAAAGCACCAATTAAAACTGCCTTGAACAATGAAGAACACTTTCACCTAATCAATGTGCCATTTGCACCAGTCTCTTATTTTCTGTGTGGGTTCTCTCTCAACAGATAATACTATATTCTAGCTATATTAGGATGTGGGTTTTTTTTTTTTTTGAAACCTAACGTTAAATGTACCCAGTAACATGCCCTGTTCTTACAGGTAGAGTATTCTGATTCCGACTGTCCACCAAGAAGGAAAAATATATTTAATACAGCAAGAAGGAAAATTGCGTTTAATGCAATAGTACTTCACAGATGTATTGGAGGGAACAATTTTGGCCTTAGAGCACAAGAGATGCGCCTGAATGTATCTCCTTTTGTTAGCAGTAGAAGATGAATTACTGCCAATGCTTAGGAGCTTGTAGATTTCACAGTGACTTCTAAACTTGCTGTTGATGCAAGTTTAGGACCTGCAGCCTAACTTCTTACAACTGTTTTTCATATTATTCCATTTTAATTTTCTTCAGATGCTTGTTGCTAAACCATAAAAGGAAATCTGGATTACGTCCCCAAGATTTAGGGGCCTAAGGTTTGCCTGAATTACTGTGTTTTCCATGTATAAGACTATAATTTTGTCTAAAATTATTAGACTCAAAATTGAGGGTCGTCTTGTACATGGAAGTAAGCCAAAGAGAGAACCATGTGCTTGTGAAACTGTAATTTTGGGTTTGAAAAAGGGGGTCATTTTATACATGGGGGTGTATCATAAACAGTAAAATATGGTATTTTGTCTGACAACACAGGGTTATATACAATGGCCTCCCTGGTCTTCTATTTTTATGCCTTCGCTATGGCTTTCAGTGCAGAAAGCTTTGCTGAGGGCTTCTTCAAAGCTATCCTAGAAAGGTGTGGACAGTGTTTTAAGCACCTGGAACAGATTAGATCTGTCAGTGAAGGAGGAGGTTGAAGACTAACCACATCGCAAGAGGCACACTCACTACGGGAAGTGTTTTGTTTGATGTGCCTATAGAACATATGATGCATGATATGAACAAATATTTATTGGCTTACCTGAGAAGGGCTTTTTCTGTGTGAGAACTCCCCAGATAACAATGGAAAAGCTGCAAAAGAAACACAGATGTCAAGAGATTAGCAAATGAGATACAGCCGTGTTTTTGTTTTAGTGTGTTTTTGTTTTAGTAGGTTGCCTACTGCTAATTATTCCAGAGCATCTGATATGCCATTAGAAGCAATGTCAGGTTAAGAATATGTATTGAGAACATGAGAACACTAACTTGCTGGAAATGATGCTTCCAAAATCTCCTCAGCCCAATGTTCTGCTTCCATCAGCAACACAAGAGATGCAACTGGAAACTTACAAGTGACACAGGAGAGTGATATGTCTCAAGTGTCTGGTGTTTATACCATCACAACTAACCTTCCATAAAACTGGTCTGCTCCTTTAAATAAGCCACCTGAGCTTAGGTTCACCATGGCAACCTTGAGCTAAGAAATTGCTAACTTAAATTACACAATGTGTGCAGAATTCCTTTCTTCTACAATGCCCTGAGTCTGTAGCCAATCTCCATTGACAATAACCAAGAAAAGGTTATGGGTTGCAGAAAAGAATATGGCCCAACCAATGGACCGCTTTATCCTCTCCTCTCCAATATTCAATATCATTGATACTTCCCAGTCCCAATATTTAGGAATTACTGACTCTGACTTCATGTTCATATACTGTATAATATTTGTCGAGACCACTGAACGCAGCATCAACCTGAACAAGAGCCAGCAGATATCAAGTAGTGCTTGTACACTGTCTCCACAAATGAAGCAAAAGCAAAGTGTGTTGCTTGTATGCTGCCCCATAGTGTTTAAAGCACTCTCTGGGCAGTTTAAAAATTAATCATGCAGGCTTACACATTGCGTCCCTTCAACACCACCTGAGTATTCCATTTACCAACCATAAACCTCTAGCCTGAGCTCCTAAAGCAAGTGGTTTATGCTCTTTTTGGCTGTCCCTCAGCAAATCATGACCACTGAAACTGACAAAATGAGCATAAGACTTGCTTTGAATGCCTCACAACTGATCAGCATGTCCAAATATCTCAAAAGACAGCTAAAAATGGCACATGAAAAAAGGCTTTGGGCCTTTTGAAGAATGTCTTAAAAAGTGGGTTGTAGACCATGAAAAGCCATCCATTTTTGTAAAACAGGAGTACCTCCATATTGTTCCACTTCTACTGGGTTCTGCTAGAGTTCATGCAGCACTTACATGACTCTCTGACTTATCAAGTCCCACTTCCAACTTGGAACTGCACTTGACAGCAGTTCTCCATGATTTGAAACACCTAGTCAAATATCTGAACTTGTACATATTTTGCCCCTCTCCATTTTGATGAAAAGTTCCAAAGAACTTGGGAGCTTGCGTATTGTGTCCATTTGCAGTTGATCCTAATAAAAGTATTGTCTACTTGTGGGCTTTCAGAGACTCTCCTTTGATTTTGATATAATAAACTAACATAGCCAGTCACCTGCCTACCCCTAAAAATTTCTGCAGTGGAAGAATCCATTGCACCAATTGAAAGTAGAATGCCTGGACTTCAACATCCCTCCCCAAGAAATTAAGAAATATCTACAGGGACTACCTTGGCATGCAAGTACAAAGAGGAATCTACAGTCACATGTCATCAAGACCTTAACTAATCTACATAAGGCAGTTATGCATCAAAATCTCTGAGTCTTCTTTAGATCCCTCATCCTGGATTGAATAGAGATAATTCAATTCACCATTTGCTGGTACTGAATTGTAACAAAAATGTTATCAATACATCTCATCACTTGCTGATTTTATGCACTTTGCAAGAAGTTTCCTAGTGGTCAATTCAACAAGAAGCTAGCAGCTATTTGTGGGAATAGGCACAGAAAAAGAAAGAAACATACCTGTAGACATCATGCTTGGTATCAAAGTATCGGTTCTTTTCTTTAATGCGTTCTGGTGGGAGGTAAGCAATGGTGCCACAAAGTCCATCCATGCTGAGATCATGAGAATGTGAAAGGCCGTTGCATTTAGCTAATCCAAAATCTGAAATCTGACAGAGGGGGGGGGGGAAAAGTTCCAAATAAATAGGTTGCCACAAGAATTGCTCTGTGTGTGGGGATTCCTTTTTCTGAGATTCTTGACGTGATCACCTTCTTGTGAAATGCTTCCAGATTACAATTTGTAACTAACACTTGAAAATGTGAAGCAAATTAAAAATATCTTGAGCCTCTGTTGTACCCATGACAGTAAAATAAAATGCAAATAATAGGCCAAGCAGTTTTTTTAAAAGAAGCACTATGAGCTGCATTAGCCTATAAACATTACAAATGGCAAATGTTGGGAAGGCAATAAAAAGTTGTATGCTTATTTAACTTGTGGATGCCTGCTCCCTCCAGCCCCTCTGCTAAAGGTGGCATAGAAGCTATTCTGGAATAAGTGACTTCATGGCCATGCCCCCTCCTATTCTCTGATGATGCCCAAGCATCAGAGAGAGACTCACCTAAGCATCTCAAGGACGCAGGCTTAGAGCGCAGTGTAGTCAAAGCCATCCCACTTAAGTCCTGCTTACTTTCACTGGGGCTTAAGTGCTTGTCTAGATTAGTACATGCCACACTCTGCATTCTGTTGGTCCCTACCAAGCAACAATGCGTTTCAGAATCATTTGTTTATTCTATGGCAGTCTTTCTCCCACAAACGATCCCTTACAATTACATACAGTACTGAAGACACAGTTAATGCACATACAAGTAAAAGTATAAACCCTTTAAAAATGATGAATGAATGAAGCCCAAATAACCAAGCAGGATATTCAGTCAGTGAGGCTGATGCTAAGATTCTTTACTGGATAGTTAATAATTGTGTGTCACCAACTCAATTTTGACGGATGGCCATCCCTTCCAGGGATTTCTAGGTAACATGTATTCAGAAGTGTCATTCTTCTAGAAGCACCCTTAGCACAACTGTGTCTTACATCCTTAGGGACAGTATTTAGCTGCAGCACCATTTGCCTCGCTACAATGGGCACCTTTGTCTTGTGCCTTTTTGGTTTGTTATGGTAGGAACTGGGATTCTCCGCATGACAATGTGCAATTACAGTACTTCCATAATTCCTCATAACGAACTTGGCCAACGTCATCTAGAAAGCCGCCGCTTTCCTGCCTTTGGAGAGAAACCTATGTGTGAAGCACAAACCAGACCAGTGCAAATTTCACTGGGAATTATGAGATGGATGTAGCAAAATTAGTTACATGCAAAGGGTAAAGAAAGAAGTATAGAGGGAGAGATTAAGCTACCCTAGTCATAATGTAAGATTCATTTTGAAGGGGAAATTACTCTGAAACATCCCTCTGGACTGTCACTCACACAGCAGATGATGGGGAATCATCTAGTCAAAAGAAGGCGAGGAAATAAAAACTGTAAAAGGTATTCATGCACTTCAAAGAATGATCTGAACAGGTGCAAGGCCCATTATGTGTGAGTCACAGAAACTTAAGAACAAGTATACAGGCATTCTAATCTCACTTCCACCACTTCCCGAAGAAAATGAAAAGCGCTGTAGAATTTTACAAGTTCAGTCCAAACCTCAGCTGAATCATGGGGAAGTGGGAGTGGGGACGCTACTTAGAGAACAAACTACAAAGAAAATCGCTTCTCTGCTTTGATTGTGAGACACCCCCACCCCCTTTACTTCTATTGTCCAAGTAACAAAATGTGTTGCAAGACAGAGATGTTCTGGAAACATCAGAGGTTCTGAGGAACAAGGTACATTAAGTTTATCCATAGAGACCTTGCTAACTTAGGAGGAACCATGCAACTCTGTCACACACATATACACACACATAACCAAAAAGGGGCTTTTAATCAGGTCTCAAGAGTCATCTCTACACATCCAAACCAGTGACAGAGAAGAGTCAAGCACATTGACTCAGTGCCTGGGGAGTGGGGGACTCTCCACAGGAATACAGTATTAGACAAATCTTTACAATTGATTCAGAAAGGTTTTAAACTATAGCCTCTTTTAGAATCAAATAATGAATACAAATAAAAGAAAACAACAACTGCATAGATCCACTCATATGCACAATCTTTCAATAAAAATAACAGTCTGAAAAGTCCTGACCACATGAGGCTGCCTTACACTGGTGTGAAGTTGTTGGTCTACCTAACTCAACATCATCTCCATTTACTGACACCAGCCCCAGTGGTCCTTCATGGAGCTCTGTCCTGGAATGCCAAGCAATGAACCAAAAATCTTGTTCATGTGATGATCCACCATATGTGGATCTCCACTTCCTATTTTAAAGTAAAAAACTGAGAGTGCCATACCCTGACACACAAACACATACACACAGGAAAAGTAACTTTCCACAAAGCTGAAACATTCCTTTTGGTGTTATTATCATTAGTATGGATAACATGCTCCCCCAAATAAATACTTGGAATTTCCAGTGACTTCCCCGGATGTGAATGCATTATGTTCCCCATCATTTCCTGCCATTTGGAAAGCAACATCATGAAGCAAGCTGGGCTTCTGGACTAAAATGAAGACAGACGCATTGGATCCCAGCATATAAAAAGGGCAAGAGTAAATTAGTGATATGAATAAGGAAATGAACTATAAAAGTGTTCTGCTTATATACCGCCCCATACCACTACAAGTAGTCTCTGGGCGGTTTACAATTTTTAATTACAGTGTGCAGGCTACACATTGGCCCCCCAGCAAGCTGGGTACTCATTTTACCGACCTCGGAAGGATGGAAGGCTGAGTGAACCTTGAGCCTGCTACCTGGGATTGAACCCAGGTCGTGAGCACAGTTTTACCTGCAGTACAGGCATTTAACCACTGCGCCACGAGGCTCACTATAAAATCAGTAACTCAGCTTTAAATACTCTTGAAGCAAGGTTGCTCCCAACAACAGACTGTATCAGATTGTGTCTGATGTGTTTAGCTGTTTTCTGAAGGGTAGTCCTCTCAAAACTAGCTTTGAAGGTGAGAGAAGCCTGTCAGAATGTGTTCATTAACACAAAGTGTTCTACTGCTGGTACCTGGCATTTTTTGGTCTCAAAATATTCAAACTTTTTTGAGTATACCACTGTGCTACAGACAACTGGATTACTAACAAACACAGAGAAGGTAACCCAAAAGCCAACTGCTAGAACTACAAATAACAAGAATATTAGGAGGTGAGCTCCAAAAATAACCATACTGTAACCATATATGGTAATCTCTTTGAAAAGATTTAGCTCATGAAGGAGTGCTCACCTGCAAAATATGATAGCTGTATTAAAGCATATTTGACAGCACCAGGCTGTCTGTCATCCACAATCTCCTGCATACCTGGAGTGCACTTGTGAGGGCTTTATTTTCACCCTTTGAGGGGTTGGACATAATGTTCCAGTTCTCCAGGTCTAAGATTAAATGCTACTAACTATGGGAATGCTACAGTAGTAGCCTTGCATATAAGTGGTTAATAACAGTTGATAAGGAGATAAATGAAGCCGGGTATCTAAACCCTTCTACAAAGAAACCACACAATCTTTGACCAGTAGCAATCAACCTGAATGACTCAAGCTTCTAATGCACATTCGTTGTGCTTATAGGAAAAACAGCTACTAATAAACTGGACTACATCTTGACCCGTATCTCATTCATATTATCAAACTTGGATATGAATCTGAACAGCTTCTAAGTACTTCCCGAGTACTACTGTTTTAAGCAGCAGACTGAATTTTAGAATTCTGGTCAAGCCGAGCAGCTTCTGAAAAATGCCTACTATGCAGTCCAACTGGAGGGATGCCCAATGCCCATACAAAACACAGAATCTTCTTCAGCTAATCCAAATACCAATCTGTCAGCTAACCTTACTCTGGTTAGTATTCCTGGCATCCAATTTCTGCAATGTCATAACCCATTTCTGAGGAATGCTTGCAGTGCCAGTCATGCCAAATACCCTGTAGCTCAAATCTCAAGGCAAAGCAAGGCAAAGGGGGAGAGGGGCTTTGGCAGGGGACAATGCAACATGAGGACTTAAAACACCAGGATTTCAGTGAGAAAACCCGTGGTTCAATTCTGCCCGTGGCCACCAACCCTATTAGGTGATTTGAGCAAGCCACCATATGTCACCCTAATGCATTTCACTGGGCTGCAGACTGCGGAGCTCCCTAGAGGAAGAAATAAGACAGAAGACTAATGAATTGAACAGATTTCCCCATTCGTGGTCTGACAGGTCTTTTCCCTACGTTGATAGGAGGTTGAACTAGGTGATCTTCTGTGTCCCTTCCAAAACTGCAACAACTCTGAGGAGGCATAAAACTTCAATTCATCAGCATGCTTGATGGGAAAAGCTTGACCTCACCCCCTCCATCTTTATTTTTCCCCATAAGATCATTTCTAAGTCTGAAAAAGGAGAGGTTTCTGCTTATGTGCCGGCTCTCCATACAAGCCAAAAATCTAGCCAGGCTTCTATAGACCTCATATGGCTACATTGTCTGCACAGGATTTCCAATTCAAATAATTTGAGCTGTGAGTGTTTATTAGTAAGGGCCAAGTTTATCAAAGTCAGGCATGTCCAAAGTCAGGCCTGGGGGCCAAATGTGGCCCGTTTTCAAATTTCAAGTGACCCGCAGCCTCTTCTCCCCACCAGCTCAGCCTGTCACGCATCCCCGCCAGCTGGCCCCTCCCCACACTGGATGGAGGCGTCAGCTTGCAGTTTTATGCTTTGCCTGACCTCCCTGCCTCCACCCATCCTTCTTCCTGCCACCTGTCCAGCCTACCTGTCCCCAGCTCCGTTGCTGCAGCATCCTCCCTGCCTCCTTGCATGTCCTAGACTGGCTAGTGCTAGTCCAAAGTCTGGCCCAGGAGCCAAATGTGGCTGAATGGTCAGCCCCCACACATTTTCACCTCACAAAATCTGGCCCTTCTTGTAAAAAGTTTTGACACCCCTGATCTAAGTCAAATTTTGGGTTCAGGTGGAACCAAGTGCTCTCAAAATCTGTTTTTCAGCTTTTTAGGTTATAAAACACAAATGCCTATAGGATATACGAATCTGAGTTCCTCACGAGAGGAGACACAGAAGAGGGAGATGGAATTCCTTCTTTCCTTTTCAATTTCTGCCTGCCAAGGGCAACATATAAATAAAATAAAATAAAATAATAAATATGGTGCTTTATTGCACCATAGTAGATCAATAACAACTGACCGGTAATAAGGGTGGAATAAAAATTAAGAGTGGTTCCTATGATAGATTCACATTTATCTGACAGACATAACCACGGAGCTAAAGGGCTACAACACAGCAGGTGTGATAAAAAATGCCCAGTGTATTAGTTGAAAACATTTCTTCTTGCAGGTCAGGTGCCTCTAGTTTTCAAGGTGAGAATTTGGTAACAAAAATCTCACACCTGGGTTTAGGATCCTAGTCAAGAAATATTACCACCTATCAGAAAATGTTATTTTAGCATCTAATGGCCAAAATCCTGTTGTGCAATTCAACAGCAGCAGCAGCAGCAGCAGTAAATCACCAAATCATCAAAGGCTTTCTTTGGGGATTCAGAGGTGCATGCAACGTCCTCACATTCTGAACAAGTCATATGCACCACCACCCAAATCACTTAATCAATAACAACTCACTGCTGATATCACCACCATTGCACATACTGTTCAGTAGAATAGCCACTCTATCAGACTAACAAAGATAAAATTAAAATAAATGAGAATCATACTTAATGCTTGCCAAGGCAGATAGAATCTGCAACAGTTTGACAGTGTTGATTTTTATTTACAGTATTGTTATCATTATTTAACTTTTATGTAGGCTGTGTTACAACAGATGAAAGTTTAGAAGTCACTAAGCCTATATTACTTCCTAGCCATCTGGCAATGTTTTCAGCCTATCACAAATTCTATTCAACTCTAAAATAAAAAAGTGAACAGACACTGCAGACTAGTTATAAGCATGCATATGCAAGAGCCTGAACAAATTTGTGCTGTAACTTTCATTCTGTGCCTTTAAAAACCCTATAGATTAGATATTCTTCAAATACTAGTTAGATGTAACTCATATACATATGATTTCCTTCTGCACAAACAAGTCACCCAAGCTTTGAATCAGCTCGCTTGCCCTCAGCCACGGCAATATGGTTTGAAACTAAAATTTCAGTATGAATTAGGAACACTTGCCTGTTTTTCTTCACCTGGCAAATAGCAAGACAAGTGACTGCATTGTTCAGAAACAGAATCTCATGGGTCCATTAGTGGGAAAGAAACAGTTAAATCCATTTCAGCTCTTGTAGTGCTCCTTGTAACAGACAGTAGGTAGGTCTGTAACATTGAACTAGGGCACTGAAATGATAGGAAGCCAGTGGGATTTCCTGTTTCTTTGCAACAGACCTTTCACCCATGAAATGCATGAAATGTCAATTTCTTATTAAGCCACTAAGAGCCTGGGTCAAGCAAACTAACATTAACATTAAAGTAAAGAATAATGTTTGGAATATTGAGGTGTGAGAATGTTTCAAAAACACTTAAATTGTTTTAAATTGATTGTTTTAAACTGTTTGTTATTTTGATGGTATTTAACATGTTTTTTTCACAGTTTTAATATATTGTTGTATGCCCCCCAGAGACCACTTGATAGTGGGGTGGCTAAAAAAAATCTGTAAATAAATATAAATATAAATATAAATATATAGAGGTTTTATTTTGTTATTGGTGTGGGAATGTTAGCCTGTGTCCAGGATCTACTATATGGTGTTACATAGATCTGGTTGCTAGGCAACATGCTTTATGATGGGATAGGAGGTACTGTATTCTCCCTTCTGGTCTCCATATGGATATCAAAAGGAACCCGTTCAAACAGCTCCAGTGCCAGCACCATCACTAAAGCCTAGGTATTGAACTTTTCCCATTACTGTTTTCCTCTTGTGTCTTTCATCGCCTTTGACTGCTCCTTGTACTCTCTTATTACCAATTAATTCTTACTACTGTCAGACACTTTGGGGTCCTCTTTCCAATCGGAAATGTGGCATACAGGCATTATAAGCTTTACTGTGGTGCAATCTCTCATCTTGAACATCATTTTGAACCAATTAGCAAAAATGGCAGGTCAAACGCCAAAGGCATATGGCATACCTTAACATGGTAATGGGCATCCAGCAGTATGTTTGCTGGCTTGAGGTCCAGGTGGAGTAGAGGTGGGGACATGCAATGCAGGAAGTTCATGCCCACAGCTGTCTCATGGATGATCCGGATGCGTAGCTCCCAGGGCAGTGGTTCGGAGGCCAAGAGTTTTTCCAAGGACCCTGTCTCCATGTATTCCATGACCAAGCCCACAGGCTCTTGGCAGATGCCATAAACTGGAAGGATGTAGCGGAATTTTGCCATTTCCATTTTCTTAGCTTCTTCCACTAATTCCATCCGCTCCCTTTTAAAAAAGGACAACATACAAGGTGTTGGTTTGTTTATAGCAAAGACGTTCCAAATATTTGTCAGCTTTCACCGTTTACATTTATTTATTTATTTATTTATTTATTTATTTATTTATTTATTTATTTATTTATTTATTTATTAACTAGATTTTTTTAGCCACCCCACTACCAAGAGGTCTCTGGGCGGCAGAAAACATGGGATGTTTTCATATTTTATTGAAGAATTTTCTTTCTGTTCCATTCCATAATCTGTCTTTCTCCCCAAAGTGGGATGCAGGAGGCTTACAAAAGGAATTAAAGTACATACATACAAGAACAGATTCTCTCCACTCCCAGTTTGCTGGTGTAGGAACAAAGTGTACCAGTGACAGCCTCAAATTATGGCAATTCTAATGAAGCTGCTTTGCTACTCTTTCTGAGAAAGTTGGCAGAATTCAAGGATGGAAAGAGAGAGAGAGAGAGAGAGAGAGAGAGAGAGAGAGAGAGAGAGAGAGAGAGAATTACAGCATTTTAATGGCTAACAGATTTTTTTCAATGTGAGCTTTCCCAAATCAAAAGTTGCATGTTCAAACCAAAGGATCTCACATACATGTCAACAGGGGTGAAGGACTCAGGCACAATCTGTCTGCCACTTATTAAGCTGTCCTTTCATGAATACCCAAACAAATCAGAAGATCTTCACACCTCCAACAGCAAGGCCACAGCTAACTACCCATACTTAATGGGTGTTGGGAAGGGTTGCACAGGTGGGGCTTTCATGCACCCCAGGCCATTGTCCACCTAATTAGCCTATTCAGGCCACTGTCCAACTTATGAGTCTATTCAGACTAGGGTAATGTGAAATCAAGGTGAACTATAAAATGGAGGCCTCATCACTAACTTTCCTCAGACTGCTTACAAGAAAAGAAGTCCAGTTGCCATAACTCAACTTCCAGATAACCTCACCTGGATGACTGAGAATCTGGAAATCAGTTTGGGGGGAAAAGGCTGAGAAAAGCACAGTCTAAAACACAAGTGGTTCTCATGTTGGCAAATCTAAATATATTGGATATATTTTGGATATATATTTGATGAACAATAGGGTTACAGCCATGCAACAGCCATAAAAGTCAAAATGGAAATTGCTCAGTGCAGCTGGGAAAATGTAACATGGAATAGAAACATAAAACCAGCATTGAGAATGCATATAATTTGAGGCTAAGCATTCTCAGTTCTCTTATATAGCATGGGATTTAATACAGGCTATCAGAACAATAAAACAGATGTATTTGAAATGTGGATTTATAATAGGAAGTTAAGGGTGCATTAGATGACTTGCATCAAGAGTGTGATCAGTGAAGAAATACAAAGATGAAAAAATAAGAATGGAGAATACCAGATTCAGAATACTTCAGCCATACAACGAGAAACAAAGTATAGATTGTTACAGCTGATCTTTCTAGATAAAATAAATGGGAATTATGCAGGAGGGATCAGAACATACTGGTCAAAGAACAACAGAAAGTGGTCAGGATGCAACCCAGTGACATTATTTAGAGCTGTCAAATTTCTAGTCAGAATGGCCACAATAACACCCAACATCTATTAGGAGATCAACAAGAAGAAACAGTAATTCAGCATGATGTTACTTTAAGGAAAATCTACCTCAGACAGTGGTTACAGAGTTAGTTTAATTCTTGCAACAAGAATTGTTAAAATGTGTATATTTTAGGAAGTCAAAGGTACTCTTTAGCCTTTAAGAAAGCTACAAAAAGAGAGCAGGACAATCTTGCTATTTCTAACTGTATCAACTGGAGTTTTTAAGTAGAACTAGAATATATAGTGTAACTCTCACTCATAACTAATCATTCTATTGTACGGACAGCACAAAGAGGCACAAAGGTTAGACAGATAGCGTATCATAAAAACTATCTCATTACAGTCCTTGAAAGGAACATAAAATATGCAACATGGTATTGAATTCCATGTTTCACTAGGGTGAAGAATTTGAACACAGAACTCAGGTGAGCACCTCTACAGGTTTTTATTCACTAGATTCTATGTAGGTGAGAATGCCTAACAATTACTGTTCTAAGAAACTCAAACAGATGCTAGTACTGTACATTTCATGGCAATACTGAGACTAGGCAGCGGGGTGTCTCCATATTCGGAAGTAATCTCTAACCAGCAATCTGAAAATTTTCAATACTAATTTAAAAAAATAGAAGTTCCATATTCCATTATTCTAAAGTGGTCCCAAGACCTCATGACTACATAAAAGGGGGAAAGAATGAAAGAGTCAAGCCACCCTACAAATTGTAGCCTGTACCCTAATTTTATCCCATCTCCTGTGGCCAGGTGCTCACAAGAAGGCTCAGAAAGGAAGAATTTATTATTTAAAAACTTTAAAAGCATAGCAGTTTTAGAGCTGGTACACTTTGACCCTGGCTATATATACAGTACTGTATAGCAAGATGAGGTGCATGATGTTCGGGATACAGTACTGTGGTTCCCTATCTCAGATGGCCATAGCACATGTGACTAACATCCAAAAAGCACAGAAAATCCAGAAGAGTCACAGCACTGTTGAGTGCCTTATTATATTGGATTAAAACACATGTACCTTCCAAGAGGGACAACACTGTACATATAAGAGGACCAGTCCACTCACATGGGTCTGGTGACATGCCCTACCAATATGTTTTTGCAGTAATCATATGGAGCACACTGGTGCAAACAGGAGAACTAGCTAGCCAAGTGAATCAGGTAGTATTATGTTAGCCAGAACAGGTGCACAGGGCACAAACAATCCAGTACTTTCACTATATAATGCATTTGTGCACAAATTATGTGCACAAGTATTTTATTGACTTAAAAAGAGGAACAGTTAGAAGGGGTGGCTTTATATGCTGTACGGAAAGCTTCTCTTCTTGGTGGCTCTGGGAAATAATTAACTACCATGTCATAGCTGTAAGTACAAGACTGGCTGTTGACCTCCAGGGCTGATAAATCAAGAAGGCTGAAATTAGGCAGCTAAGATCTCATAGGACCCACCCACCCGTTTTAGCACCTTTCTCCACTTCCACAGATTCTCTCCTCCCCCTCCTCCTCCTCCACCACCACCACCACCTCTGGTTTATGATTATGAGCCACTGGACTGCCTTTATCCAAGCATCAGGAAATGGCCCAATATTACTGCACAAAGTCATGTCCATGTTGCCAGCAGGAAAAATGTTGCCAAGCTTTACATAGCAAAGGGTAGCCTGGATGTTGACAATACTAATGGCAGTAGTCAAGATTGTCTTCCAGATGCCCTCTTGTGCTCACTGTCATTCATAAAATGGCACCACACAAGGACCACCACAGTCCTAGAAGCTGTCTCCTTTCATCAGCTAACCACTACTCACCCAAACACCAAGCAATTTCAATGGTGTTTTTTTAAAAAACATGTGAATGGCAGGGTTGCTTGTTTCTGCAGCAGGGACAAGAGATAAAACACTTTACTTAAAAAAAAATTAACTTGAAAGCTGTTTGGCCAGACTTCCCCAAATCTGGCACAGAGCAAGGGCAGACTCTGCAAGAACTGTGCCAAATCTAGTGCTGATCCAAAGTCCAGTTTCAAACTTGTATTGTTTGTTTGTTTGGGCTGCCCCCCTTTTTAGAATTGCCCTATAGAATGATTGGCTCTGCCAGCACAAGACCATTGATTGCTACACTCTCATTCAGTAATGATCTTCTTTGGCATGATGTGAAAAGAAATATGAGAGTGCTTTGGAAGAAAAGAATGCTAGAGCATGAACAGAACAACTTGTTCTTGCCCTTAAGCATGCCTAGTACATCAGGCTCTGGGCAGCTTGGGATGCAAGTTATAGAAGATAGGTCTGGATACTCAGATGGTCATCCTGGTCTATAATTTGCATCTGTTGATCCTATGCTATAGAAGGACACCTTCTACATGACAGCCTTGCAGACATTTGAGAACAGCCATCATACCCACTCTCTCTCTCTCTCTCTCTCTCTCTCTCTCTCTCTCTCTCTCTCTCTCTCTCTCTCTCTCTCTCTCTCTCTGCGATTCTCCAGCCAAACTATACTGACTCCCCCATATTATGTTCCTCACAGAGCATGGTTTCCAGACCTTCTGCTGTCTTTGTCACCCATTTTCAGCAAGTTGCTAACCAAAAAGCCCATGCTATTGAAAGTACTTCTGAATAAATGTCTTACAGAGGATGCTGAAGGCCTATTGAGGGTAAAGCATTATGCAAGAGGCAATGTTTGCAGAATTAATGCATTTTGTAAAATAATAATTCAGCAGAACTCATACAATCAAATAATGACCACAGTTTTCTATCTCACAAAAAAGTACCAGAAAGACATTTATATAACTTTCATGGTTTTCTGAGTCACTTTGTCACTCCATGAAAGCTCATGCCGAGTAAAACCCCATTAAAATTTACAATGGCAAAAGATTATTAGTTGGTTTTGCCACAACAGATTAAAACAACCTACTCCCCCCTCTAATCATTGCCTAGAATTTTAATAAACCACCCTGAGAGTCTCCTACCCTCAGCATACCTCATTCAGGAGGCAGACTATATTGTTGTTATCTGTATCCCCCCACCACAACTAAGAGGAGAATGCTTTCCAGTATGACCTACACTGACAAGCCAGGTATTCACCTACATGTGCAATAAAAATTATAACTGGAAAAATCTTCAGCAGAGTGATTCCCTCTTCACTGTCCCATCTATTCCTGCTGGTAAATCTGATTCTTCCCTTTGCATTGTTTCAGCTATGGTTTGTCTCACTGCATTTATACCCAATTTTATTATAAGGCCTATAAAGACTGTAGTCCACAGATTACAATTATGAGAACCAGCTAGACAAGCAGTACTACTTTAAAAGTAGTATGGTTCCACCTTCTACTTCCTGAGCAAAGCCAGTTAAATGCCTCATTATTACTCCAAAGAAAGAAAGAGATAATAATCACACAATAGTCAGTAGGAAAAAAACTGAATGTGTGTGCGTGTGTGTATTTAATTTTCAAACAACCTAAGAAAAAATAGGGCAATACAGTACTAGGCCTGGGGTGGGGACTCAGTAAATAACAGAGCTTGGAAAAGTTACTTTTGGGGACTTCAGCTCTCAAAATCTCCTAGTCATTTGGGCTGTAGAATATGTTGGCTGGGAAACTGAGAATTGTACCTCAAGAAAATAGCTTTTCCAAGCTTTGGTCCAGAATAAATCATGTTAAAACATCTTAGTGGAAAATTGTGAATTTCATCTATAAATCATTTATGATACCCAGAACTCCATCCAATTAAACCTGGAGGAACACACGTCACTGAAGGAGGCTGTTTTGTTATGGGGATAAAAAAAATCCCAAATATCACGCAGTACAAATTGTACAGAGTATGTTTAAGGGGCCTCCAGTTTCCTTTTTGTTTGACATCTTGTGCTTTTTCATAGGGGTCTGCTATGCCCTGTCTCGTCATTCTGTTCAGTCATGACTGACTCTCACTGATGCTTTTCCGGCAAAAAACAGAATTTACCCAAATGGTGATGATCTTGCTATAAGCCACAGGAAGTAATTAAGATCCATAAGGAACAAGTACGGGCATGTAAAAAGCAGCGAGTTTGCACCAATTCCTGTCATGGAGCCAACAACTTGTTATTGGGAGTGACGTGGTTTGCATCTTACCCACTAACCTCACAACTGCTGGCCATATCTAAAAGAAGCCATGTTGCTCACTTTGCACCCTTCAGCTACCAAGCAAAGGTCTATGCATTAATTAAAACTGTAACCTACGATGTTCCCCAGCAGTGTGCAATAAGCTTTTACATGGTGCCTGATTTGCATGACCAATTTTAAAAAATCGTTATCACTTTTTGCAAAAAAGAAATTGTTATAAACTGTGCTGCATAAAAAGGTATGTTTAAAACATTTACAATTTGCTCAGTAAAAAAAAAACAAACACCCTGCTTTTGTGTTACATGTACCATTCAGTTCTGTTGGACGACAACCCCTATTAGCCAGAGTCAACAAGGCCAATGGTTGCTATCTGGAAGTAATGGGAACTATAATCCAACAAAACTGGAGGGTGCAATGTTAGGAAAGGATGTCATAAAATGAGGCAACCTTGTTTTATTTCCTTGTAGTTGATGAATTCCAAGCATGACTACATTCAGTGGGTAACAAATGTATTGCTATAACTTAGCGATTGTGCAACTGCTTGTGTACAGCACATCTGGGAACTCAAGAAAGAAGATGGGTTTATGACACCAGTCAGTCAACACTACCCTCCAGATGGCATGCACTGTCCATTGACAGAACAGGTTTCTTCAGACTTTGACACAGGATGGACGTAACTAAATGCACTGAAGCTGCTTTGGAAAATGCCACACTACTACAGATATGCCACACCGGTCTTTCCCTCACCTTATAGCAGAGGTGGGGAACATTCAGCCCTCCAGATGTGTTGGACACAACTCCAAGAATTCTAGGCCTATATTGCCAATGATAAAGGACTGTGGGAGTTGTGGTCCAAAACATTTGGAGGGCAGAAGTTTCCTCACCCCGACTTATAGGTTCAGGGATTGTATTGATCTACTGCCATAATTCAGTCATAACCTGTGATAATTTTATCACCTCAAGGGATACATTTTAGGCACAGAGATTACTTTACCAGAAGAACCTGTCTGTTCCTATAATCAGAAGTTCAAACCATGGTTTTTAGGAAAAGAGATCCAGCTATAGAATTTCTTATGTATGCCACCTTAAAGTTGCAGCAAAAGATTTCATGGTTGTACACTGGTCTTTTTTTATGCCTAGCCCTGAACATAAGTTTCATTTGTCTGCCAGAATGACCAAGGGAGTAAAACTAGTAAACATTATGTAGTAGCTTCACTCTTGTTTTTATCCATCCAGTTGCCTAATTCGTCAAATTCTTCCTCTGATAATTCATTGCTATTGTTTTCACTTTAAAACTCTTATAAATGAATTGGCCTTACAAGTGTTGCAAGTTTGTAAGCTACTGGTGTTAAGGCCAAAAGAACAAAAGCTGATTTAGGAACTCAGTAGAATTACTGTGGCCTTCAAAGAAAACTGTCTCAGGCAGGAAATACCTCCATTAAAATATATATTTATCAACAAGCTCTGCACTTGTAATATACAGCAAAGATAAAAGTGATGAGTAAACATGCTTACCAGTTTAGTAAACATGCCTTTACTTAGAAAAGGCATGTTTACATAAGACATGTTTTTTTCAAGAGTCTGGAAGATGGCTTGCAGTAAGTAACTATATTGGAAAAATGAAACCTCCGAAGATATCTTTCATTAGATGCAAACTCTCACATCGGGAAGAAAAATAAAAGTTTTATATTCTGCCATATTGGTTGTCCCTATATCTTGATCAAGTGTCTGAAGACATCAGGACAATGACGAAAAACAATAAAAGTCTTCCTTTACCTATGGCTCCAAAGGTAGCTTGTGTTAGGACGATACAGAGTATACTATAAGGTGCATGGCAAAAAGGCTCTAGAGATGCTTAGACCGACTAATATTCAACCGTAGTGTTTTCTGTCATCAAGAACCATCTCTAAACCAAGGCTTTCAGTTGCAAGCAAAACTTCTAGCAAACTGTGCTCCCAGCACTAAATAGCCTTTTCATAGACACCTTGGTGAGTGGAAACCTTTCATACGTGCAACGTATCTTGTATTCACTTTCTCACTGTTACTTTTCTTGGCACCTGAATGAATCTGACCCGACTATGCTTAGCTGCTGGAGGGAAGACAAGCAGTAACATTTTTATGAGCCAGTGTTGAATTCACAAAGATCCCACGCAGAACAGAAAGTCCTAGATATTATCTCTTTTCAATAGGCAATAATATCCTTCAGTTGCCCATGGTAACACTGCCCACATGACAGAAAAGTACACAAACACTTGGGCTGCTATCACATGGGCCTGAAGAGCTCTGGATAAATTTCTGGGCTTTTTCTTTTCCTTTTAAAAAGAATCTTCAGAAACTTACTTTGAAAGGAATAATGGCTTATTCCAAAATAATTTCAGCTAAAGAAAGGATAATAGCTTTAATGTCTGTGTCTGACCTACTGTAAATGTAGTAAACACATGATAGCTACAATATGCTTGCAACACAAAAAACACATACATTATTTATTACTTATTTAACATCTTTTTACCCTGCCGTTCTCCCCAAAAGGACCCAAGGTGGTTTTCATCATAAAACAATATTTGAGAGCTAAGAAAAGAGAGAGATGTAAAGATATTAAAATAGAACAGTGGTACCTTGTATAAAGGAATTAATTTGCTCCAAATGAAATTCTGTTAAGCAAATTTTCCTTTCTACAAATTTCCCATAGGAATGCATTGAAAACAGAGTAATCCCTAATCGCGACCATTTTCATGTTGTACGGATTCACCCCATAGGCGATTCTGTTAAGCAAATTTCCCCTATCTCCAGAATTTTTATGTTGTACAGATTTTATTGTTAGACAAATCATTGAGGGTCCACTGTACTATGATCAATATTAAAACAAACTTAAAACAGAGCACAGTAATCCATTTAAAAGCCTTCTCAAACCACCAGCCATTAAGGAAAAGCCTGCCTGAAGAGAACAGTCTTTGTCCGCCTGCAGAAGGACAACAGAGATGGGGTGCAGCAACAGAGAAGGCCCTCTCCCAGGTACCCACCAAATGCGTCTGTGAGGGTGGTGAGACCAAAAGAAAGGAACCCCCCAATTATCTTAATGCCTGGACAGGCTCATAAAGGGAGATGCAGTTTGAACCTTTCAAAAAAGGAGGAAACATATTTTTAAAAAAATAAAAAAAGAGTATTTCATGCCTTGCACAATCAGGTTACAGGTCTCTTCCAACTCTGTGACTCCCTCTCACTGGAGGCCAGGCTGGCCTCATCTCAGGTAAAATCTAAGGTTAGTCTTCAATGCTTCAACTTCCTGACTCAGTGCCTTTACAATAGTTTCAACTAGAGATGTGAGATTTCCAAGAACTTTGGACAGATTTGCAGCACATTTCTATGGCATCGTAACAGGTTATGACATAAAGCGACAAAAGTCTCTACTCGGAAGAACATACAGGCTGACCTCTGGGAATGAGAGAACAACAAGGGAGAGGTAAGGATGGAAGAGGTACAGATAATCTTGCTCACATACTTTTTTTCCTTTTGCTAGAAATGGCAGGTACAGTAGAACCCCATATCCACTGATTCATTAACCACTGATTCAGTTATCCATGGTTGGCAGAGGAAAAAATTAAATAATTCAGGAGCCGCAAAGCAAGCTACTGTCGTAAAACAGCAGTCGTAAACCAAGCTGCAGTCACAAAACAGCAGCCATAAAGCAAGCTACTGTCACAAAAGAGCAGTTTTTTGGGGGTGTTCTCTCTTATCCACAGTTTTCATCATCCATGGAAAGGCCTGTAACCGATCCCCATCAGATACTGGGATTGTACTGTAATCTGAAAACAAAGTTTTGATGAAAATATGTTTTGTGAGGTATGTGAGTAAAATAAAAAATAGAAGTAGAACCGCACAGATGTTCTGAAAGTAGAGTCCAAATGTACATAGGGAACAATTAGTGATCTAAAGGTGAGCATAGTTGAATTATACTGTAGACTACTTTGTTACTCAACAGTCAACAATTATCTCTCTCTTATATTTTTTCTATGATGATCTTTGCAAATATAAACTTGATAAGTAAGGAAGATTCTGTAGACTGTTGAATACAAATGCCATCCATGAACATCAAATCACATATGAAAATGCACAGTAGCTAGGAGTTACAAGACAGTAACCCCAAGACTCATGTGAAATGCAGCAAGAGCCATGAAAATAATTTCATTTAAAACAATTATCCTACTTCAGTACAAATAAGTTTGATAATATGACAGAAATTGATAACACAGGTAAATAATACTCTCCACTCTAACCACTATACAAGCCTGTCTGCCAACCTAGGTTTCTATCTATCTATCTATCTATCTATCTATCTATCTATCTATCTATCTATCTATCTATCTATCTATCTATCTATCTACAACCCCAAGGAAAAGATCCTACAGATGCCAGTTCATTTGTTTGCACATGGAAAGAAAGAACCCAAAAGCACTTCCTGCTTCTCTCTTGCCTGTTTTGACCTCCAGAGCTGCAACGGGCATATCTCAGTAGCACAAGCTAACACATGCCTGATTAAGGCAGGGCTTAATGTGCTGGGAACTCCTTCCAGTCAAAAGAGTATGGCATTTAACTAAGTGATGGCCTGAGACGGGTAAACCTCACTGCCACTACCTCAGCTTAACAAAGCAGGCTCACTGACCACACTGTTGGCCCACTCATCTAACTTGACACTGCCAAACCTACACATACACCATGATGTGTGGACTATGACCACTATCAGATGCAATCCATTAGATCTGGAAGATGCCCTGTTGTGGAACACTGTTGTATACATGGGACAACAAAAAGGCTTCACTTCTTTCTGGCTTGGTATGGCAGAGGTCATTTAGCTGGAAGCAACTGCATTAAGTCATCATTATCAACAAGGCAGGTGACAGTTCTGCACACTGCGGTTGGGGTCCTCTCGCACTATGGGCCATTTTTAAATGAATCCATGCATGGCCTTTAGCCTGCATCTCCAGTGTGGTTCGGACAGCCTACTTACATTCCTTTTGTATGGAATGTTGCCCTGTGCAGCTGGCAAGCAAGGGTGAGGGAAGAACAGGCTTCTGATCCTTCAAACCTGGATCAAGTTTTTAGCATCCCAGTTTATTCCTTACTGATTCATACACTGTTTCTTTCACCCAGGTTTTAAGATCAGGCAACCTCCCTCCAGTGAGCCATTCTTCATGGCATCACCTTGTACAATCTTCTTCATTGTACCAGAAAACGAGTTGAAAATCGATTGCAACACACATCATTCCAAAAGAAAAGGTTAGCTCAGCTTATTTATGAGGACAAATGTGGTGCTATCTTTTTTCTGTCTCTTTCCTTACCAGAAACAAAAGGCTTATATCTATGTGTGAATACTGACTTTCGCCTCTTGATTCTGTCCCACCACTGAGATTAGTAACATAACACACTATTTTGGTAGAAGCTAGCACAGCTAGTGATGAGCATTAATCTTCACTGCTTCACCCTCTAATTCCTTTCTGGGTTAACATGAAGTTCTAATCAACAGAGCTTGAGGAAATTCATTTTAAAGTAATCACTTGCAATTCCAAGGTGAGGGAGGGACAATAGTTTTTTTTAAAAAAAACTACAGTACTTTTCCGTATGTAAGACCACATTTTTGTCTAAAATTGTTAGACTAAAAATTGAGGGTCATTTTAAACATGGAAGTAAGTCAAGGAGAGAACTGCATGGTTGCAATTTTGGGTTAGAAAATTGAGGGTAACAGATGGAAAAATATAGGTAATTATTTATTATACTTTATCATTATTAGACATGGGCACGACTTGGCGAAATTGTCGTTTCCGTTTTTGGTTATCGTTTCCATTACGTAAGGGAAACGGTAACGATAATTAAGCCATCAGAACTCGAACTCGAACCGAAAAAAGAAAACTTTGGTCGGGTTTTTCATTTCCGTTTGTTGCATCGCGGCGATCGCGCAATGCGAAGCACAGAAAAAGTTTTAAAAGTTTTTTTAAAAAAAAACCCGACTCCCGGCCAAAAAAGCAGGCGAAAATATGCCTGCCTGAGGCTTTGCCACCTACCAGAGGGGTGATTTCTGGGGGGTCCCTGGCCTTTCCCCCCCTCTTCTCCTGTCCCAGGCTGCTTGCACCAGGCTGGGGGGGGGTCATCCTCGTTGTCTGTCTCGCTGCATGCCATGCAGTGGGGGGGGATCCAAAATGGCGACCGCAATTTTTCTTTTGAAATCGTGGTCAAAAAACACACCAAATCACCACAGAAACATGTGAAATTTATTTATTTTAAATGCCTGAATTTTTATAGTAGCAGCAGTGGGTTTTTTTATAGCAATAAAATGTCGTATTGATTTTATTTTATTTTATTTTATTTTATTTTTTTTTAGACCTGACCATGCAAATGGGACCATGCAAATTTTTTGAACCATTCCACCAATGGCATCGCCAGGTTTTTGACTGACACTTCTGGATGCCAGCACCTTCCAGAAATCGCAGTCGGGTGTATGGATGTGGTTGAGGGAGGAGGGCTGGCTGCTGCTGCTGGTGGATCCGATCGAGAATGAGGAGGGAGGCTGGAGGCTTTAGGATTTAAGTTAGGCAGGGAGGGAGGGAATTGAATTTAGAAAATAATTTCTTTGATTCCCTGCAGCTTTGTCTGCTGAAGGGAATAGCAGTTTAGTCTTTATTTCTTCTCTGGCAGTTTGTGAGGATTTTTTTCTGATATTGGATAAAGGGGGAGGTTCGACTGGGAGTGGGAGGTGTGGATTTATTTTAAATATATATTATATACTACCATTTATTTTCTATTTTCCCAACTTCAATTTGCTTGCACACACACACATTTGGGATGCAAGCCAAGAACAGAACCTCTATCCTTCCTAAGTGATATCCTAACTGCCCACTCGCCCGTCCGCCCGCACCGCCACCCACCTGCGGCCCGCGCCACCACCCGTCCACTTGCCCGCCCGCCCGCGGCCGCCGCCCCCCATGCCCCCCCGCCACCACCACCCGCCCGCACCTCCCCCCACCCTGCCTGCCACCTAGGGTGCAAAAACACCTAGCGCCGGCCCTGATTGCGGGACGCCCCTATGCTCTGGGAAGTCAAATCGCACTAAATCGCGGTGGAAACGACAAACAACAAACAGAAAAGACAAATTTTTGAAAAATTTCGACAAACAGAAACGAGCTGAAACGGACCCGTTCCGACAAATGAAAACTTGAAACATCATTTTTTTCTGGTTGTGCCCATGTCTAATCATTATACTTTTAAATATCAAAAATACTTTTAGTTACTTGTTGGGGAGTGTCAAAATACAGAAATATGCTCCCCTAAAAAGTGAGACAAACACAACATAACTATTAAAGTAACTAAAACAATTGCTGTTGCTTTGCAAAAGTAATGGCATTATCCCATGTTGCCATATCTATGCCCTGGTTATTGGAGACAATGAGAGTTTATCACAACTTACATGCAACTTGTTAGCTGTCACTACTTACTTCCAAACTCAGTCAAAGAGTTTGAAAACAAAACCAGTGTCTAAAAGTAACCATAAATTGAATATCTACTTTTATTTTCCTATCGGTTTTCATGACACTAGCAACACAACCCTTGCCTTCTGCTACCGACCACTATAAGCATATGAACTTACAAAGACTGCACCCATAGTAACCGAATACTATGTGCCCAGAAGGCCTGTCCTTCTATGATTATATAGAATAATAACAGAGGAAGAATCCAGAGGAAGTGCTCCTGAAAAGGGAACAGTTCTGGAACTTGTACACTCCTTGGACATCTTTGTGTACACTTTTCCATTGTTGTTTAAGAATGATCTTGTTCTGTTTTTGTTACACGTGTCTTTAATCTACTATTTTGGTGGATGCTAGCAATCAGATTATTGTTTGGCATGACTTTTTTGTACAATGCAGGTGCAAGCCCACACGACTATATAGCTAGCCATTACAGTTTAATAAATAGCAGCCTGTTGACTACTTGTGGTGCACAAAAGGGTTGTTCCATGATGAGAGGCTGCCCAGATTTGCGGGCTTGAAACCACAAAGTGTTGTGTTGTTCCTTCCTTTCTTAAAGGATGCTTCTGTTTTTAGAACTACAACATTCTGCATCCATCCCGCTGCACTGTTTGCAGAGAAAGCAGTCCACTGCACTGCAAAATAAAAACAAATGCTCAGCTAAGTTTGTAAAGGATGCATTGTATCCTTTGAATTCAAGGGAAATTTTAAAAAGGCTCCCTCTGCCAATGGAACCCACGACCCACAAATTATTTTTTTTCCTGGCCTTTGTGTGAGTCAAGAGACAGCCTGCTGGGCAATACCAAATTTTACCTATTATGGACAAATTAAGTTTTAATAAGTGGGAAACAAAAGGGGGTGAATAGTATGGAGTACATATTGATTACAACCCCTTAAACCAGTGTTGGCGAACCTATGGCACGGGTGCCAAAGGTGGCAACCGGAGCCCTTTCTGTGGGCACCCAACATCGCCCCTTCAGAGCCACCTGCATTCAGGTTAAATTGCTGTATTGGCACTTTGCAAAGAAATTAGTGGGTTTTGAATTGCAGTTTGGGCACTCGGCCTCCAAAAGATTTGCCATCACTGCCTTAACCTCTTATTTATTGCCTCTGCTGGCTCAAGTTAATGGGAGTAACAGTCCAATATCTCGAGAACCAGATGTTCCTCATTCCTGGCTTAGGCCGTGGCATTTGAACGTGCTGCTTTCAGAGAAGCTCTGCCACCTTCAAGCACATGACTGGAGATGCAGAGAAGCTGGAGTTTACAAAATACAGAGGAGCTGGAGCAAGTTCTCTCCTTCCTGTGCTATTCACATGCCCATCCTGTGCCTACCCAGTGGGCACAGCTTGGGCCTAGCTGTCGCCAGGGGCAACCAGGCGCAGGGGCAGTCTAGAATGGCCTTCCATAACCCTGTGTCCCCCCCAGCCTCTTTGGGGCTTCCCCCACAATCTCTAGGCCATATGGGGCTTTTCCAGAACAAATCAAACTGCTGGCGTTGCACACAGCAGAGAATGGCCTTCTCCGTGTTACCAAAAAGGCAGGGACAGTTTACCCACTGGCTCGCAGAGAACAGCGGCACTTGTTTTTGAACAAATCCGTTTCTTTGAAAAACTAAGCATGCAAACACCATCCGGACATTTCTAAAAGGCAGCTCCTAACAAGGATGGGGGAAGGCAATGCAACCTCGGGAGGGTCCCTTTGCGAACCCTAGCATGGGTGAGCTCTTCGAGGGTATTAGAAATTCTGGCCACCCAAAGCGGTCGGATTCGTTTCCAAACCCCGGGAGAAGCAGCGCGCGGTCGGCCGTTCCGCCCAGCAAGAGCCCCGGGAAAGCTCTCCCTCCGGATCCTACCAGGGCAGCCTTTTCTCAAGCGTGCGCCGCCACCCCCACCTCCACCACCGAGTGCCAGGGCCTGCCAGAGCAACCACGCAGGCCTCGCCCTGTTCCCTGCATACTTCCTGGGCATGCCCCCACCCATCCCGTTGCAAGACCAACCGGTCCTCTTCTCCACGTCGGCCCGAACGACTCAGAGAAAGCGCCCAGCCTCACCGGCTGCCGAAGCGCCTGGCATTCTTGCCACCCGCGCCTTGGCCACGAGCGCCACGCGGGCGGGCGGGCGGGCGGGCGGGCAACCGGGCCCGAAGGCTCCCTTCGTCAGCTTAGGCGCGGAGGGCACCGCGTAATGAAAGGCCTGCGCTTCGCCCGCAACGAGGCACCCCCGGAGGCAGAAGGGCTGCGCCCCAGCCAGAGGGAGATGCCAGTCGTGGGAAAGAACGCGCCTGGCATCCAAATCCCGAACCGTTTCAGGAATCCGCGCAGCTGGCTGGCAGCCTCCTCCAACCCCTTAAAGCCACGGGGCTTTTTCCTTTCTCTCGCCCGAGCCCGCTTTCGACTGCAAGCTGCAAGCGCACAGGAGCGACTCAGGGAAGAGCAGCCCCCGAAGGGTGCGCTGGCCGCTCGTTCTGCCAGGTGGAAATACTACCAGGCAAACCCCAGTTTTGTCCCTCCCGGTAGCCACCTTGCAAAGAGTCAAAAAGGCATCAGAAACGCTGACTTGCGCATGACGGGCGTCCACTGCTCCTACTAAATAACATTGCTCTGAAGTCGACGCAAACGTCTGTTTCCACCAGCAGGTTGGCTCTGCTCCCGATTTCAGGTTGCAGTTCTGCCCGCCGCTCGAGGACTCGGCAGGCGGCGCTCCAAAGGTGAAGCGCTCGGCGGAGAGCCGTTAAACGGCTTGGAGGGTCCCGCGGTCCCCGGGCAACGCGTCGTTGCACCGCCCAAACGTCTTCCACAAAGTCGAGCCGCTTCCCTCCCCCTCCCCTTTACACCACTGCCATTAAATCCTGGTCGACGGAATCAGGTCTCTCTCCTCTGTGGCTTGCAATCTCCCGTTCCTTTGCAACGCGTTACTCTCCCGCCCCCCCGTACCCTAACTGTCCTGCCCGGTGGGCACCCTTCCTCCCTCGTTGCCCGTCCGAGCGTCGGAGGGGCAAGTTCGCCCGCCGCCGCCCAGCGCTGCACTTACTTCTCATCCACATGCAAGCTGGGCGAGCACTTGATGGCGAGCCATGTTTTCCAGTGGATGTGGCGGACTTTGTAAACCTGCCCGAAGCCGCCGGAGCCGATCTTCTCCCAGCTCACGAACTCGCTCGAGTCGAAGGTTTTCAGCAGCCCCATGGCCAACGAGGGGCGACCCTCCTTCTCCATGGGGCCCCCCGGGGTCCTCCTTTAAAGCGTGACAGACTGCCTGCCTGCCTGCCTGCCCGCCTGCCTGCCTGCCTGCCTGCCCGCCCGTCCCAATAGCTCCGGCGCTCCGGAGACGCTGCGCTCGGCGCTCGCTCTGCCTCTCTGCCCCAGGTGACTCAAGGTGTACTCATTCGCCAAGCCATGACATCACTTCCTGGGCCCCCGCTCCTGCGGGAGCGTCGCCCGGGCCGTCCTCTCCACAGTGGAAAAGGCGGAGGAGACTGCCTGATGGGACTGGCGGGGCAGCTCTTGCAAAACGGCCCGCCGGGGACTCAACGAGCCGTCCCTTGTTTCTTTTTTTAACCCCCCCCCCCAGGGACATTCGGCGGCGGAGGGCACCCTGAGGTCGCCTTGGTTTCCAGATGCGTTCACCAGACTCACACTCTTGATATTCAGGAGGAGAGGAGAGGAATACGTCTAAACACCTTTAGGCGATCCGCCGCCACACTTGCAGAAGCCACCAACGTCAAGACACGTGTGACAAAAGCAGGACAAAATCAGAAAGAGAAGCGTTGTTGGCCTTAAAGATTCGTTAATTTTGGTCTTATTTATTGGAGTGTGCACTTTTGTGGACTAAAAATCGATTTTCCCCAGGTGCATGGAGCAGAACTCAGTTGTTGTCAACCAGGTTGAAATAGACTAACAGAACTTTCCAGCCATATTCCCACCCACCCTATTTTCTGTCCTAAATGGTATCCCCTAGCTTCAGTTACAGTAGGGATAGGCAAGGCTTTTCCCCCATCAGGGCTGCAGTTAGGGGACACTGCAGGCATGCTTGTGTCCATATCTACACATACACATATTATTTCCAATTTGGACAGACGGACGGACAGACGGACAGACGGACACACACACGCACACACACACACACACACACACACACACACACACACACACACACACACACACACACACACACACACACAGCACCGCTTCATTCTACACAAGTCTGTTCAGAAATAAGCTCCAGGCAACAGCTTCCAGGCCTGTAAAGCACCACTTTCTATACATGTCTGAACAGTAAATTCTAGTGGAACAGCTTATAAGAAAGCATAACTCTGTTAACAGAGTTTCAATGTCTTTCGATTTCTCTTATATCCAATTACAGGTGAAAGATAAACATAGCTTTCCCTCTTGGTTCCTTTCTTTCTGCACCCCTTGGCCTGAATTATCTTAATCTGGACTGCTGTAGTAACGTCTTGTTCCTGCCGCCTAACGGATCAGCCAGTCTATGATGAAATGAGATGGTGTTGTGGACCTCTCATAATTCTGGCGTGGAAGCGAGGTGGTGCTACTCAGGAGGCCTTGGCAAAAGCCAAGGGCTTTTTAAATCAAGTCTCACCCAAGAGTCTGCTCTGTTTTGTCTGAAGCTATCATCAATAGTAGACTTGGGCTTTTACATCATGTTGAGTGTCTTGTCCTCTTTGTGCTCTTTCCCTTTCACCTTTGTTTTGCTGCTCGCTGAGTTAGGTAACAGGCTATGGAGCCAGGGATTGAAGAACTGAATTTCCACTGAATATCCTAGGAAAAGAAGACAATTATTAATTATTATTATTCACTTAACATCCAACCTGACCAAGAGTTTTGTGTACGTGCAAGATTGTTTGGCTTGGTGACTTTCTCATTGGCCCTCACAAAGTCATTGGGCTTTGAAGCAAAGATCCCAGAGGACATATCTGTCCCCTCTGTGTAACTTCTCTACAAACTTAGCCCGAGCTGTCACCAGCAAATGTACTTCTAGCAGGCTTCAGCAGAGGGGATTATTCTGTCAAATCTGTTGAAAGACTCCTTGCTCTCCACCCCACCCCCCACCCCCTTGCTTTTCCCCCATCTCTTTTTCCTCCCATGCCTCCTCCTTCTAGACAGTAAGCCTGTGATGGGAAACCCTTATAATATATTAAAACCAAGAGTTATGCCAACTTTATATGTTCTCACCTTGTTTTACTGGAGGGTATGGAGGGTACAACACAGGCATTCACCTTAAAGTAGTGTAAAAACTACACATTTGCCAGCTTTGACATGTTTGGGCAGATCACAAACGCTCTTAAAGCAGAATGTGAGACAAATGGCTTTTGTAGTTACAAGGAGAACAAATTAAGATTTATTTCCCCCTCAAGGCTAATGGGTTCTAGTAGGGCTTTAAGAATTACAAGGTACCAGTTGTAGAGACACAAAATAAGGATGGGGTGGGTGATCCCTGAGGCCTTGACATATCCTGGGTGGCTGGGTGTGTGTGTGTGTGTGTGTGTGTGTGATATGGTTTCTAATGGTACTTCTAGCATTGTATCTTGTTTGAACCTAAGGTCTTAACCAGGTTTTTGTGTAGATCCAGAACTCTTCAGCCCTTGCTCTGCACAGTAAGATGCTTCACATTTTTAGGAGCTAAGCTAATGTGTTCTTTTTAAGTAGCCTGTACTTGAGATTCTTGAGTTGCTTTAATTTAGTGTCTTCCTTTTGTTAGCTAATATACCTTGATGATTTTACACAGCAGGGAAGAAAGTGTCTTTTATTTTAAGAAGTCTGACTCACCATGAATTCGCATACAGCCTGTAGCAGGCTCCTGCAGAGAAAGCATTTGTCACAGTTCTGAGAAATAATTGTTCTGAAATGTACGGGTGACAAAACAGGTAAAGTTCTTCATCACCTAATTTCCATATTTGTGAAGACCATTCTCCTCAGCCAAGTTTTCCATGACTGGATGGCTGTTGAGTGTTGTATTTTTAAAAATGGACTGTTGTTATCTTACTGTATTATATAGTTTATAGGGCTTTTTTATTAGCCTGGAATCTATTTCATCTCAGAAAAATGTGAATTTCTGTGTCTGAGCAAAGATTCAAACAAAGGTCTTCTGGGTGTTAGTCCATCATTCTGCCCATTACACCACACAACACTGGGTATCACAATACTACTTCAATTGGGTCAATGCAAAGTCCTTGCCCAAAATAATACATCATTCTAAGGAAAAACTGTACTGCTTACATACCACCCCATAGCACTCAAAGCACTCTCTGGGGAGGAGGGGGTTGCAGTTTTATTATGCAATCTACATATTGCCCCCACCCCCAGTAAGCTCATTTTACCAACCTAAGAAGGATGGAAGGCTGTGTCAGCCATGAGCCTGCTACCTGGAATTGAACCCCAGGTTGTGAGCACAAGTATAACTGCAGTACAGTAGTTTAGCCACTGCTCCATGAGGCTCTTGGAAGGACAGAGGATTGGTTATTTCATTTCAGCTGACATACAATTTATTTCCTTCCTTCCTTCCTTCCTTCCTTCCTTCCTTCCTTCCTTCCTTCCTTCCTTCCTTCCTTCCATAGCACCCATTTGGCTGCAGGACAACTGTGGGCAGTTTACAATAGTGAAGTAAAACAATTAAACAAATTAGCAAAGTGAATTCAAATCAAATTCAATACAAAACATCTTGGGGGCAGGAGGGCAGGAAAGAAATTACTGCTGTTGAAGCAATGGAATCTGGATATGTTGATCATAGCTTGGAATTCAGAAGTATCACCATTATTATTACTTGTCACTTGTTACATAATAAGGGCAACAAACTGACCTTTTCCTACTGAGGTAACAAGAATTTAATGTCATAGTAACTGTGCAATAGGACACTTCAGACACTACAGGAAGTGTGGGGGTGGGTGCCTGTCTTCCACCCTTCCTGGAATGTGGTGAAGAAAGTTATCCTTATTGAAACAGAGTGCCCAGTGTTCTGGATGTCATGAAAACTTCAGACAAAATCCTATTATAAAGCAAAGCAAAGCAAAGTGTTCTGCTTATATACTGCCCCATACCACTTCAAGTAGTCTCTGGGCGGTTTACAATTTTAATTACAGTCGCAGGCTACACATTGCCCCCCCCAGCAACCTGGGTACTCATTTTACTGACCTCGGAAGGATGGAAGGCTGAGTGAACCTTGAGTCTGCTACCTGGGATTGAACCCAGGTCATGAGCATAGTTTTACCTGCAGTACAGGCATTTAACCACTGCGCATAATACAAACAGCATCTTGTATTATCTTGTTCAACAGTGGAATGCCTCAAGTTAAGACTTCTTGCAATTTGTGGTCAAAAGCCACTAGGATTGCATTAGTTTCATGGGCATAATTTTGGGTCCTTATTTTCTAAATACTCTGAGCCCATCCAATCTTGCCTGATCTTGGAAGCTAAGCAGGGCCGAGCCTGGCTAGTACTTGGATGGGAGACCACCAGGGAATATCAGGTGCTGGTAGTGTCTGGAGTCAGAATTGGCAAGCCATTTCAGTATTCCTGCCATGAAAACTCCATGGACATGGGGTCATGAAGAGTCGGTGACGACTGTACAAAACAACAGTATTCTAGGTAAAGATAGAACAGCTCTGTTCCTGGGCCAGTTACATAAGAAGAGTAATGAGTAACATTTTGTTTATTATGTGCCTTCATCTTTTCTTCCAATTTAATAATTACATGCCATCAAGTAAATTCTGGGGAATCAAACTCCCAATCTCTGGTCTGCATCCAGATGACTTATCTGACCAGCTGTATAATTATGTGCCATCAAGTCAATCTGGATTTAGGATCATCCCTTTTCCCCAGGGTTTTCTAGATAGAGTCCTCAATGTTTTACCATTCCCTTCTTTTGGAACTAAACAGCTGGCCCAAAGCCACACAGGCTGGCTGATTCAGGATGCACAATGGGGAATAGAACTCTGGAGTCCCAACCTCTTAACTCCTCAGACAGACACCTCCAGAATTATCTGGCCAGCATTCCAGTTTATGGGAAGCCTAATAAGGTTGCTGGCATATGTGAGATGTTCAAGGAGTTGCTTGCCATTTGCCATCCCTAATAAATTTCCTTAGCAAAATGAGAATTTAAATCCAAGTCTCCCGAGTCTTAACCCAATAGTCTACCAATTGGCTCTCACCATGAATAAGACCACAGCCGAAATACGGAATAATGTAACAAGTAATACTACAAAAGTAACAAGTCACTTTTGCAAACTGCAAAAGTGACTTTTGTTACTGCAAAAGTAACAAGTCACTTAATACTGAAAAAGTATCAAGTCAATACTGCAGAAGTAACAAGTCACTTTTGCAGTATTGTCTTCCAAGCTGTACCTGATGCTATGAAAGTTTCAGGTGGTAACTGGGACTATTCCAAGGATTCTGGGAGGAATAAATGGGACGTGTGTGTGATGACACCTCCTGCATTTGGGATAGAAGAACTAGCTGTCTTAGTTTAGATTCTCTATAACAATGTAAGAAGGCTTAAATTCAAGAAAATGTCTATAGAATATGATTTTCTTGCCTGCCTTCCTCCTAAGGCCTTGTACCACAGCCTACCACATTCAGTCTGGTCCCCAAATCCTCAAGCCCTAGGGAGGTGTCAAGAAAATGTTGGCTGCACCTTCCATTAGGCAAAGTAGCAGGTCTTGCATTATAGGGATGGAAGATCAGCTAAAGGGTGCAGACTGTAGCAATCCCCTTCTGCTGAAAAATAGAAGTATACATTTCAGGTGGTCTCCCTGGAAGCAGGGGTGTAAAATTCCATTACCATTATTTGGTTGACATCCTATTATGTTCTTCCAGCACTAATTCCAGTAGTACAGGCCTGCCCAAAGTCCGGCCCGGGGACCAAATCCGGCCCGTCAGGCCATTCTGAGTGTCCCATGACTGGCTGGCCCACCCCTCCCTCCCCCTCCTTCACCCCATGTTTTTTTTTTTTTAAAAATCTTCCGCCAACACTGATACCACCAGGAAGCTTGAGGGGCTGGGCGGGCTGGCCAACCGGTGAACAGAAGCTTGTGGGGCTGAGTGGGCGGCTGCCCCCGGCACCCATGTGAGGCTAGACGCGGGCAGGCCACCGCTGCCACCGGCATCACCGGGAACCTTGTGAAGCTAGGCACATGCGCGGAGCGGCACGCGGGTGGGCCACCGCCACCGCCACCACTGGGAACCTTCTGAAGCATGGCGCGCGCACAGGGCAGCATGTGGGCAGGCTGCCACCACCGGCATAGCCGGGAACATTGTGAGGTTGGGCGCACGCGTGAGGCAGTGATCGGGCGGGCTGTGTCACCGGCACCACTGGGAAGCTTGGGCGGCTGGGCGGACGGGCAGTCTGCCGCCACTGGCACCGCAGGGGAAAG
Source organism: Phrynocephalus forsythii (assembly GCA_029282475.1). Classification (NCBI taxonomy): domain Eukaryota; kingdom Metazoa; phylum Chordata; class Lepidosauria; order Squamata; family Agamidae; genus Phrynocephalus; species Phrynocephalus forsythii. The sequence goes on from JAPFRF010000010.1 coordinate 76,799,917, forward strand.
TGTGGGTGTGGGCAGGCCAGCGGGCCTCTGCCACCACCAAGGAGCTTTGGGGTGGGCTGGTGGGTGAGCCGTTGCCACCACTGGGGAGCTTGGGGGGTTGGGGTGCAAGGTCGCACAGATCTCTCTTCCAAGGGGCGACCTGTGGCCACGGCTCCTTATGCCCCTCATTATTGTAAGCCACCTTGGGCCCTTTTCCAAGGACAAGGGTGGGGTAAAAATATTCAAAATAAATAAATAAATAAGAAGTCAGAGCAGTCATTTCCTATTTCATGCTATGTCATATGATTGGCATGTGACTGGAGAAGCCTGTGACAGCTTCACTGGAAGTTACCCCGCAGGAATCAGGAGATATATGGAGTAGGAGGCCATCTCATATTTCAAAATAGTGAAAGTCATGATCTTGTCACAGGTATCAAGATGTCCTGGACAAACCATGGCACATACTGCTGGTTTTCCTCCTTATCAAGAACAGAACATAATTTCTTTGCATTCAAGCCCAAGAATTGAAAGAACATGTTGATTTGTCAAACCTCTAGTTGAAGTTACAAATACAGTCTTTGGTTTGGAAATTGTCTGCAATCTATACTCATTTTAACAGCTGTTATTAAAGGAATTCTTTAATCAAATACTGGTACTTTAATGTACAGGGCTGTCACAAAAAGTGGACTATGACAACATAAGCAAAATGCTATCTTACAAGCTACCAAAACCTAAATTTAACCAGGATTTGGGAATTTTGGAATTAATTATAATTACTGCCCACAACTTGAAAAGGTCCACCTGGAGTACTGTGTCCAGTTCTGTGCACCTCAGTATAAAAAGGATGTTGACAAGCTCGAGCGGGTGCAGAGGAGGGCGACCAGGATGGTGGAGGGTCTGGAGGAAATGTCTTATAAGGAACGGCTTAGGGAACTGGAAATGTTTACCATTTCAAAAAGAAGGCTGAGGGGGGATATGATAGCTATGTTTAAATATTTGAAAGGATGTCATATTGAAGAGGGAAAAGGTTTGTTTTCCATGGCTTCAGAGACTAGGACTCGGGGCAATGGTTTCAAGCTACAGGAAAAGAGATTCCATTTGAACATTAGGAAGAACTTCATGACAGTTAGAGCTGTTTGGCAGTGGAATATGCTGCCACAAAGGGTGGTGGAGTCTCCTTCTTTGGAGGTTTTAAAGCAGAGGCTGGATGGCCATCTGTCAGAAATATTGTGATGGGGTTCCTGCATGGCAGGGGGTTGGACTAGATGGCCCTTGAGGTCTCTTCCAACTCTATGATTCAATTCTATGATCAATGGAACTTAAATACTCATCACGTTTTTGCTCAGTTTAAGGAATGGAATGAACAGAAGCCATACACATAGTCTCAGGTGGAAACAACAACATAAAAATATCAAAGATTAAATATCAATTGAAGGTGTGTGATTTGTTTGAAGAATAAAATCTAGGAAGGACCAACAATTGGTTCTATTCTTTTGATCTGCTGGCCAGTTTTCCATTTAGTTCTGCATGCTTTAAGGAAGTGGCTACATTTTAAAAATGATTATGAAAATTAATGATTGAAGTTTTTATTTTATTGTTACCAATTCACAGTGGGTTGTTTTTTATTCATTTTATTCTTTAAACAGAACAAAACTGTAGTGAGCATGGAAGTATGTAAAGACATTAATTAGAACAATAAGAAAATGGTTTAAAAAGCTGTGGTTCAGAAGCAACAATTACTTATTATCACCAAGATCATGGATACTAGAGTGTTTTGGATTACTATGTACAAGGAAGAAACCTGAACAGAAAGGAGAGGGCAGAATTTATTTAGGTTAATTTAATGATGTCTACCTTACCTTTGGATCAACATGATTCCTTAGGTGGTTTACAGCTCAATACTTCTTCTTGAGTATTTGTCCTCTGTGATGGTGGAGTCTGCTGTTTTGGATCAGAGATGCTATTTCTCTTGTTTGCCAGCTGGGTCCAGCTGTAGGCAAATCACCCTCGTGTCATCGTGTATCATATCAAGCCAATGTTGCTTTGTTTGGTCCTTTGGTCATTGATCATCAACCTCTGTCTGAAGGTCCTTCTGGGCTAGCCTGTTGGTGACAACCTGCAAGATGTGGCTGCATATTAACTGAATGGTGGGACTGTTAGGAGAAGCTTGGCAGAAAGATGATGTTACAGTTCCTTGGTGTCTCTGCTGCTATTCTAGTGGTATGCCCAAGAAAAAAATAGCCAGGAAGTCTGCTGGCAGGTAACAATAGGCCTTTGAAGGTGGGGTTTATCAGAGCCAAAATAATAATAATAATAATAATAATAATAATAATAATAATAATAATAATAATAATAATAATAATAATAATAATAATAATAATAATAATAATGTGTTGCTCTTCTTTTGGAAGCAGAGTGGCTAAGGATTAAACTAGACGTGAAAAAGAGGTGTGTTCTTTGCAACTGACATCCATGCATTTGCCTCCAGCGATGAGATTTCTTCAGCAATCAGACTTGCGAAGTAAGCTCGTGTTTACTTTTCAAAGTCCAATCACAAAGCACTGCTAAATGCAAGATAGCAGAGAGAGACTGCATATGCACAGGGGGGGGGGGACATATGCTAAGAGATATCTTCCATTGAGGAAGCTCCATTTGTAAATACACATACTAAGCCTAATGTGTCATCAGATCCAAAGAGATGTCCTGTGCCCTCCTGCTGTTCTGAGTGGCCTGAGTTGTTACAAGCAGGGTTTGGGAGGTTATTTTTTACAAAGCAGTTAGCTAGAGCCCCCATAAGTAGTTAAGATTTGAATTTCACTTAGTGAAATTACACTAGATCCATTAATGATAAAGGTAACTTAAAAAATCAAGGAATGCCGCTTATTAACTTCCAGCTATGCTTTTGTTATTGGAAAAGAGAATTAATTATGAGGAAAGGGATCATTTAGTAAGTCGAGCCCTTGCCTGTGAAAGTAGCTCACGGGAGTTCTATTCTCCACTGCTCCAGCCTGTGGATGCTTGGGCAAAGGGTACATTTCCTGAATCCCACCCGAAGACGGGAATGGTGAAACTCTTCCCTTTAGGAAACCTAAGGAACCCTGGAAACTGTAGCCATTCAGTCAGAATTGACTTGGCAGCACACCATCATAAATTACTTGTAACTATCTACTGTTATTTCCAAGCTTTGGTGAAAGACCCGTCTTTACTCTTATTAATGAAACGAAACGAAACGAAACGAAATCTTTAATACGGCCGTAGGCCAACATCCAAATACTATATACAAGAGCAAGTTAAAACATACTACATTTCTAAAAGAATTAGGTGCAAAGTTAAAATGGCCTAACAGAAAAACTAAACACCTTCCACTCACATCTTAATTTGAAGGGGAGCAAGAAGGGAAAAGAGAGGAGAGGAGAGGAAGAATCCCACTGATAGTTAAGGTTCTATCCTTATTTTGTAAAAACCTTTCCCTCCCGTATTTTAATAGCAGCAACTAAAAATTTTGCCACATTATGCAAAGTGGCTGAATTTTGTCTAGATAGAAGTAATAGAGTATAAAATGCCTCAGAACGCCCAGGGAATAATTTTAATTGGGATTCAATGAGTCTTCTTCGGATATCAGAGTAAAACTGGCAAGACAGGAGAACATGGGTTACAGTTTCTATTGCACCTGAATTACAGGGGCATTTGCGTTGAGAGTATGGAGTTTTCTTAAACTTCCCTTCCAATACTGCAGATGGTAATGCATTTAAGCGAGCAAGGGTATAGGCTCTGCGATGTTTTTTAATTGGTAGCATGAAGAGGTAAGTGGCTGGTTTAAAGGGCAATAGTGCTTTATCCAAAGAGATGTTATTTGAAGTTGCCCCCAGGTCATGCTGCCTCTCAACCTCCATAATACGTTGTTTAAGCATTTGGTTTGCTGTCATAGCCCATTTGGATTACACAGTCCTCTGAGAATCCATACATTTTGAGTTTGGCAGACAGTGCTTTCATCCAACTTGATAGATGGTTGTCCTGTAGGATTAGCGTGGTTAGGCCTCTTGGAAAGAAGGATAACTTCAACCAAAATCTAAAAATGGTTATCCAAAACCTTGCTTCTACTTTGGAGCCCAACCTCCAGCCGCAAAAGCTGCATTGGTAACGCAACATGGTACCTGGAGGAGTGCTCTCAGAAATCTTGACTGGACCCTTTCAATAGGAGTAAAAGAAGGATAGGGACCTAACTGTGCACCGTAAAGGAGTTGGCTGATGGATTTGGCTTGGAATACCTTCAAGGCTGCAGGGATATACTGCCCACCCTTGGTGTAGAAGAATTTTAGGATTGCAGAGGCCGATCTCTGTCCTGATTGGGCAACATGGTTAGCATGCGCCCTACGAGAGCCATTTGCTAGGAAAACTGTGCCTAGATATCTGAAGACTTTAGTTTGTTCAATTTTGTGGCCATTTACTACCCATTTGTAGAGTTTTGGTCTTTTGGCAAATACCATAATCTTGGTTTTCTCAAAGTTAATTTGAAGATTATTCTCTTTAGTGTAGTGTGTCAGGGCACACAATGCCCTCTTCAGACCAATAGGTGTCTGTGACAGTATCACCGCATCATCAGCATACAGCAACACCGAAAGGTTTCTGTTTGCTAGCTTCGGGGGATGGAAGTCAGCCTGACTAAGGGCCGCAACCATTGAGTTAATATAAAAATTAAATAATAGTGGTGCCAATATACATCCCTGCTTAACTCCGCTATGTGTGGGTACTTTGTCAGATAGGTGACCCATCTAGTTGAAAAATATACTATTAAAACTAAAGGATCTTTATTCGGAGCATTCATCTTATTAATGTTGTTTACCACAGATGCCTGTCTTTCTTGCATTGTGAAATTCCAGGCAAAAAACAATGAATTCCTACCAGGCAGGCCAAACCCAGACCAAGCTTACTAGGGCATGATACGCCTTCAAGGCAATGCTCTGGTCTCAGAAACACCCTCCTTTGGCTACACATTTTAAATGCTTCTACGGTTTAATATTTCTACATCTTTTTCCATTTCAGTGTAGCAAAAACTGCTTCTCACTCAAAGTAGCTTCCCTGAGAGGATACCAAATAAAAAAATGATTTGATGTTATAAATGTTATTGTAACTATAGTCTCAGTTGTTTGTCTGTTGATGTGGTTGATATATTGTATTCATTGGGTTTTGTTATATTGTATTTACTTTGTTATGTGATATTGTATCATTCTCTTGCTGTAAGCTGCCCATTGTGGCCAGATAGCCAGATGGGCATGGCATAAATGTAATAAATACAAATACAAATAAATAACACACATGTTGACTTCACAAATTATTTCTTCTTTAAGATTTAAAAGTGTTATGAGTACAACCTTTTTTAAAAATACGTAAACCTCAAAGCACATAAAGTAGCCAAGCGTCCATTCTGTATGTATGTTCTACATATAATCACACTTTACCTATCTCTTCAAAACTGCAAAACTATAAGTAATTTCTTCCTGGCAGTAATATTTCTTCTTGGGATTCTGAAGTTTTCTTTTCCCTTCAGTGTAATTATACCTGTATGACAATGCATATAATAGCATTCTTACAGTTTTTAAGGCACATTGGAGATCAGATCACAATCATCATCATCATCATCATCATCATCATCATCATCATCATCATCATCATCATCATCATCATCATCATCAAGTAAGCTCCTGCTCATGGCTTACATGCCTACACTCTCTCTCCCACTGCCACCAACTATGCTCCAATTTAGACTAGATCCAATCCCAGTTTAATCTGGAAAAAAACCTATAGTGTGATTATATATATCAAGGAATGTAGAAAGACCAGCTTTAGACCAGTTTGAGGTTAAAAATAGGTGCCCACTCATTCATTCCACATACCACAGCCAACTGTTCTAACAGTTGAATCCTTCCTCAACAGAGTGGTGGTGGTGGTGGGGATAGAGCATCATCCACCACTCCTAGAAACAACAGGTTGTGTGGGGGGTCAGGTCCATATAGGTTTCTTCTCTAAAATCCTGCTTTCCCCTTCCATTTTTTGCTGCCTGAAGTGACCACCTCATTCTGCCTAATAGTAGGACCAGCCCTGCCTGCAGCTCTAGTTCAGATACCTTCCTCCAGTCACTGCCTTTCATCTAAGAATCCAAATCCTCCTCTCCCTGCCTTGAACTGGCTATACCTGAAATGAAAGCAACTGGCACATCCAGCAATTGGCACATGCAAACTAAGCCATCATGATTCAGAGAAAGAAAATTGGACACTCATGCCTTTATTGGCACTTTCAGTAATCTTTTCACATTTTAAAATGATTTTGACTCCCTAGAACTTGAAATAAGCAGTATTTATTACCAGAAGGAGTACATCACTCAAACTTTCTCAATTGGATACATTATGCACATGTTAAACTATGGTGCCCATCATCCCCCACAGCCAGCATTTTTACACATTAAAACAGGTAGGCAAACTGTGGAGCTGCAACTCCACAGGTTGTTTGCATCCTTCTCCCTTAAACCTTTCCTTCTCTGACAAGGTTACAGCTTTCTGTTGCTTCCGGGAATGTCAACTCATCTCTCAAGTGGTGACAGCACATCTATCCCAAAGTGAGTGTCTGTCTACTGTACCTACAGTTATACCTACCAACCCCAAGAAGGACTGGAGAAGGTGAAGGATGAAAGGTTGAGTCTGTAAAGACCATTTTTCCTATTGATTAAAAAGACTTTAACAAAAGGTGGAAGAAATGTACCAGTTTTGTGTTGCTTTGCCCTTCCACTGCTTCTTCCTTTTATTGCTGTTGTTTTCATGAACTAGTCTAGCCTGCCAACCCAGTTGGGAATATACTGTTAGTGTTTACCTAATAAAATTCAGAACAGAAGTTGGAACATGAGAAGACATGCATAGAACTGAGCATAGTTGTACATATACTGTAAGGAGGGGGGCAGGCGGTAGGGTCAGGGTTGGAATCAAAGGCATGTGGTAGTTTAATAAGTTCATTAAATTAACATCAAAGTTAATTATCAGTTAAGATGAAATTACTACCCTAGAAAAACAACTCCCTTAGATTTTTTTTTAGAATTTTCTACAAAAGGGCTTCTTGCGCATGGACAATCAGGATGACTCCTGGTGCTATGTTTTAAAATGTTACCATCTTTTGTCATGATAATATGAAGACTCTGCAACACACATCTTTTGTTGCACGGCTATTTCAACTTGGAAACCATGGAGACAAACCCTAAGAAAATAGGACATGTGTGCTACACCATGGAGACAATTTGTGGTCTAATTGAGGGATAACAAGGCACTGGAATGTCATTTAACGACTATGCTAAACTTGAAAAATGATTTTCCAGTTCTTTTGATCTAGGTTTGGCTGGAAACTATCCAACATTTTATATGTCATTTATAATAAGGATTTGTCAGAACGTAGGGATCCAGTGGGTTTTTCTTGAGTAATGACTGGTCAGAGGAATGTTTGGTATCTCTCTGTCTCATGTGGGTATTCTTCAGTGGAAGGCTGAGGTTCCAAATACATTGCAAACTTGCTGACAGTATGAACATTCAGAGCATCTGAGGGATGCAGCCGAACACTATTAAACAAGTCAGGTTTCCTAAGATTCTGACGAGTCTATTGGCAATGTGAACAAGTGTGGATCAAACCAATTGCTGGATACAGCGACAAGGCCCTTCTTTCTTCACCTGGACCCATACTCTGTGCAGCAATCGCAGAGCAGTAGAATAGTCACACAAGCATTTCCCCAGCTCCGGGAAGCTCCAATAACATGCTTAGCCTCTCACTGCTTACATGATTGTTCCCATAACTGGATATATGACAGACACCCTGCTGGAGCCAAGACAATACCTGTACAACAGCTCTGATTACTAAATAAAGATACTAGTCATACTAGAACTAGGGGATGCTCCATGAAACTTTGGGGTGCTAGGTCTCAAACAAATAAGAGAAAGTAGTCCGAAACGCTTGGGGAGCATTCGACTAGTGAGTTGTAATACAAAATCCAGCGTAGTTATCTTGTCTGTTGTGTGATAATTTGATAATAATAATAAATGTGCTTTCAAATCAAATCTGACTTATAGTGACCCTTTTCAGGCTTTCCCAGGTAGAGAGTACTCAGAATTCCCTTCTTCTGGGGCTGCCCTGGGAAGGTGCCACTTGCCCAAGGTCACACAGACTGGCTCTACTCATGGGAGGTACAGAGAGGAATTAAACTCCCAAACATGGCCTCCCAGACACCTAAACCACTGAGCTTTCCAGCCAGCTTGTTTTATAATAAAACCTACTAAATTAAGCATTAACCTGTTATACGCACACATTCCATAAGAAGAACATGGAGAGGTTGTTAAAAGTACACGGGAGTCCTGCTTTAGTTAAGGTAAGCTGGACAAGGAAGGTTCTGCCACTATAAGCCCTAGAATGCTTATACAATTGACACATGTTGACTCAATTACCTGAAGCCTGGTACCAATCACCTATCAAAATCTAAAGATGCTCCAGATTTCAAATTGATCTGATAAACATGGTGACAGTTACAGTCAAAGTAATGAAAACTGACATTCTGACACATTTGCTTGTTTCCAGAAAACTGCTGTCGTATAATTTGTTTCTGTTAAATTTTATTGAAAACTACTAATGAATAAATTATTCATTATTTTTGTAAAAGAAAACTTTTTGCTGGTATAGTAACATCTGCAGAAGTGATTTGAATATTAAGAAGATTTTCTGTGCCCAATCAAACCCCAAAGACAAGGTAATGGGAAAATTATTTTCATAGAGTCTCAGTTCGTCATTTCTGAAGTTAGGATTCCACTGACTCTCACACTGACAATTACTAGAAGTCAACAGATGGCTGTAACACCTTCCCCCACCTTGTATTTTTGAACTGGATAGTGTTTTAGAATCGTAGAATCATGAAGTTGGATGGAGCCCATAAGGCCACGGAGTCCAAAATAGCATTTGTCTTTTTTAATAGCCACATACAGTAACACTGTTGGCTCATATTCAGCTTGTGATCCAAGTTCCTTCTTGCTCGTAATACTGCTGAGCCAGGAATCCCACTGCACTGTATGCATTTGGTTTCTTTTTACTAGGTGCAGTAATTTGCATGTATCCTTGTTGAACTTCATTCTGTTGTTTTCAGCCCAGTGTTCAAGCTTATATATATATATCATTTTATATTTTCTTTCTCCATTCCAGAATATTGCCTATTCCACCCAATTTTGTGTCATCTGTGAATTCAACAAGCATTCCCTGTGCTCCCATCCAAATTCTTAATCAAAATAAAGAAGAGCACCAGACCCAGGACTGAGCCTTGGAGTATCCCATTTGTTACCTCCTCCCAGTTTGAGAAGAAGTTATTAATCATCACCCTTGGAGTATGATTCTATAGCCAACTGTGCATCCACCTGACAGTTTTTCCATTCATCCCACACCTGGTTACCATACTACTGTACTCAGAATATCATCAGGCACCTTGTCAAAAACTTTGAAATCAAGATAGACTATGTCTACAGCATTCCCTCTATCTATCTCATATGATTGTCCATTATGAGAGGATTATGCCTTCCAGAACTTCAGTCAAACAGGTTCAGGATTTTGTTCTACTGTAGATACATTGATATTTTTACAGGAATCAAAACAGACAGGAATTTTCATCTCAGTGTTCTTGTCAGGATTCGAAACAAGGCAAGTGTGAGGCCAATGTACATGCTGGCAGTTGTAGCAGGAAAGTACGGGCAGCAGAAACTACAGATGCTATAAATTATAAACTTATGCAGGACAGTCAACAATAAGCTGTACTGACAGCTCAGGATACAGTTCTGGACCCATCTCATAAGGATGCCTGCTTTCTGGTGCTTTTATACATGTAGCTTTTCCTGAGAATCTCAGTAGTTGGTCGTGCTGTTCCTTAAGGCAATAATAAACCAGGAGATGGTGGGACATTATTTGGTAGTCTCAAGCATTCCATGAGAGATGGCAATGTTAAAAGCACTCCTTTAACATTTCACTTACCCAGGAAACCCTTTTAGTGTTGCCATTGATTGAAAGCAACTTGACAGCATATAACAATAAACCTGCCAAATACTGGTATATCAGACAGAGAACTTTCTTGAAACATAATCGTTATGCTGAACTCTTTTCCAATTCTGTATGTTACTATTTCCTATTTTACAGTTGTCTTGTCAAGGCGCCTCCCAGCAGGCTTGGAAACGACAATCTTTGATCTAAATCATTGGGTTGTATTTCATGATTGTTAACCAGCAAGAGGGTCCGCGTTACTTTGAACTTTGTCCCTTAGAGAGCCAAATGATACTAATTGTTCAAGCCAAAGCTTTGAAGCTGCCAATTACATTATAAATCACTTATAAGACCTTTCCAGTTCAAAGCTTTGTCTCATTAATCCTTTTGGTTGCAAAGTTTTTAACCTGACCTCAAATTTGCAAGGAAGAAACCAAGACAGGGAGTTAGGAATAGCCTTGGACAAGATTAAGTCCTACAATTAGCATCTGAATGCAACTCTTTAGGTGATGTGGTGAATCAAAAAGGGTTGTCTTACTCCCCAAAAGTTCAGAGAGGCATTGCTACCTACCTTAGCTATATGTAGGGATACAAGTTAAGGGATGCTGTTATACTGCAGGGTCCTACTTTTCACAATAAGAAGGCATTGGGCAGTTATTGTGCCTTCTTTCCCTTAATGGATTTCCTCTGATAATGAGCAATGGGAAAGGTGGAGGAAATAAAGGAAAAACTTAGGAGGGCTCAAAGCAAGGACAACAACATCTAGATCAGGCCTGCCCAACAGGTAGATTGCAGGCTACTGGTAGCCCGTGAAGGGTTCAAAAGTAGCCAATCGGCCATCAATAAAAAAAGTGAGGGGATAAGTTCTCCTCCCCTCCCTCCCCCACCCCAAGGACCAGCACGGCCCCAGCAAAGTTCTGGGTCTGCCAACCCACTGTCTCATCCAAGCGGGGTAGTTCAAGGGCCATGGCCCATTGAAATATGTTCCCTCCAGAACAGATTAATTGGTTTTCAATGCATTCCTATGGGAAACTGCTCCTCTACTTACAAAAGTTTTTACTTATGAGCATGTGCTTGTAACAGATAAAATTCATAAGTAGAGGTTTTAGTGTAGTAGCCCTCAGGCACTTTGGGCTGGAAAAAGTAGACCTTGGCCTGTTCAAAGTTGAATAGCCCTGATCTAGATGATCTGCAAACCTCAGAGGAGGAGACATCCACAGTAGATGTCAGGACTGGATGCGCCCTCGTGTACCGTCCAGTAGTCTTGAAAGTTATCTCTTTTCTTCTTCTGTATGGGTTGCCCTAAGATAGTTTGCATCTCAAGCAGAACAACAAACACTGCATCCTGCCCATACCCTGGCAACCATTACAGTGGATAGGGACTAAAGCCAAGTACCTGAGGCAGAAACATCCCACCCACCCCACATCCCTGGCAGTAGGAACACAATCATAAGAAAGTAAATCATTAGACTTTTAATATCCATTCAAGATACCCCAAATCTGCTTCTTATGACAGCTATCTCACACTGCCTAACTGCAGGGGTTTATCTTCTCTTCTGCTTGTAATAGTCTCCTGGCCATTTCTGCCCTTTGTGCAGCTAATAAAAACACAGGAACTGAAAAGGAAAAAAGCACACAAAGGCAACTATCTTAACTGGAACTACCTGTGTGAATTGACTCAAACAGGGTGAAAGGAGGATAGGGATGGGGATTTGAGTTGTCAGACTCACAATGATGTGGGATTTAAGTTGCACTAGGTACCGAACTCATGATTTTGCACCTCACAACCCACCCACCCTTCCCTTATTTCTGGGGTGCAGACACTTGTTTTTGATAGGGACTTGGACTTGGGGCTTAGGACTTGAGACTTGGTACAAGAGACTCAGCCTTGGGACTTGGTACCAAAAACTTGGACTTCATAGAAACATAAAATCATAGAATAGTGAAGTTGGAAGGGGACTACAAGGCCATCAAGTCCAACCCTGTGCTCCATGCAGGAATACAAATCAAAAGCATTGGAGGCCTCATCACTAACTTCCCTCAGACTGAGAAAGCTGCTTGATGAGCAGCGAAACATTTCGCTCTCTCAAGAAAAAGAAGTTCAGTTGCCATGACTCAACTTCCAGATAACCTCACCTGGATGTCTGAGAATCTTCACAGACATACTCAGATATAGTCTTTGCATCTCTCTTTGGCCAACTTGCTAAAACAGATCATAGCAGCTGCATCACTGCAAAATGAAAGCAAGAGATAGAGCATCTCTGTGAACACCTTCCTATCATCTTCCAAGTGACAACAAAACAGAACAATTAGTAATCCTTGCTATTTCACCCTGTTTCCTGGTCAATCCAAGAATTGTCATCCAATGAGCTGTACTAGCACCACCTACACTTTTAACATTTCTTATACAACTCTCTTGCCACATGAGGGGGGAAACATGGCTCTTTTCTTGTCCTTCCGTCCCCTTTTGAACTCCCAAAGGCTTGTAAGGAGTCTTTTTCCTGTGAATCAATGTAAATCAGAGTTCCATGACTTTTCACTTCTTCAAAAGACTATTGTGAAGGTGACAAGAGCTCAGAAAAGAACCACTAGAATAATGAAGGAGCAAAAGCTACTCACCTACAAGAAAAAAACCCAATTTTGGGGTTTGTTTGTTTACTGAGAGGAGTAATGATGCAGAGCCAATATGATAGCTGTACAGTATATGAAATAACACATGCTGAATAGGAAGTGCAAAAAGGAGATAGTTTTCTTCTTCTCTTAAAAACCCTAGCAGAATTCTCACTCCTCATATGCAGTACTTTAGCATCATGGAAATTGTAACTCAACTCAAGGGCATTAGGTTGGGAACTATATTGATCTATCAAAAATATCAAACTCCAGTTAGACTGTGAATGTATCAATGAAAAATCAAGAGTTTATCCTTCTTTCCTTCCAAACCAGTTACCATTTCTTTAACATGCTGAATAATAAATAATAAAGTGATCCTCCTCAAATTACTACACCTCGTTTTTTACAATGCATTCAGGGTAAGAAAACATGCTTAAATATGCTTGTAGTCATAGGAGAGAGAGAAAAGTGTGAAGTTGAGGTATTGTGTCTTGTACCATGACAATATGCTAGCAATCTTATTTGCTGGTTTAGTTAGGTTGTCAAAGCAGAACTGCATTACATAAGCAACACAGGAGCAACACTGGAGTATTTGCATGCTGGCCATAATATTATAATAATGCACCCTGTTATCCAGGAGGAACTGTTCCTGGTGTTTGCTCTGTACTTAATCACATTCACCATACAATTGCTCCCAGCAGCTGTGTTACATATATCCACTTATGTTCTATGCACCGGACTGCAGAAGATGGTGCATGGCCCCAGCTTAACCTGAGTTAGATCTCAGCCTTGGACCTTTTTCTTCCCATATCAGAGCCAAATTCCTGATCATTTTATAAATATTTAAGCAAATAAAGTATTTGTGCAGCACCTGGTTCAAAGCTGCTCCCCATGTTACAACCATCACACCGTAGAGCAGGGAAGTGCTGGTATTTCACAATTCCCATTCCTATAGATTTGTTAATGTTATTATAACAACAACAGCCTTGTAGAGCAGGGACATGTTATGAGGAACAGCCAGGCAAACTGACAGTGTTCTGGCTAGCAGGTTCATGGCTCAAGTAAGATCTGAACTTGAGTCACCACTGGCTCAGCTCAGATTTGTGACCACCCAGTGTAAGAACAGTGAGAACACTGCAGAATGTGTTTTAATGTGTTTTCCTCTGGTTAACTGAGTTCTAGGTGGTAAGTTCTGTTCAGCACATTCCCTTCTAGAAAATAGGCTCTGAATGTGATTGTTCTCCAGTCAAGATGAAGCACAGCAACTTTGGTCTGGACACTTGACTTGGCTTCCCATGCATTTTTATTTTATTTTATTTTATTTTTGGGGGGTGGGAGAATAAACTCTGTCATGTACTCATTGAAGGAAAGATCAACTGTAAGTGCAATAAATACATGAAGAAACTGCCTGTCTGAATAGAAGTGGCATTTTAAACAGCTACTTCCTTCTCCCTGTGCGTAAAGGAGGGATAGAAAGAAGGCTGGAAAGCTATTTAAAACTGGATTGGGGAATTATTTTCCTTTATTACTGAGCATCCCAGTTAACAATTATAAATATAATAGCTAGTAAGTGTTAGGTTCAGCAACCTCCTCCACACTCAGAATCAACCTCATCAGGCTGGACATGTGCCTTTCATCTTCCTCAAGTACATAAATGGAGTACATACCATACTGTAACTTACGTCAGCAGCTGCACAGGCATTGATATTTCAAACTTGCCTTCCCTCCCATTCTTGTCTGAATCAGATGTATACATTCCAGAGTTTGTTTCCCCAAGCTGAGTTGTGGTTTTACAGTTTCTAACCTTAGGAAGCTTCTGGAGAGCTTGGGTAACGCTTTTCGTCATGCATGACCTTTCCCATGTGTGTGAACGAAGCATGGGCACACTGTCATGTGTGAGAAATCGCATGCAAGGGCCTGTAATGCTGGGTGGGTGGCTAAGGAGGGCTTGCCAAGAAATATAAAATCAGAGGAATGAGATAAATAAAGGTTCAACAGAATGGTATTATGCCAGGCTACCGACCCCATATCAACAAGCGTGGCTGGAAGAGCAGCGGAGCAGCAGCGTTTCTCGGGGCTCCAATAATAACTGGCTGTTTACACCAGATTGAGATCAGGAGCAGGGGTGTGTGTGGGAGAGCAGACTCCTGGGCCGTTAGGGATCTGAGAAGCGCGGGGGATTGAGCAGCAGCTCGCCCTCTGAAGCCTTTCTCTCCCAAGGCTGACGATCTGGACTGGCGCCATGATGGCGATTCAGCTGCTTCACTACACCAGGATTCCACTCTAAGGTAATCCAAACACATCGAGGGACAGGGCACACCGAACCCCTCCCCAAGAATTGTGTAGGATATAATCAAGATTTTGCAAGGTGTTATTGAAGCCTTGGGCGTAAGCCAACTTCAATAACATGAAGAATCTGGGTTTTTTTTTTTTTTTTTACAGGTGCCTGCATATTGGGCGAAGCTATCTCTAACTCAGGCGGACATAGGTGTTTAACTTAAACTAAACCTAACTCAGGATACAAGGTTGCAGCCTGAAAATCTGTATTGGATGGGTCCCCTTAAGCGCTTATAAGTGGCTTCTAACTGCATTGGCAAGCTTTGGCCAGACTTTTGGTCAAGAACAATCTATATTAGACAATGGTGAATAACATTACTCTAATCCCCACCTTTGATATCTGTTCTGGCTACCAAACTGGTAAACATGAGTAGTATGTTATAGGCTATATTATTGGTTAAGAATTATATTGAAGTAAGGGACAAAGGAAGGGGAGAAGGGTTAAAGGCAACTGAAAAAGGGTCTCATATTAATTCAAATTAACCTGGATGTCAAATTGAGCTTTAGGAATATGTCAACCCGAACAAAGAAAGAGGACTCTCCAAACAAAAAAGCAAATTTAATGAGACTCATAGCCCAAGATCCATTTAAAAAATGCCCTTCAAGACCTTCAAGGAAATATTGTGAAACAAATCTTAGATCAGATGCAAGAGGTTAAGACCAAGCTCAAAGCTGGAATAGACAGTAATAATTTGAAAATAGATGCCTTTACACAGGCGATTAAAGAGGTGGAACATAAAGTCACTAAAACTGAAAAAGAATTAGAAATCATAAAGGAAGAGAAAAGTAAAGATCAGGATAGACTGATGTTGATAGAAATGGATAGGGTATCGTATTTTTTGAGAATTCAAAATGTGGAAGAACATGAAGGAGAAGACTTACAGCAATTAATAACTGAAGAATGGGCTGCACAAACAGGATTAACTAAAGAATTACAACAATCTATAGACAGAATATACAGAGTAGGCAATGCATACACAAGGAAGAACAAACTGCCAAAAGAAGTGCACATAAAGTTTATAAAGAGATCAATAAAAGAGAAAATATTGAAATTTAACCAAGAGAAAGATCTGACAATAAGGGGGTCAAAGTCAATATTCTGAAACAGGTACCATGGAGCATGCGGGGAAAAAAGACAAGAATACTCTTTTCTCACAAAAGTGCTTATAGATAGGAAAATCCCCTTTAAATGGCTAACCCCAGAAGGCGTCTTATTTAATTGGGAGGCAAGAAGATACAATCTAAATAGCAAAATGAAGGCGAGAAACTTCCTGGAAGAGATGAGACACAAATTGAAGCTGACTGAAGAAGATTTGCAGTTTTCCAGTGAAGAATCAGAAGGGGAGATAAAAGGAAAGGAGGACAGAGTACTGAAACCACAGAGAACCCTAACACCCCCCTCACCCAGGAAAACAAGAAATTGGAACAAAAACAAAGACAAAGCAGAGAAATCAGACAGTAAAAACCTGTAAAATGTCAAGAAATCTCAAGTCCTTATCTGTTAACGTTAAAGGGATGAACTCGCCCCAGAAGAGAAATTCAATCTGTAATAAACTATACAAAACCAAAGCCGATGTTGTATTAATTCAAGAAACTCACATTAAAGAATCAGACAAGAATATGCTAAAGAATGATAAATTAGGACAAGCGTTTATAGCAGTGGACAAACAAAAGAAAAGGGATGTGACAATGTATGTACAGAAAGACCTTAATCCAAAATTAATCCATGCCTCAACAGATGAAAGAATTGTAGTAGCAGAGATAACAACAGAGAGCGAAGAAATATTGCTAATAAATATTTATGCACCAAATGAAGCACAAGAAAAGTTCTTCACACAATTAAAAGAGCTGCTGACAAGAGAGCCGGAAAAAAATTATGCATTATGGGGGACTTCAACGCAGTAGTTGATAAAGCAAAAGATACCTCAACAACAGATGGGGCAGGAAGAAAAAAGAAAAGAAATATGATCCCTAAAACTTTCTTAGAAATGGCAAAGGAGCTAAACTTAATTGATATTTGGAGAACCCGAAATCCACATAAAAGAGACTACACTTTCTACTCATGCAGACACAAGTCTTGGTCGAGGATTGACAATTGCTGGATTTCAGCAGATTTGACACACCAAGTGGAAGAAATTGAAATATTACCAAATACATATGCAGACCACAACCCAATTATAATGACGTTAGGGCAATCAAGAAGAAAAGGAGGATGGAGATTAAATATCTATCTGATGAGAGATGAAACTTTTATAACCAAAATGAAAAATGAATTAGATCTCTTCTTCCAAATGAATAAACCCCAAGATATAGAAATGACAACAATTTGGGACGCAGGGAAGGCCTATTTCAGAGGGTTAGCTATACAATACAATGCACAAAAAAAGAAAGAAAAGAGGAAACAATATCAAGATCTCCTAGCTTCCCTAAAGGAGGATGAACAGGAGCTAAAAAAAAGACTCTCAGCCACCAACCTAAAAAACAAAATAAACATTCTACAACACAAAGTCCATTTGCTGGAACAAGAAGAGATGGCAAAAAATAATAATATCAAATTTGCAAGGCAGAATTTTTTTTGAAAACGCAAATAAACCAGGAAGATGGTTAGCATATAAAATCAAGAGAGAGAGAGAGAGGAGAGAGAAAACAAGGATTGGCACACTAGAAAACAAAGAAGGCCTGGAAACACATAAGCAGAAAGAAATCCAAAAATAATACAAGACTATTACATAAACCTGTACAAAAACAAAGAAACTGAGCAGAAAGATCAGTGGAAATATTTAGACAAGATAGGGAGCTGGAAATTCAGTCACCAACACCTAGAGATGCTAAACAATCCGATAATAACTTGTGAAATTATGGAGGCATGGAAAAAACAGAAGAAGGGGAAGGCTCCAGGACCGGATGGTCTCCCGATGGAATTTTATCAAGGACTGGAGGGAACTCTAACCCCACAGTTTAAAAAATTAGTGGAACACATTGGAAGAAACGGCAAAATCCCAGACTCATGGAAAGAAGCACACATATCATTGATACATAAAGCAGGAACGTGAAAAAAAGAAATTAAAAATTACAGGCCAATCTCTCTTCTAAATTTAGATTATAAGATTTATGCAACTATCTGGGCAGCAAGGCTAAAGAAGGTGCTTGCAGAAATGATACATAAAGACCAAACAGGATTTATCCCAAAATGAAAACTAACATCAAATATAAGAACAATAATAGACATCTTGGAATACTATGAACAACACCCAGAGAAGCAAATGATGGTGATCTTCCTAGATGTGGAAAAGGCTTTTGATAATCTGAATTGGGAGTTTATGCTCCTGCAGTTAAAGAAGATGGGGGCATATGGACTTTTTCTACAAGCAATTAAAACCATTTACACCGAGCAGAGGGCGAAGATCAAAGTGAATAACCAAATGACGGAAGACATCCAAATTATGCAAGGCACGAGACAGGGGTGTCCACTTTCCCCTCTACTATTCGTTTTAACTCTTGAGACTCTGAATAGACAAATAAGAGGGAATAAGGAAATTAGAGGCCTTAAGATCAAGGGAGAAGAGTATAAATTGCAAGCATATCCAGACAACCTGGTAGTAATATTGGATAATCCCCTGCTCAGTATTGAACAAGTATTAGAAGAAATAAAAGAATTTGGAGCAGTGGCAGGCCTAAAAATAAACTATAAAAAAAACAAAATTCATGACAAAAATATGCATAAAAAAGATGTGGAGGAACTCAGCCTTAAAACAAATTTTCAGGAAGTCCAAAAAATAAGATATTTAGGGATTATGATCACAAAAAACCCAAGTAATTTGATGAAGGAAAATTATCTCTCAATGCAGAAAGAAATAAAGAGAGAACTGGATGAGTGGGACAAGCTGCAAATATCAATGATGGGTCGAATCTCAACAATCAAGATGTCAGTCCTCCCAAAACTGTTATTCCTCTTTCAAAACTTACCAATTATACTAAATTTTAAATACTTCAAAGACCTAGACACGCTGATCTCAAAATTTATTTGGAAAGGGAAAAGACCAAGAATAAAACTCAAAACACTACAAGATTTAAAAGAAAGAGGAGGGACAGGGCTGCCAAACTGGTTATTATATTATAAAGCCTGTGCCATGGTATGGATAAAAGAGTGGATAACACTTGGAAATCAAAGAATATTAAAACTAGAAGGCCATGATTTAAGAATGGGTTGGCACGCATATGTGTGGTACGGGGGAATCAAGGAGCAGACACATTTTTCAAATCATGTAATAAGGAAAGCACTTTCCTTAGTCTGGCAAAAGTTTCAAACGCAGACTTATAAAAAATACCTGAATGGGTAGCACCTATAGAAGCCCTCACGTTAAAAACAATAAACCCAAAGTGGTTACTACTTACTTACCAAGAATTGCTGACTAAAGAGAAGGAGATAAAAGATAAAACAGAATTGGAGAAATTGGGTTTAGCAACAGATTGGTGGTCAATGGCAAAACTGGAATCAAGATATAAAAAAGATAAATGTATGGGTTTCTTTGAAGGAAGAACACAGATGGATGAACTGTGGATTTATACAAAGGAGGGAATCATCAAAAAATGTACACGTACTTATTAGAATATGAATTGGAGGATGAAAGGGTGAAGGAGGGAATGATTAAATGGGCTCAAATTTTTAAATATAACATTGATATTGATGATTGGACTAAAATGTGGAAAGGTAGTCACAAATTAATTAAGCCTGTTAGTCTTAAAGAAAATATATTTAAAATGTTTCACAGGTGGCATCTCACTCTGGTAAAACTAGCCAAAATGTCAAAAGGGTCAAATAATGTTTGTTGGAAATGCAGAAAGAACCCAGGGACTTACTATCACGCATGGTGGTCATGCGACAAAGCTCAGAAGTTCTGGCGACAGACTTGGAAAGTGGCACAAGAAATTGTACAAATTAAATTGAACTTTAGACCAGAAACGTTGTTGCTGAATATAATGCCAGAGATTATTGATAAAAAAATATATTCTCTTGTACATATATACGGGAGCTAGACTGCTCTGGGCCCAGAAATGGAAAAAAAGTGGAATGCCAACTAAGGTTGAACTGCTGAAAAAGCTACTGGACATTGCAGAACTGGATATGCTCTCAGAGGCGTTGCGAGACCACCCAAGGCATTTTGTAAATGAGAGCTGGAAGATGCTATATACTGTAATTGGGCCCAGAAGCAGACAAATGAACAAGGGGCAAAATAGATATAAAGATGTTTAGATAGTGACCCTAAAATCTGAAAGTTTTGTAGATGGCTGTTCAAGTGTGGAATCCTTAATTCCTTTGTATTAGCAATAGGATAAGTGGACAGGTATTGTCCACCATAGACTCTTGTTTGTGTTAACACTCTAAAGTGGTTCTTAACAATTGTTTATTTTGTTTGTTCAGATTATGTGAAATAAATATTTAAACCAAAAAAAAAAAAAAACCAAGATAATTTCACTTGACAGGGTCTAGGAGACGAGCCTTCTCTGCACTGGCCCTGGCCCTCTGGAACAGCATGCCCCCGGAGGTGAGACAGCCCTCCCACGCTCCTGGCCTTCCATAAGAGGTTGAAGACTTGGCCCTGCCAGCTTGCCTGGGGTGGACAAGCAGCTGTCACTCATGGAGAGGGCTAACACCATCAGTACTCTCTCTGTTAAAGCTTTGCCTCTAACTTTTAATAATTATTTATATTTATATTGTTAGTTTTGAATGTCTTTTAGAGTTTTAAATACTCCTTGTTTTATATTGTAAATTGTCCAGGGTCCCCTCAGGGGAGATGGGCAGTGACAAATCTAAATAAATAAATAAATAAATAAATAAATAAATAAATAAATAAATAAATAAATAAATAAATAAGCAAGCAAGCAAGCAAGCAATCCCAGAGCATCATCTTACCTTTGTTGAGCTATGGATGGCTTCAAAGTAGCTAAGATGTACGTGATTGGAGTTTTGACCCAGGGCCAAAATGTAGAGAGTGCAAAACTGCTGCCGGAAGGGCATGCCCAGGGCCGGTGTGTCCATTAAGGCGAACTAGGCAGTTGCCTAGGGTGCCAAAATGGAGAGGGGGCACTGGCCAGCCTGCTGCCCCCCTGCCGCCCCCCACCGCTGACCACCGCTGGCCATCCCCCCGCCGCCCGTCGCTGTCCGCCTGCCACCCCTCGCGCCCATCACCGCCCACCCCGTGCCTGTTGCTGCCCGTCCCTCATGCCCATCTCCGTCCCCTGCAATCCGCTGCCACCCGCCCGCCTGCTGCCCTGCCCTCCGCCACCACCGCCCGCCACCCCTCCCCCTGCTCCTCGCCTAGGGCACAAAAAAAACCAGCACCGGCCCTGGGCATGCCACCTATGTAGTTGTATTTGTTGCTAGAAAGATACAATCCCTCCTAACCTACCCTGACTGGTAAACCTGTATACTACCTCCACTGTTCCTCCTCTGGCGGTATGAAACACAAACACAGACTGATCCTTTGTTGAGCTAATATAGCTGCTCTCTGAAGGGGTTTCTTATTTCTCCATCCTCCCCCCTGCAAAGCCCTATCACATTAATAGGGACTCTGGAGTTTTCTTACGGCTGGCAAGGGTACCTTTATGTTTTACAGACTGAATATTGCATGGTCCTCAGCCATGGCAGTGAGCATACTTGCTCATATTGTGTACATTTTGTATAAATATCACAGAACAGTGCTCAGAATTTTCCTTCTGACTGTTTTACTTTAGCTCCTCCCCCTCCTTTAGGTGGGCCACATTTCTATGATGTTTTATGCATATGCTCAAGGATCCAGAAAAATATTCCTCCAGCAGAATAGCTTTAAACAGGCAAAAATGTCTTGTCCTATCAAAGGAACTCTTGGCATGCCTTGCATGACTCATACATGTTGAGTATTTGCTGTGTTTGACCATGGTTTACAAAGGGTTTTGCATTATTCACAGATGAAAGGTATATGAGATGGTTCAAGTAATCCTATTTATCTGGATTGGAAGGTTAAGATAGCAAACGGTTGAAGTGCACAGAACTCGTGGAATGTTAGAAACTTTGCCGTCGAAGCCAGCAGGAACCACACTAATTCAAGCTTTGTTTTCTCTCACGCTTTTAAAAATATTTAATTTTGTTCTTGATTAATACTAAGATGAATGGAACAATAATAAATTCACAACTAAAGGATGCAAATTAATTGATCCAGTTCTCCATCATGAATGACTGGCATGTGATTTGATCACAAGCGGAAGGATGCATTCCCTTCCTGCTGTGTTAACTTTATATTTCTTTTATTTATTTGAAAGTAGGATAACCCTGTGTCCTACTTTAGAGTGGAGGATCCTCCATTTGCAGCACGGTCTTTGTGTTTTGGTGATGTGGAAGTGGCCACTCTACTCTCTCCAGAAAGTTTCCCTCAAGTAAGGAAAATAGGGGCTTTGATTGGTAAATACGTCTTATCAACCCTTTCTCAGTTTTGAATATAATGGTTTGCAGGGAGGATCATTTTTGTACGAAAAGTTGCAAACCACACAACCTGATATAACTACTGATGAATATACTGGCATGATGTGTCAATTTTGTATAAACTTCAGGTGTGAAGTTAATATCTGGAAAGGACATTCTGAAAGCATTGTTCCAACAATTCCTTTGTAAAATGCTCAGGGCAAAAGAACATAAGAACATAAGAAGAATCATGCTGGATCAGGCCAACTGCCCATCTAGTCCAGCTTCCTGTATTTCACAGTGGCTCCACCAAATAGATATCTGTCTCATTTTACCACTCCCCTGCATCTGGCCCTTGAAGTACCCCAGTTTTAAGCCTGGAGATTACACATCTCCATCATGGTTTGTAACCTGTGATGGACTTTTCCTCCAAGAATCCGTCCAATCCTCTTTTGAAGGCATCCAGGCCAGATGCCCTCACCACACCCTGTGGCAGGGAGTTCCACAGACTAACAGCACAGTGGGTAAAGAAGATTTTTCTTTTGTCTGTTCTCACTCTTCCAACCCTCAATTCGAGTGGATGTCCCCTAGTTCTGGTATTTTGTGCGAGGGAGAAGAGTGTCCCTCTATCCACAATGAAGTATGATTTAGACCTAGCATGGAAAAATCTTCTTGCTTAAACATTAGATTGTGTGCATCTTAAAACATTTTTGCTTGCTCTCCCCTGCCCTCATCTAAAATAAGAAAATGTACTTGAAAGATCTATGTATGCAACACATGGCTGGACTGGAGGAAAATACCACCCCATTTTAGGGATGGGGCGCTCCCTATGCCCAACCCGTGAACTGCCTGACCTACTAGACTTCTGTTATTACATGTTATCATTCTTATTATTACCAAAAGGAAAACAACTATGGAACATGATATCCCAAACACAGCTTTACCAGCTTTGAAAGAGTGTTTGCATAGGCAGTCACCGGAGGAATTAGCAGCTGGGGAATTAGCAGTTGTAATAGATCTCCAAGTGTCTGGATCATCAGCATAGTAATGACAAATTAGTTTTTTTCCATGGGCTGAGTAGACAATAGGCATTGTTCCATTTATTAGCTCTCCCTAGGTCAGAGCATTAATCATTATCAATAGAATCAGAAAGCAGCTTGGCAGACTAGCCATGCCAAAAACTTTTCAACTCATGAACAGTCATAAATCTTCCTTGGAACTGAGGGAACCCATGGACAGCGAGAATCCAGAAACCTCAGTATTCACCCCTGCCCTTTTAGTCAAAGGCTGGAGGAAGTGTTGTCATTGTGGGACTGATTTTTTTATTTCTGCTGTAGTCCAACTGAGGAAACCATTTGCTCTGCACAAGGCAACAGACAGATCATTCATGAGTTACAGCCACCATTTGTGTTTTTCAGAAACTAGGCATTGGCCCTTCATCCTAGTTGTGTGTGTGTTGTGTCATTACAGTCCTTACCAACTCTTCCTGATCCCATATCCATGGAGTTTTCTTGGCAGGAATACTGGAGTGGTTTGCCAGTTCCTACTCCAGGCGCCTACAGCACCTGGTATTCCTTGGAGGTCTCCCATCCAAGTACTAACCAGGGCCGACCCTGCTTAGCTTCCGAAATCGTGCAAGATTGGATGTGCTTAGGGCATCTAGTTGCTGCCTGGAAAGTTAGGAGGAGGAGGGGGGGGGGGGAGCTTGGGTACATTTATCATACCCAGCATCTTAGATATGTTCTGCAGAATCCTGACTAATTGTGGCAAACTGACGAGGTGAAACAAAACAGAGGGAACTGGTACATCCACAAGTGGCAAAAGTGGGCATGGGAGACAAAGTCTCAAGATGAATAAAATGTTGTCAATATAGACTTTACTCTAAGAAGCCCAGGCTTCTACTCTGAATTATGTTGGATCTGGCAGAAACTGAATGAGATGCTAAAGTTGTAAAAACTTGTTCCTGAAGGCCACAGCCAAAATGCATTGAACCTGAGCTTCTGAGAATAAAGTCTATGTTGACAATAGTTTTGTACATCTTGTTGAGACCCTTTCTCCCATTTATACTTTTACTAACTGTCAGGTGACAAGATATATCTTGGTTGCATGTCTGGCAAACATGCCTGATTGTGTTGCTGAGATGCATCACAGCACCTTCTTAATTAGCCACAATTAGCCAGAGCACTGTTACACAGACCTTAAGTCAGGCATGTCCAAACTTTGGTCTTCCTGATGTTTTGAACCACAACTCCCAGAATTCTAAGGTTAGACTGCCAGTGACAAAGGACTGTGGGGTTGTGATCCAAAACATCTGGAGGGCCGAAGTTTGGACATGCCTGCCTTAAGTGAACCCCAATAGGATTCTGACCAAATAATTACTTCTATAGTTACATAATTTTAATGCTACTTTCCCATTTTATAACAGTAGATTTTAGTTACTAAAAAAAACAAATTAGGAAGTAAAAAGGTTGCTTATTAGGATACAACCACAACTTACTCTAAGTTTTTGCAAAAGGGAGGCTTACAAGCATTTGCAACTGGTTCCCCCACCCCACCCCCCAAGCTCTGCACTTAAAAACTCACCTCTAGTTTTCTGAAGTTGCCTTCATTTCATCTATATTTTGACATTTTCCTGCCACTGTTGTTAGAAATTCTTATTGTCTAGTGCAGATTGCTGGGAGTTAATAGGTGTCACAGATCTCAACCTTGCAGTCTACTCTGGTTCCCACCCACCCCTTAATGTGAGATGTTAAGAAAGAAGCAATTTAGAGGACAGATGTGGAAAGGAATGTTAGCTGCCTCTCCCTTGCCCAGAATATTGTACATACTAGCTATATTATGGTCTGCTCCTTACAGCCTTTCAAAGCAGGAGCTATCATATGACATGCATTTTTGTTTTTGTTTTTTGCTCTTGGAAAATTTCACTCTCTTCACCCATTTCTCACTTAAATAACCACAAAAGTAAGCTATGCCTCCAGGAAAGTTTTGAGCAAGTTGAGATTTGTGTGCAGAGCCTGGGAAAATAGCAGAAGAGGGAGGAGACAAAGGGAAGATAAGATACATTTGCCCCCAGGAGCAAGTTTCCCATTCTTTCGTCTGGTTCTACAAGTCCTTCTCACTTGCTTTCGTACACATGGACACCCATTTATCATCGCTCATTGGGCTCGATTCCACTTTCCTTGGGCAGACAGGACTTTTGTTAAAGCTTGCAGGGTTACGGCTAAAATTAGCAGGTCTTGACTTCATACATCATAAAACAACAAAGTGAAATGCTTTTTGCATGACTCATGTTGTCTTCTGCTCTTCTTCCGTAGCCCGGCAGCAGCGGGTGGATCCCAGAACACAAGAACGCTTCTCCATGTGAACGAAACTCCTGTGTCTGTCCATCGCTTTCTGCATATGGAAGAAGGAGAGGAGACACCTTTTTCCAACACTGATGGAGCAGAGACTCACACCATCAGTCATAATTTGAGATGAGATGTTTGGAAGTGTGTGGGCAGCATGTGGGAAATCGGAATGGCCTTGACAAGACATACATTTCAGACAGAGAAAATGCAGATCGGAGATTAGAAACATTACTTTTTGGAATAACAGCTCCCATATTTCCCCAACCAGCATATCTGACTAGAGGATTTGGGGAGTTCTAGTCTTTAAAAAGGAATGTTTTCAACCTCTAGCATATATCTAGTGCTTGATTTACACATAAGACAAGTAAGCTACAATCCAGAGATTCAGATTGTGAGAAGCCATTAAACAGATACTTACTTGCATTAAAAAACCAAACCAAACCAAATACAAACCAGCCCTGGAAGAAAAAAATTTACTATACATTTTTGGTAATTCAATGTTATGGTGCCCCTTAAACTCGACACAGTGAATGGCTTCAGCATTTTGAGATTTGGCCCTCCATAAATTCTGGCTCTTTTCTGGTGGGTTCTCAATCTTAGGTCCCCAGATATTCTTAGGCTAAAACTCCCAGAAGCCTTTACTACTAGCTGTGCTGGCCAGGGTTTTGGGGAGTTGTAGTCCAAGTACTTCTGGGGACCTAAGGATGGGAACCACCTTTCTTCTTCTGTCAGCACACTATTGTGCCTGTCCCTGTAAAAGTTCAAGTGGAAGTTGGCTTACACAAGGGTACCATCTCTTTTCCCCCTGGCATTTGCAGCTCCCTCTGTTCCTTCCAAATAGGTTGCAGGAGGTTCCACAACTCTTAAGAGGAGGTTTGGAGGGGATCCAAGAGGTTGTTGGGTGTTGGAAGAAACCATGCTTATTTTATTGATGGAAACAGGCATGTGAGTGCAACAGCTGTTGAATTTCACCCTTGGGCAACTTCAGTTCAGAGAATATGCTGACATCTCACTTATGTGTAGTTCAAACATGTGATGAAGGGGGATAGGCTAGCTTTTCCTACAGGAGCCTCGTGTCACAGTGGGTAAATCCCTGCACTGCAGGTAAAACTGTGTTCATGACCTGGGGTTCAATCCCAGGTAGCAGGCTCATGGTTGACTCAGCCTTCCATCCTTTCGAGGTCAGTAAATTGAGTACCCAGCTTTGGGGGGGGCAATGTGTAGCCTGCATACTGTAATTAAAAACTGTAAACCGCCCAGAGACTACTTGAAGTGGTATGGGACAGTATATAAGCAGAACACTTTACTTTTGCTATCTCTTCCCCATTTTCAGTTCCATTTTTATTCTATAATGCATGGAGAGCAACAGTGTGACTGTTGCCTGTGGAGGTGCTGCACTGTATAGAAACCCTGGTTCTTTTTGGTGTTCTCACTTATACAGAGGCTCTTCAGTGATGGCACAGCATTTTTTTAAGACTTGCCACTCTCTGTACATTGACAGCAACTGAAAACGGCAATACATTGGGCAGACCTAGATTGCTTGCTGCTTTTCACTTGATTAATCCACATGGGAAAAAGAATGTCTGAATAGCAGTAAATTCCCATCTTAATGTACATGACGTGCAGAGGGCACCAGGTAACTGCAGAAAACAGCAGCAACTTGAAATAAGCATGGAGGAAAGTTGAAGGAGACAATGAACATTATGGAGACAAAAATAATGGCTGCAAGATAACTAAATAAATTGAATGCTCATGATAAAGAAATCAAAATAGTTAAACATCAGTTTTCTATAGCTTGGTTCAGTGATCTGTCTGCAGCCAAGAAGGGTTTGGTGTTCCTGGTGTTCCTATTTCAAAGTGTGATGTTGGAAGACAATTTCACAGATACCACAGACCACCATAAAGACAAATAAGTGTGCTGTAGTTTGAATGAACTCTGAACTCTCATTGGAAGCCTAAGAGACAAAACTATGGTTATTGTAACTCCAAAATATTACAAGAATTATACAGTATATTAATTGTACACCTTATTCTGCTACTATATGTCTGAAGAAGTGGACGTGTCAACGAAAACTCACATTAAAAATATAATAGTCAGTCTTTAAGGTGCTGCATGTTTTTGTCCTTTATTTTGTTTCGTTTTGATTTTTGCCTGGAATACAAGAAGACAAGACTCGGTGAAAAGCAATAATGTTGCAAAAAGGAAACTAGTTGGGAAAGAAAGAGGCTGAATACAAAATTGGTTGGGCTCAGTACATGAAGCCATGACTTTGAGTTTGCATAACCTCAAAGAGAGTCGAGCAGGGCTACTAATCATATGACCTTCTAAAGATCATTTGTTCATAACATTCCTGTTAGATGTGAAGGAGCCTTCTCTAGCCTGGAGAGCCTGTGATAATATCTCCTGTAAACCCATACTAACCAGGCCAATGGCAAATGCTCATGGATAGCCCACAGGCACCATGTGCAGGAAGGCTGTTTAAACAAGGCTGGCAAAAATCTCAGTACCACTTCATACTGCAGGTATATGCCTGATCTATCCAAACATTCCTAAAAATATGGATGCCCCTTCAGTCAAGGGAATGGATCCATGGACAAGTGGCTTGTTTAGCCTTCTTCCTCAAAGCTAGTTTCCTTTCAGTAGTGTGAGTTTGTTTTAAATATATGTATATTATTGTGGTAGTGATGCTTTTGTTGAATTTTATGAAAGATGAGGTAAAACAAAGAGACACCAGACAAGCTTTCATGTGCTGTACAAAGCAGCATAGCTCAGTCACAAATTTACTATCTCAGTGGGAAGTGGGCACACATTAAGGGGGAAAGTAGGAATTGCAGAACATATGGTATTTTTTTCTGTCATCCTAAAATCCCAGGGATTTTGTACAGATAAGATGGGGGCTGGAGAGCCAAGACTTCTGTCTTAAGTTCCCTAGAGGAAAAGCAGAATATAGGTGTAATTAGACATGGGCACGACCAGAAAAAATGACGTTTCGAGTTTTCGTTTGTCGGACCGGGTCTGTTTCAGGTCGTTTCCATTTGTCGTGAAATTTTTCAAAAGTTTGTCGTTTCCATTTGTCATTTGTCATTTCCACCACTTTTTTGGCCGGGAGTCGGGTTTTTTAAAAAAAACTTTTAAAAACTTTTTCTGTGCTTCACATCGTGCGATTGCCGCGATGCCACAAACGGAAACGAAAAACCCGACCAAATTTTTCTTTTTTCCGACCATGGCTTAATTTTTACTTTTCCATTATGTAAGTTAACCAAAAACGAAACGACTGATGCCCATGTCTAGGTGTAATCTACACACAATATTCTACCAAATAAAAAGTAAAGTATACTATCCTCATGGTTTTTTAAAAAACAGTATTAAAATATTTAGCCACATAAAGATCAAATTGTGAGGGCTGCGACTTGGGTCATCCAGGTTCAGATCCCAGTTGACCCATGAGGTTGAGTGACCTTAGGCCAGTTACTCTCTTTTTCATGGGGATGTTGTGGGGTACAATCGAGAAGTATAAAGCCATACATCTAAACTCACTTTTTCTCTTAGTCAAGACAAACATTCCACAAAAATCTAGTGTGAAGTTTGACAATCTAATGAAGACCAGAGGAGGAGAACGTTGCATAAGGCAATTCATCCAGTGTGTTAAGACGCCTCGTGAGGAGTCTCATGGCACAGTGGTTCAACTGCTGTGCTGCAGCCACATCTGTGCTCATGACCCGGGGTTCAATCCCAGGTAGCTTTGCCCAAGGATGACTTGGCATTCTATCCTTCTGAGGTCAGTAAAACAAATATCCAGCTCAGGGGTCCTCAACCTAAGGCCTGGGGGCCGGATGCGCCCCCCCAGGGTCCTGAACCCAGCCCCCAGAACCAATTGCAGACCCCTCACCTACCCCCTGCTTTGCAAGCAAGCCAGACTCCGCAGCTGCTTCTATTGCTGAAGTGGGCTATGTCGTTTCCCCCATTCCTTCCACCAACCGCCCAGATGATTGGCATGCTAGCTAGTGGACCAGTTCAAAGTGGGAGAGCCACGGCAAGGTCTCCTGCCCCCCGCCGCCCAGATGGTCGAGACACTGGCTGCAGCCAAGCGGGGCAATTTAAAATGTCGGCCTTTTGGAGGGGGGGACTGGTCTGGCCCCCAGTGGTGTCTGGGGGGTAGTGGACCGGCCCGCTGTTTGAAAACTTTGAGGACCCCTGATCCAGCTCATGGGGGAGCAATGTGTAGCGCCTGCATAATTAAACTGCAAACCACCCAGAGAGTGCTATGGATGGTAGATAACCTGCACATTTTACAATATGTGTTTTGCTCAAGGAAGTGACCTGGGGAAAACTTTGAGGAATAAATTTTGAAGGAAATGCTTTAAGGAATAGAATTTTACTCCAATGCCGAAATGATTTGTGGCTGGGTGGGGCAGTTGTTCTGATTCTGTCATGACATACATTGCCAGAGGGTCAAGAATGGATGCACACCTCCCTGAAAATAAACTACTCATGCCCTGAGAATGACCTCTTTCTGGCCTGGGCTTATCAAGAAGTGCAAATCACAATAGATAACATTGTCCACTTATCTCCTCCAGTATTATTTCCACACTTTCCCTAAAGATATCCATTTATGTTATGTGTGCCTTATTTTTTGTATAAAATGCACACGTTTTTCTGATGTTGTTTCTTATGCATGTTTCTTGTCATCTAAAACACATCTGTACATGTTTTCCAAACATATGCATGTTTAGTAGTGCATATTTTTAAGCATACATGTTTTTTTCTTCAACAAATGTATCAAAAGGTTTGGAAATGTATAGATTTTTGTGGCAACTAACTCCACCACACTGATGCCACAAGGTCCAGTTTCCATAAAAGCATCAGCAAAACTCACTTTCCACAGAGGTATCTGCATGTAACATTCTGCAAACCTTTGCAAAGCAAAACAGAAATTAGATCAGGGGTGTCCAAACTTTGGCCCTCCAGATGTTTTGGACCACAACTCCCAGAATTCCAAGCCTGTATTGCCAATGACAAAGTATTGTAGGAGTTGTGGTCCAAAACATCTGGAGGTCTGAAGTTTGGACACCACTGAATTAGACCCTAAAAATTCATGTTGATAACTTAAAAATCTCTCAACCAGAAGATTTACTCTTAAGTTCTAGCACAACACAGATAAATAACAGCATACATACTACATCTGGCTATGTACCAGGACAAGAAAAACACCATATAAATACAATATGTAATACAGATCAACTTACATGTCAAATAGCTGCCTGACACCGAGGACAGTCATAATCCTCTGCAATGAAGCCTCCCTTCAGTCGTCATTATAGTTTGGCAGCTGTGCCCCCTTCTGTTGTTTTCTTTCACTCTCCTTGGGCAGAAAGTTACCAGTTTCCCAAATCTATTGCGACTAGAGATGGGCACGACTAGGGAAAATGACGTTTTCGAGTTGTCGTGTGTCGGAGGCAGTCCGTTTCGGCTCGTTTCCGTTTTTCGCGAAATTTCGCAAAAATTAGTCGGTTCGTTTTTTTCGTTGTCGTTAGTACTGGTTTGGGGGGTAGCGGGCTCCTGGAGGGAGCTGCAGGAGTCAGCCAGAGCCACAAGTGACGGAATGGCAGACTCTTTGCACCAGCTGTGTCTCACGTACTTGCATGTAGTGCAATGCAAGTAGATCTGGCTTAGGGTTAAGACGGGTTAGCGCAAGGGCTAGGGTTAGGCTAGTTACGGGTGAGGTTAGGGTGAGTATTGGGGTGCACCTCTGGGTGCCTCTCTGACCCACTTAGAAGGACAGTGTACTGGCGTATGGGTTAGGCTTAGGCTTAGGGTTTGGGCTACGATTAGTGGGCTGTTTATGCCCGATTGGCACATCCCAGAAGTCTCTGTGGTCAACCTGGCCAAGTGGCCATGCAATTGGTGGAAACTTTGCATGGTCCACTCCCATGGGCGAGCCCATCATTGCAAATGTGCAGGTGTAAAAAAAAAAAAATAATAAAATAAAATAAAATAAAATAAAATCAACGGAGACTTTTTTTTGCAAGAAAAACCCACTGCTGCTATTGTAAAAATTCAAGCATTTAAAATAGCTAATTTTTGCATGTTTCTGTGGTGCTTTGGTGGGGTTTTGGGCAACGATTTCAAAAAAAATATTGCAGTTGCCATTTTGAATCCCCCGCACTGCATGGCAAATGGATGCGCCCTCCCAGCCTGGTACAGTCAGCAAAACCTGGCCATGCGATTGGTGGAATGGCTCCAAAACTTTGCATGGTCCACTCCCATGGGCGGGCCCATCATTGCGAATGCGCAGGTGTAAAAAAATAAAATAAAATAAAATAAAATAAAATCAACAGAGACTTTTTTTTGCAAGAAAAACCCACTGCTGCTACTGTAAAAATTCAAGCATTTAAAATAGCTAATTTTCGCATGTTTCTGTGGTGCTTTGGTGGGGTTTTGGGCAACAATTTCAAAAAAAAATTGCGGTCGCCATTTTGGATCCCCCGCACTGCATGGCAAATGGATGTGCCCTCCCAGCCTGGTACCAGCAGCGCAGCAGTAGCAATAGCCAAGGAGAGGGGGGTGGGGAACCCCCCCAAATAAAACACCCTTCTGGCCTGGTAGGTGCCCTCAGACAGTTTTCGCCTACTTTTAGGGCCGGGAATCGGGTTTTTTTTTTTTACTTTTAAAAACTTTTTTTCTGTGCCGCTTGGCATTGCCCGATCGCCGCGATGCAAGTAACGAGCACAACAAATCAGACCAAATTGTTTGTTCGTCGGTTCGAGCTCGAATTCTGGCGGAATAATTCCCGTTACCATTTCCGTAGAGTAACGGATACGAGTAACGGAAACAGAAACGGGAATACCGCTAAGTCGTGCCCATCTCTAATTGCGACTTTACACAGAACACAGGAAAATCAGCATTATGGACCATGTGGAAAGCGTTCCCTGATACTGGAGGCTTTTTAATTCAGAGTCATCCTTCATGAGGAAAATGACAGAAATAATTGAGGGAGGAACAGTGCACTCTTATCCTTACATTCTTAGGTTTCGCTTTTGTGGAATACCTGAATAGACCTAGAGTGTGTTCCAAACCTAACATAATATCCATTAAAATGCAGGGAAATAATTGGAAACACCTTTCTCTTACATTATTTTTAAATCATGCTGCAAATCTTCGCAAGTTCACTGATATGAGAAACATTTTGCATGTGTAGTAGTACCGTAGATTGTGGTTGTGGCCATTTTGGAAAAGAGGTCCACTGACTTACCTCACTTGCTCTGTTGATTTTTCACCCATTCCAAGTCATGACTTTGTATGTAATCCAACAAGAAGTGTCACAATCCTGTGACATTCCTATTACCCCAAGTTTACCAGAGGGAGATAATGGAGGAAGATCATTTTAGTTTTGAATGTTTATCCGTTAATAATGTAACATAGCGCATGTAGATATTTGTTAAGTCAGTCATTTGTATCATGAACCAGACAATTGCAGGGCAAACAATTGGAACTTTGTGACTGATTACCATGTGATTTATAAGCAAGGCTGTTTGTACTGATAAAGAAAGATGCTTTTCTTTCTTTTCCTTCCAGTTAGTAGTCTAATGTATCATAGTTTTCCAACTCAAGTAATACTTAGGAATCTGAAATGTAAAATATGGAGTTACCCAGTTAAGATCTGTAATGAAACATGATTTTCTTTGATGGCTTTACGTATATGATTGACAATGATAACCCTGCCCTACTTAATAAGATTGTTGCAAGCATTACCAAGATATTCAATGTAAGCACAGCAATCAGGTGTAAAGGCCTTGAGTATTGTAACTGTGCAGTGTGTCCTTTTAAAAGACATATTAATTGGATGAAGTCTTCTTGTTGTATCATGTGCCACCTAAGGCTCATGACATCAGTAACAATGATTTTTCAGAAATTGAACATTTCTTACTTTTCTATCAAAGCTCCCAAACAATTCCTTTCCTCATTGGGAGGATGGGAGTGGGAAGTCTTTAATGACTAAAAACCACCATAACCAGGATGACTTTACCATTGCTGCTGATGGCATCCTCAGTGGCATCCTTACACGGTGTAAGTTACAGCAACAGGATTTCAGCCATTATATTTACTGCCACAGGTAGTGGGAGGAGTTGTTCCCCATCTTCCCTGAATCCAGCACAGCCGCATCAGACAGGAAGCTTACAGGCTCGGTAAAATCAAAATCCATTGCATCATCCAGAAGGGAGATAGTGAGTACCTTCCAGGGAGATCATGGTGATGAGTGACAGAGAAGTCTTGTGGGGTGGGTGAGGGGGAACCAGGAGGGCTTGTGAAATTCATGGAACTCCAACTTGGACAAGGATCAGATGCCCTTGGGAGCCTTCTGGTGCCCCCCCCCCAAGAACCCATATGTGCGCATCTAAAGGGTTGAGGCAGAGGGGTTGGTGTAAATTGCCCCTACTCCCCATCCCCAGCTTATATGGCAGGGTGGACAACTTCTGGGTCCCATTTTTCAGTTTGCAGGATTCTATAGCAGCTATATTCATTCCTTCTTCTTTAAATAAACAACAACAACAAAACATTTTGAAGACCATTTAGAGTTGGGTGAAAATCACCCAGAATCCTCCTGGAATGATTTCTCTATTTTTGAGGGGGACAAAAATAGCCAGGAGGCCCAATGTACCCCTGTTTTATCCAGTTCTAATAGTGGATGGTTGAGTGTTTTAGGCATCTGGCTGCAGAGGCATCTGGCTTGCAGAGGCAGAGATTTGGAGTTCAATGCCCCATTGTGCATCCTTGATAAAGGTTGGGCTCAATGATCCATAGGGTCTCTTCCAGCTCTGCCATTATTATTATTATTATTATTATTATTATTATTATTATTATTATTATTATTATTATTATTATTATTATTATTATTATTATTATTATTATGTGTGATGTGGCGGCCAGAAAAGTCAAAGTGATTCTTGGTTGCATCAACAGAACCATAGTGCTTGGATCAAGTGATAGTACCCCTCTATTCTGCTCTGGTCAGACCCCACCTGGAGTACTGTGTCCAGTTCTGTGTGCCTCACTTTAAAAAGGATGTTGAGCGGGTACAGAGGAGGGCAACCAGGATGATTGAGGGCTTGGAAGAAATGTCTTACGAGGAATGTCTTAGGGAACTGGGGATGATTAGCCTTTCAAAAAGAAGACTGAGAAGGGATATAATAGCTATGTTTAAATATTTGAAAGGATGTCATACTGAAGAGGGAACAGGTTTGTTTTTCATGGCTTCGGAGATTAGGACTCGGGGCAGTGGTTTCAAACTACAGGAAAAGAGATTCCATTTGAACCTTAGGAAGAACTTCATGACAGTTAGAGCTGTTCGGCAGTGGAATATGCTGCCATGGAGGGTGGTGAACTGTCCTTCTTTGGAGGTTTTTAAGCAGAGGCTGGATGGCCACCTGTCGGAAATACTGTGATGGGGTTCCTGTATGGCAGGGGGTTTGACTGGATGGTCCTTGAGGTCTCTTCCAACTCTACGATTCTATGATTCTAAGATTAATAAGATATGTTAAGGAAGAGCAATATTGTTACTTTGTCCCATTAAAGCGTGCTCCTTAGCTTGATTTGGGCATGCATGATTTGCAGGCTTGTAACATAACTTCTGGATTTTTTTTTTTGGCAGATCTCACTTGAATTTTCAAGTATTCCTAAAATATTTGCAATGACATGAATAACTAGCATACCAGAGAGTAAGTGTCCAAAGGTAATGAGGAAATGATTAGCCAACATATTAACAATTGTCTAAACAGATGTGGTCCACTGTAGGGAGAGATAGAGAAAATGTTCATAAATGCAAACCCAAGAGAATTGGCTGACCATTTTTATTTGTCAATTGCTGGGCTACTTTCCTTTATTTTCCAAGGTACAACCTTAGTTGCTTCACAGAAGATATAGACTGAATTGGGACTGAACACAAGGTATGGCAGATGTGATGTATTGGGGGGAGGGCAGTAATATCCTCTTTAGCTTGGACAGAAGACCCCACTTCTGCCACTTGCTAGTCTTTTGTGCTCAAGCGATTTTCACCAGCATTGGTTCAGGCTGCCTCCTTGTGGCCAACATTATCTGCAATTACACCCAGGCAGTAAGCTACTTTGCTTCTCATGTTTCCGTTTCTTAAGTAGAATCCACAAATTAGTTACTACAACTGAAATGATGAATGATACATGGAGCCATATTCGGAAATGGCCCATAATCTGCAAATACCCACTAAGGACACAGAGTGAATTACAAAGGGTAATTCAAAGGGTCATAGAAAAATGATGCTTTCCCTCCCCTACCCCCAATGTTTATGACATGATAGAAGATTACTTGGCCCAATGATAGCCAACTACAGTCACCCTCCCGCCATTTCGTGGTTCAGGTGCTGCGGTCCCTGCTACATCGCAGGATTGCGGTACCTGCACTGCAGGGGGCGGGGGGCCATCTGGTCGCTCCATGCGCTACCCCCTGCACCTCCGAGAAGCCTGGGGGGACGGGGGCGGTGGGGGCAATAGCGTCGCTCTCCATCGCCCCCCCTGGTGATACCACGCGGAAGGGCTGCGGGGAGGGCTGGCATCCCTCTCCGCCCCCCCCGGGTGCCTCCGGAGGGCCTCAGAGCTGCGCGGGAGGCCTGCAGGGACGGACGGCGTCCCTCTCCGCAACCCTCCTGAGCACCTCCGGAGCGCCTCGGAACCGCGTGGGAGGCCTGCGGGGATGGATGGCATCCCTCTCCACAACCCTCCCAGGCGCCTCCGAAGTGCCTCGGAGCTGCACAGAAGGGCTGCGGGGATGGACGCTGTCCCTCTCTATCACCCACCTGGGTGCCTCCGGAGTGCCTCGGAGCCACGCGGGGGGTGCGGCGGGGGCGATCAGATCGCTCCACGCCGCTCCCAAGCTCCTCCAAGGCTTTTAGGAAAGGCGCGGGATCGCCCCCCGCCCCCTCACCCGCTTCCGCATATCGCAGATTTTTGTGGATCGCGGATGGGATGGGTCCCTAACCCCTGCAATCGGCGGGGGGTTACTGTACCATGTTTGTTTTCAGTGGGGGAAAAGCTGTTCTTCAGTCTTCTTGATTAACAATTCTGTGATTGATTATATTACCGCATTGGGTGTCCCATCGCTGCAAGCTTGATTGGAATCCTACTCAACAGAGGACAATGAATGCTGCTCTAATATCAAACTGGCTATTTCAACTCATCTCATGGAGTAGGTTCCCCATGGCCAAAAGTGAAATGATTCATGAAATGAGGCACATTTCACATCACAGACTATCCCCACCCTCCTGCCACCCACTCCTTTTTTCCTCAATAGCTACAGGACCGCGCTAAGAAAAAGCAAAAGCAAAACACAGCCATTTTGTCCAGTTACACCTGTTACACTGCAGTGCTCGGCTAACACATTCTAAATGAGTGTGACCATTACACTTACACATTCCCCCTACTAGCAGCACTGGTATTTACTTTTCCCCAGTGGTGGTTTTCCCGACACCTGGCACATTACTACTCTCAGCCAACCATTACGAGATGATGTGACTCATGCTTTTAAGGGTAGTGTTTGGAAAATGAAAGATTCTCGAGGTGTTTGTATGTTAAGCTGCCGGGCAATGTTCCCTCTGAGCCATGCAGCTACGCAGTGTTGCATGGGTGCCACACAGCCACAGTCAGCACTGCTGCTACCTGGCTCTAGTCATGGCTGGAACTTTATGTGGGTGGGTGGGGGCAGCGCCTCCTCCCAGTATAAGCGGAAACTTAAGAGGGAATGCTGCCTGCTGGGCCAATATCAGCATATATTTCCTTGTATAAGCGCTTTCCTCCACCTCCGTTTTGGTTTCCAGCAATTGATTCAGTTTTGCCTGTCCCAGAGGATCCTAACAAGTCTGTTCACAGTTTGGTGTATTCTTTCCAGTGACAGTTAGTAGCTGTACATCTGTTGTTGCTGTTGTTGTTGTTGCTGCTGCTGCTGCTGCTGCTCAGTCTGAACCTGCGGCTGCCCCGTTGGCTCTTGCGCCGGCTGGGCCTGAGTCTGGAGGACATCAGTTTGAGGCACCGCCCTCCACGCTAAGGGATGCGGTTCTGTTATCTGGCTCCCTAAGGGAGCAATGGAGTTCACCAGAGTCGTCAGGTTGATGAAATGGGCGACCGACTGAGGGTTTGTCGGCTCAGGCTGTGGCTGTATCTGGATGTCATTTTGGCGGTTACCGTGTAACATGGCTGAGCCAGTGACTGTGTCAAATGTCACGGTCAGAATGGAATTGTCTAGCTGTAACTGGCGTTCAGGCGTGGCAAGGTGGCCTACAGCCACCGGTTGCAAATTTGTAAACTGGGTTCCAGCTGACGTCGTGATGGGAGTCACACTAATATTGGTCAGGCCAACAGAACTGGAAGGGGCTGTGACACTGGGGTCCCCAAGGGTCACCACCACCTGAAGAGGGAGGGGAAGAGAGAACAGAGAATTATGTCTGGCATGCACATGTATGCAATTATCAAACCAACCACTGGAGAGGAAATGGGCAACTTGTGGTCCTACAGGCATTAGCCCCATCGTTGGTTATGCCAGCTGGTGCTGACAGTACAAGAAATATGTGTTCTGAATGATAATCTTTGGTTTTTTCCCATGTGGAAAACAACTGGTATACCAAATGGAAGGAGGAAACTCAAAACCTATAACCCAGCAGTGTCACCTGCACCTATGTTATACAAAAGACTGAGATAAACATAAACATAGGCCTTCCATCTGACATTTGCCCAAAATACACTGTCATTTTTCCAGAGTTCAAAGCATCTGTTGATGAAGCCATGCCTTTCATTGATTTACTCGCACACTGGGATGAATTTACAAGGGAGCAGCTCACCTTTGTTGATGGTCCAGGTGATGCACTCTGTCAAAAAACTGAAGACTATACTCTTACTGATGAGAAATGGTCTGGACTGCGGAGACATGACTGCGGTGTCCAGTCCGGCCATCATTATTCATTTAGGCTCCCTTGTCCCATTTCCAAACTTCTTTTGGAATGTTCAACATGTTTCTCTAATACAGAGTCATTTGGACTCTGTGCAGTCACAAAAACATTATATGCACTATAGACATCTCAAAGTTAACTACTGTGTAGGTAAGATAGTGATGTTATAAATCTGAAATAGCTAGCCAGTCTAGTTTAAGAAACAATAAATAAATAAATAAATAAATAAATAAATAAATAAATAAATAAATAAACTTTTCTAAATTAATGACAGGGTTGCAGGATTAAATCATTGGCAGAACATGGCTAATGAATCAGCGTAAATCACAAAAAATATTGGGGTGAAGAAACTAAGGAGATACTAGAGATTAGCTTTCCCAAGCCCAATGACTTTCAGATGTGTTAGATTACAAAACCCATCATTCCAAGATAGTACAGCCAACTGGAACAGTAATGTAACACTTCCAAAAAGCATTAGATTGAAGACATACTTTTGATTGCCATACTGAAACACCCAGAGACAGTGCTAGGTTTTTTTGCGCCCTAGGCGAGGGGCGGGTGGGTGGGGTGGGCGGCGGGTGGGTGGGCGGGGCAGGAGGCGGCGGAGGGCAGCAGGGGCGGCGGCGTGCGGGGCGGATGGCAGGGCCCATGGGGGCGGGGGCGACGGACGGTGGTGGCCAGCGGTGGGGGCGGCAGGCGGCTGGCCAGCGCCCTCTCTCCATTTTGGCGCCCTAGGCCACTGCCTAGCCCAATGGCGGGCACCTAACCAAGGAAGGGGGAGGATCCCTTGATCTCTTAGGTTGGTAGCTGTGCTGCCTCCTATCCAATAATACAAATGGCTGCATTTTGAGGCTGGAATGTAATTAAAGCAAAGTCTGCCCCTCCTCCACTATAATACTGGAGCCATCAAAGAGGAGGTGATTTGCTTTTCACTCCATTAAATGCAAATAATGACTTCTCCTATGGAAGTGAATTTAGCTTGCGTAACAGAGGAACAATTGTTCTTCAAAGATTCCAGCAATTAAGGGCCTCTTTTTTCCAATCCCATACTTCATTTACTGTAATGACATTTCTCAAATTCTTACATGAAGCATTCTTAAACAAATCCTTCTCACTAATTAAAATATCTTTTAATCTCCACAGCATCTACAGCTCTGTTGCACCGTCACCTTCCTCTTCATTTCCTTTTGCAAATTTACCTGCTGGATGCTTTGCACCGCCGAATTGGTCTCGTCACCCACATTCCCTGCAAACTCCACATCTTTTTCTGTATATTCACTGAAGGCAGACTCCTCAGGCACGTGTTCTTCCTCCTCTTCACCAGACTTATGCTTTCGTTTGTGGCCTCGTCGGTGAACCTTCCCATGCTTGCCTTCGGAGAGCTCTCCCTGCTCCAGGGCTAGGTCTGGCTGCATGGACAGAGTTTTCCACAAAGCATAGCCGTCACTGATCTCCATCAACAGTTGCTTTCCTTTCACAAAAGAACTTCAAGGAGAACCTTTAGTGTGAAATTGTTAGCTTAACTTTATCTGTTAAGCTTGATTCTGTCTGTTTAGAACTTCATCAAAAGAATGGTTTTCTATTCTGCTGCCCATATTCAATTAGCACAACAAAGCTAGGAAGACCCTGTTATTGCTGACTACTGCTCCTGAGAGTAAAATGTTTATCTTAAATATGTTTGAGCTTATGTAGCAATGCTGAAGACATTTCTTCTCATGGCCTTCTGTTCACACTATTTTTATTTCTTCCCCCTGCCCCACCATTATCAATACAGTGGTACCTTGTATAAAGGAATTAATTCATTCCAAATGAAATTATGTTAAGCAAATTTTCCTTTATACACATTTCCCATAGGAATGCATTGAAAACAGAGTGATCCCATTTTTATGTTGTACAGATTCTCCCCATAGGCAATTATGTTAAGCAAATTTCCCCTGTCTCCAGAATTTTTATGTTGTACAAATTTTGTGTTATACAAACCATTTGTTATACAAGGGTCCACTGTATATAATTGCCAACAGGGGAGAGCACTTCAGCAATCTAGTAATGTGGGCCCCAGTCCAAGAAATCTTATGACAGAAAAAAAAATCTGTTGATCTTTAAGAGCTACACAATTCTTCTTGTGGCTTTCATGCAAATGAATTCCATACATATCCCATGAAGTGTTGTAATGGACCTTCCCTTTAAGACTGTGCAGAAGTGGACTGGGGCTGTGCAGCTGAACCAGTGTTGCTTCCCATTTGCTTCTGATCACAGCTGAAGCCCCATGTACATGGGGTGGGCCCCCCAATCCCATGCTAGTGGAAAATTAAAGGGAACGTTGGGTGTGACTGCATTCTAAGCCTCTGGGAATCATGAATGACATTCACAACAAAAGCCCTCTCCATTTAAAACCATTTGACTGAATGTACAATTTGTAACACATTTTTATTATTACTTAAAATAGCTATTGATCAGTAAAATGGTATTCCAGTAGCAGGCATCTTGTTCTGCACAAAAATGACCACTTGTTTTTGTTTTCTATTGTACTCCCAAGAGTTTATCTTTGCACAAGAACTGGAAGAACTCTAATCACATGAATGGTCACTGTGTAATGGGACATACTTTGTCTACCTCTTGCATGTGCTACATGGCAACATTCATAGTATATAATAGAAATAGGAGGCTAAAAAAATTATGGTTTGGCTTCATCTCCATCTTACCTGCACAATCCCTATAGAAGAAGCATCAACCGTGGTGGTCTCAGAGAGTTGCTCCAAGTCATCAATCCTAACGGAAAGCACCTGGAAATAAATACTTACATTAATGAGAAACGTATCAAGGAGTACAACAGTGAACAATCCTCCAAGGTTGTTGTATACTGATTTCTCTGCCCGACTTGCAACATAAGAAGATGGCACAATGAATAACAGTATAGTACTGTTACATTGCTTCTCAGTCACGGGTACGGGGGATATTCTTGCTGGGTATCATTACAGGTTTGCTGTAAAACTCTCCAAAACTTCAAGGATGGTGGTGGGCCATGGTTTAACAGGCTGTGAAGGTTTCATGATGGTTGCTGTCTTGAATGTACTATTTACTTTTTTAATATTTTAAAAGCTTTCTATATGTTTTAAAATACTGAATCGTTTGGTGTTGCTTTTATCACTGTACCCTGCCCAGAGATAAGATAAAAGGTGGAAAATAAAATAAAATATTAGTTTGCCACCAAACTCACCTCTGGGTGTTTCCGTCTCATATGACGACTCATGGAAGCTCTGGTAGAAACCTTCGTTCCACAGAGCTGACAGCTCTGGGCTTCTACCTTATCATGTGTCAGCTGAATGTGCTTCTGCAGCATGTAATCTGTCACATACTTTTTATCACACACTGAACATGTCCACTGTTTCCCCACTAGCAGGGATCAAAAGAACAAATATAGTATTAGTTTTTAGGTAACCGATCTTAATAATACATTTTGGGTACTTCAAACGTAGCAATTTCTATGGTGCAGGGCCTGAAGGTACTGAGTTGTGTCTGTACATATAGGAAAGATTTATTTACTGGCTGAAATGGACAGGAATAATGTAAAGGAGAGTCAGTGATGAGGAAGGTGAGTTCTGTGGAAGCATGACCCTTGGAAACCTGGAGATCCCACCATCAAACTGACTCTGCCATGTGAGATCAGCAGAATGATAGGATTCGGACCATCACATTAACTTGGGCAAGCAATTTAGAGCTTGGGTAGAGGAACATATGGGCCAGTATTTCACCTCAATATCCTCTCCAGTGGTCAAAGTGTCTCACATGAGTTGGCATGGAAGAGATTTTGATTGGTCTTCAAATAGGCAAAACAGCCAAGATTCTCGTGAAAAATATCTGGACTATTACACAATGTTTGTTCAAGTTTATTTGGGCCCAAGCCAGAGACGGACGACATGTGGCCTTCAATGTTCTTCTGTGGCCCCTGGCCATGACCGTTTCTGGACAAAGAAGCCATGGGGCCCTGTCCGTGAGGAGAATGAAAGGCCTCCTGTTCTCTGGCAGGAGACACTGAAAGCCATGTTTAAGCTACCTAAGAGAGGAACCAGAGGGTGGTGACAGGGGCATCTTTGGCTGTTTTGTCCCACACCTTCCCGGGTTTCTCCCTTGTGAAAAAAAAAAGAGCTGAGACAGGAACCACAGAAGAGCAAATTAAAAAGCAGAAGACCTCTGGAGCCAGGAAGAAATAAGTGATGCCAGGGAACTGAAGGCTTCCAGAGACCTAAGGAAGCAATATGATACTCAATTGCATCCTGTGCTGTGCATTGATATTTAAAATAATAAGTTGCTTACCAATACGGAGATGTTTGCATTAATTGTGAATGGCCAGTGTGGTGACTGGACATATATGTGGACTTACCCATATTTCCCCATCTATAAGATGCCCCCATGTTTAAGACAATCCCCACTTTTCTAACCCAAAATTACAGGTTCTCGCCTCATCTTACTTCCGTATATAAGATAATCCCCAATTTTTAGTCTAACAATTTTAGGAAAAAATATAGTCTTATACTACTGTACTTTCTTGCTCAGTTTTTGCATTTTGTTTTC
This sequence comes from Phrynocephalus forsythii, assembly GCA_029282475.1. Classification (NCBI taxonomy): domain Eukaryota; kingdom Metazoa; phylum Chordata; class Lepidosauria; order Squamata; family Agamidae; genus Phrynocephalus; species Phrynocephalus forsythii. The sequence continues at coordinate 76,843,209 of JAPFRF010000010.1, forward strand.
TCTCATTGCAGCACTTAAAATCCTCACATTCCCTTTGCCCAAGCTTATATGTATTTGTTAGTTTAGGATCCCATTTTATGCACCTGATGAAATAGACACTACACAGTAAAGATTATGCCACAATAAACGTGCCTGTCTTTGCAGTGCTGCAAAACCTTGATGCTGTTCTTACTGCAAAACCCAACCCAACAATTCCTTTGGAAATTGTTTTAATTTCTGTGTTTTATAAAAGTTTCAAAATTGGAAATATTTGGTTGGTACCTTATTTGGTGTACAGTATTTCAAGAAACTTGCACATCTAAGGTTCCTCATCAAAGTTATCTATACCACATATATATACATATAGCCAAAGCATATAATGTGAGACAGCTTCATGAAATATACGAAACACTACATATAAGTACAGTGGACCCTCGTATAACAAGTGGTTTGTTTAATAGAAAATCCGCTTAAAGGAAAAAAATTACAGAGATAGGGGGAAATCACTTAACAATCGCCTATGGTGCAAATCCATACTACAGAAAAACTATTGCGATTAGGGATTAATCCTTTTTCAATGCATTCCTATGGGAAATTTGTACAATAAAAATTTTGCTTAACAGAATTTCATTTGGAATGAATTAATTCCTTTATGCAAGGTTCTACCTTGAGTTATCAACCAGACCTATTTCAATTCTGAATCTCCTTTGTAACACAGAAATTAAATTAAGAAGTGGGCATTCTGTGTGTGACCAGGAATGCTGTGCAGCTGCACAACCTGAAATCTTAACTTTTATTTTTGTAAAATAAAACATGCTTTGAGCGCAAAAGATATACAGGTCCGTTTATGCATTTACCTGTATGAATAAGTTTATGGGTCTCCATGGTGTTCCTTTCACTGAAGGTCTTCCCACAGAGCTCACACATGAAATCTTTGATTCCTGCTAATTAGATACAATATTAAGCACTAAAATGATAATATTACCTGGTGGGAAATGCACCTTAACCTATCCCTCATGTGTTGGAGAAATTTTGGAAGCAAGGGCACACTAGAACATATGTGCATCTCTGCCCCGAAGCAGAAACATATTGGCAGGAATTAATTAATCGGACAGAAACCCTGACAATTCATGGGCCAATTATAAATGCAACTTTATTATTATTTTCAACATTTACCAGAGGAAAATGAAAAACTATCTAATTCTGAAGATTTGCCAGTATAAAAATGCATGAACAGAATTTGGCAAATGGTCCTGATGCAAAAGAAATATATCAAAATATATCAAAGGGAAATAAAACAAGATGCATTTATGAAAACTTGGCAACCTTTATTAACATATAGGTCTTGGGGTGGGAGAAGGATCTTGGGTTTTTTAAGACAGTCAGGGTTGGGTTGTTTTTTTTGTCAAAAAACCAAACCAAACCTGGGCAGTGGGAAATCCCAGAGGCCAGCCTAGGCACGATCTATCCGATCAGCATACTGGTTTGTGCAATGCAATGTTTTGTTTTCGTGCCTATCAAGAAAAAGGACACTGATCAGACAGAGAAGGCTTCACATTGGCTCTCGGAAGGGATTTCTCCCTCTCTCTACCTGTCTCCTAGGATCAGCTGATCCACGAGGGCATAAGGCAGAGAAGGAAGTCCAAACAAGGGACAAATTAAACGCAGAAAATTCATCCCTTCAAATCCGTTGGGGTCTCTGGAACTAACGAATATGAAGGGACACACATCATATGAATCAGCAATATTTGTTGATACATCTGATTCGGTTTTTAATTTGCCCCCCATCTCTAGTAATAATGTAAAAGGATTGTCGATTTAGAAAACGGAAAAGGAGTGAAAAAGAGAGACCAGTTCTCAGCACTGGTGCCTCCTGTGTGCGATTCCTTGCATTGTGACCTGGTGCCAATATTTGTATCTATCTGCTGATCTACCGAGGCTCCTCCAAGATGCTGACCTAGAAAAACACCCCTATGTAAAACAACAGGGCTTGAACCCTCTGCACGTCTTTGTTGGAATAACAGCTTTTGTTGTCAATCGCACTGGCACAAGGCTAGGCTATCAGGAGGAACTGTCATGCCCATTCTTGGAAAATTCTGTCTCACGCTATGCAAGGGCAACGTAGCTTCTGTCAGTGATCCTTACCTGTGTGCCTTTTGTAATGCTTAAGCATATTGACTTTCTGGGCAAATTTCCGATGGCATTCCATGCACTCATACTCCTTGATCCCTTTATGAAGCTTCATGTGGTGCCGCAATGCATGTTTTGTTTTCATGCCTACAAGGAAGAGAACTCAGCTTATCGTACACATTGTAAGGAAGCCCCTTCACCACCATTTAATCAAGCCACATAAGGTGGAAAGATTCCACATAAAAAAGATGAGTTGAATGAAAAGAAATAAATTATCTATTTAGTACAACCTGGCTTAAAGCACCTTTGAAAAACAGTTCGCAAATCAACAGCATCGTGAGATCCACGAAGGAAGGCAATAAAAGTTCTCTGAATAGGTCTGAAACAAGAAATCCGAAACTGAGTTGGGATGTTCAGCAACAAAATTGCAAATCAGGTGTGCAGAATTTTGCTCACTTAACCATTCCCTTTAAAAATGCAGCTTGAGCCTGAGAAGTATTTCACAGAGCTCACAGCAGCCTCGTGGAAGTCAATGGAAGCAGAAATTGATCGCAGAGGAGCAAGGGAGCAAAGGACCACCTGATTCTAATCATACTCCCGTGAGGAAGGAACATTCGGTTCTGTGGTCTAAAGCAAGCCAAACAACCTGCCTACTGCTGACAGGCATATAACAGACCAAACCGCTGTATAAAATGCAAGCAAAGCATTCCTAGTGTAGAGGCAAACCAGGAAGTAAAGGGAGTCAAGGCAGCCCGATCCGGCCCTGCCAAGGTTCTGAGTCTTTAATAATGTTTTATTCATGCACCTTTTAAAAACCCACAGAAGTGGAGAGTTTAAACTTTCTTGCGTGCAAGAGTGGTTTCCAATTAACTGTTTGAAAATGGATTCCACTCAAGGAAGTGGGACTTCCTTTGAAATGAATGCGAAGTGTTAAAAATGTTTAGTCTTCCTGTTTGTAATTGATTCTGATTCTGTTTAGCACTTCCATTTCTATATCTCGGCCTTCTTGGGTGATATCAATGGCTTCCTTTCCCCTTTTCAAGCTTACAAAAACCATGCTTCAGAGGCAATTACTTTCATCAACTGAGTTTCACAGCAGCGTACTTAAATCAGGTATTTCCGGTATTTCTCAGCTTTATCTGAGGCTACAACCATAGCGTTCCTGTTTTTTTTTTTAAAACTCTTCTTAGGGAGATGTTCATAGCCAATCAGTTAGACCCCACAGAATCCATTCACAGAGAAGCAAGGTAGATAAAGACCGCCTGGCTCTGAACACGCTCCTTCTATAGCCCAAGGTGTCCATGGACCTTTGGTATTAAGTGAATAACACACTACTTCTGCTTCTGCCCACACCCAATATTCCTGTTAGGAATCATCACCCACCAGGGTAGGTTTTGCCATCAGGTTTGATGCAAAGGTTGGGTCCCTCCCCCCCCCCCAAGCAAAGGGGGCTGTGTCTGCTCTTGAAAGCTGCCACTATAAGCAATTCTTCATCGATGTTTCGTCAATTATGTGGCTCCCTGGAAAGCACAGGAAGCCACTCCCTCCCATGGTGCCCTTGTCTCCTGGGACTTTTTTAAAACCAGGTGTGATCAAAGAGACAACTGTCTCTACATAGACCCTACCTCTGGCATGTCTCTCCTCCTCCATTGCCACTGCTCTCACCATCATCACTGCTCTTCCCAGTCACCCACCCTCACTTCCTTCTCCCCCATTTCCTCCTCCTTATTCTAGGGAAGCCGGGAGGGGAGCTGTGCTGTCTTCCCCTCCTGCAATCGTGATGTGGGAGCGACTGTACTTCCTGACAGTTCCTCCTATGGTGGTGAAGGGAATGCCTCCTTCTCTAGCATGCTGACTTGTTGTATGCATGCAAACACCCAAAATGTATTTATTTATTTATTTATTTATTTATTTATTTATTTATTTATTTATTTACCGCCCATCTTCCAGAGGAACTCCGGGCAGTTTACAGCAACAACAATAATAACAAACAAAATAATAGTAGGGGAAAAAAAGCAACAATAATAAAAAATGAAGGGGAAAAATCATCATAATAAACATAGTAATAAAACTACAATAAAATTCACTGTCAAGATGGCGGGACACACACACACACACACAAAATTAAAGTTAAGGGTTGCCAAACACCTCACAAAACAGCCAGGTCTTTAAGGCTTTTTTAAAGGCAGGCAGGGACTGTGCAAGGCACAACTCACTCGGGAGATGGTTCCAAAGCACAAGGCCAGCCACAGAGAAGGCTCAGTTGCATGTCACCGTTTTCCAAGCCTCCCTGGGCATGGCCACCCGAAATGAGAGCGCCCGCGACATTCTAGTAAGTTGGGCCTCAGCTGATCTCTGAGAGTGATAGGGAGGTCAAGGATGTGACATTAGGAGAAGCCATTTGCTTCAGGAAATATGACAGCTTGGGCATCCCTGTAACTAGCAGTGGCCAGCCTGCTACAACATTTCAGGTGCAGTTAAAGCATCCCTGATTTATCTGCACAAAAGACCAATTGAGAAACAAAATCATCAGTTCTATTGTATGTCCTCTTCTGATTATGCATACAAAAGACTACTGTAGAACTACTTTCAAATACAATGAATCAGATTCCAGCACACCAGAATCCTGTCCAGTAGGATAGAAATGTAAAATGCCCAATTCTGATAATGCACCAAGTAGCTTTCTGATAATAAATGAAGACACAATATTTGAAAGCAGTATTTTTTCACAATGTACTGTGGATTTTTAGGAATATAAAGGGCTGCCCATACCTTTACCACATTCTGCACACAAATATTCTCGGATATTATCATGGACTCTCATGTGTTCTTTTAACATGTCCTTCCTTGCAAACGATTTCCCACACTGTTCACAGGCATGACTTTTCACTCCTTTAAACCAATGGAAGCAAAGGAGACTGTTATTTGAGCAGACTGAAGAGAAACCATTACTCGTGTTCAGCCAAAATCACCAGAACCTATTTAGGCATTTTATACAGACATAATCCCTCCCACAGGCAAAATAAAGTGCTTTATGAGATGCGAACCAAGAAAGAAGCAGAGAAAAGCAGACGGGCATCTGTACCAATAGGAACGCCTCAATAGTTGTCCAAAATGATAAACTGCTGTGAGATAAAAATAAAAATTGTAACCAGCAAAATGGGAGAGAGAGGTGGAACACTGAAGCAGAGCAAATGAAGAGAACAATCTGGGCTACTACTGGAGATGCAACTCAGCACCTAAAGAATTGGCCAATAAATGCATCTAGAAAGACTAGATGTCCCACCCAATTAGAGGTCCAACTAATGAGGCTAGGGAAAAGAGACTCAATTTTTCTCACTTCTTCCAACCAAATGTGAGATAAAATTTTTTCTTTAACTTCTTCTCCCCATTCCAAGCTGTCCTCCTTGCCAAGACAAGAGTAAACATGGAAAGGGGGCCAGAAATGCATAAGGATCCACCCAGTGTTACCTGCACATTGCACAATGTTCATCAAAGTTTGGAGATGGCTGCACACTGTGCCTGTTTTTGTAACATCTACAAACAACAGCTAATGCTTTGTGAGAACACATCCTATCCTAAGAGAAACTTCTCTCTCATCCACCTATCCATCCCATGTGGAAAACAAGTTCCATGTTGGGCAAAATCTTCAGCACTACTATATCATTGTTGTTGTTGTTGTGTCGTTACAGTCATGACCGACTCTTCGTGACCCCATATCCATGGAGTTTTCTTGGCAAGAATACTGCAGTGGCTTGCCAGTTCCTACTCCAGGCGCCTACAGCACCTGGTATTCCTTGGAGGTCTCCCGTCCAAGTACTAACCAGGGCCGACCCTGCTTAGCTTCCGAAATCAGGCGAGATCGGATGTGCTTAGGGCATCTAGGCAGCTGCTACAACTATATCATTACCATTTCTTTTCCCAACAAGCCAAACTGAAATTCTGGCCTTAAAAAGCAGAAGGACAAGACGTTTGTTATGATAGAGAACAGTAATAAAGCAAGTCTACCTGTATGAATAAGTTTATGCCGTTCTAGATTTCCTATGCTGTTAAAAATCCTTCCACAGATTTCGCATGGATGGATATATCTAAAATAGGAAATAAAGATCAGCCAGTGACATCCTTTCCCTGGATTAATTTACAATCTATAAACTTATATGTGTACTTTTGGTAGAAAGGGGAAACCCTCTAATGAAACAGCTCCTTTAGAGAGTACCATGGTACTTTGGAATTAGGTAGAAAACTAATCTACATATCACCGGTCACAATCTACTGATGGTGTATCATTCTTCTGGCCATCTATCACACATTCAGACTTTCCTCAGTTATGCTCTTAGCTGCATGCCCAGCCACAGAGTGGGGGGGGGTGTCAGAGAAATATGAAAACTTCATACACAACATTCCTTATTCACGTGGCATTTTGCTATATTATTTTGGCTAATATTTTTGTCCATGTAAGTACAGCAGTACCTTGTATAAAGGAATTAATTTGTTCCAAATGAAATTATGTTAAACAAATTTTCCTTTATACAAATTCCCATAGGAATGCATTGAAAATTGAGTAATCCCATTTTTATGTTGTACGGATTTTCCCCATAGGTGATTATGTTAAGCAAATTTCCCCTATCTCCAGAATTTTTTATGTTGTACAGATTTTATGTTATACAAGCTGTTTGTTATACAAGGGTCCACTGTACTAGAATAGCTCCAGCCTGCACAGAGTTGTTGGACTCCCAGCATTCATCACCACTCAGTGTGCAAAGGTGAGAAGCTAGGGCACTATAGATTAACATCATCTGGGAAGTCCACATTTGGCCACCATGACCTAGAGCAGTGGTTCTCAGCCTTGGGGTCCTCAGATGATCTTGGACTAAAACTCCCAGAAGCCTCCACCATTAGCTGTGGAGCAGCAGATCAAGAAGATCCGTGTGGACCCAAGTTTGAGAACGGCTGACCTAGAACTCTTAAGAAAAAAACTTTCCTAAACCAGAATTTTCCCTTCTAGAGTCCCATAACATTATTCACAAATTATGATTGAATTAATATATGTAACCTGGTTATGGCAGATGCTGCTTCTCCCTGTCTTTCTCTCACACACGTTACCTGAAGTGTACAATTGTACTTCCACATTCTTGATACTTTCATTTAATGAAGAAAGAAACGCTTTTCAACTTCTTTTGCTGCCACCTGCCTTATTCATTTTATTATTCTTCAGGTCTGTACCCTCTCACCGGGGTGGGGTGGGGTTTGAACGAAAAGGTAACAATGGCTTCAGCCTCTAAAGCACATGGGCAAAATAACCCTCAATTATTTTTCCAAGGCAACTACACTTTTAATGAGCAAATTCTGTAACGATGACCCCACAACCACTGGTGTGTGATTAGGTTTCAAAACTGGGTGCGTATCCCCCTCCACTTTGTTTTAAAAGTGAAAATGAATTTGGTTTTTTGCTGCTGTGGCATTGCTAACATCCAGCAATGCTGTAGCAGGGGCGAGATTGTGGGGAAATGGGTGGGTGATGCATGAGTCTTTAAGTCAACGTTCGAGCTCATTGCTAGAAGTTGATCAGGCCTATGCGTTTTGATTCAATGAATTTCACTGTCCCTTCTTGAAAGCCCATCTCCCCTGTTTCCATTTTCAAAGCCCACTGGACTCTATCCCATACACCCAGCACACATGAGATTGCATCCTGCATATTGTGTTGTCAGGCACATCTGCTTACTTCTGTACATTGGGGTCAGGCAGGTTCTCCCGATGAATAACCATGTGTGCGTGGTAAGTGGCCTTCAAGGCAAAGCGCCTATTGCAGATACTGCAGCCATAGCCTTTCTCCTTGTGGACTTCCATGATATGTTTCAGGTATTCTTTTCCTCGGCCAAAAGTCAGCTAAGGAATGAAACAGCCGTGAGTGCATCACAATGGGAAGCCTGAGACATGCCTTTAGAAACAGCAACCACTAGGATCAAGCAACTTTGGGATAAATAGTGAATGTAGATAAATTGTGAAAATGACATTATTCACCAGTGAAATTATGCTTATGTCGTCCTTATTGTCTGTGGAAAACAAAGTCTGAAAACATGGAGAGAGGGGGGTGTCTGTTAGGTTTCATAGGGCAAAAAGGAGTCTTGATATGGACGTTCAAAAGTTCCAGAATATTGTATCCCTCTCCTTCCATTTGTTCTACCCCTACCATTGCTGCCTAGTTGAAAGAAGTCCAACTGCATGTATTCTAGGAGTTGTAGTCGAAAGGAAGGAAGGAAGGAAGGAAGGAAGGAAGGAAGGAAGGAAGGAAGGAAGGAAGGAAGGAAGAAAGAAAGAAAGAAAGAAAGAAAGAAAGAAAGAAAGAAAGAAAGAAAGAAAGAAAGAAAGAAAGAAAGAAAGAAAAAGAAGTATTGGCTTCTATTTCTTGGACAGGTTGAACTCCACTTCATTGTTATAAATGCTATTTTTCTCTATTCAGTCTAGAGACCAGCATTAGAGCACCATCATTCTGTTGTAACACAGATATAGTATGTTGTCACAAACACATGGTGATTTACAGACTGCAGCTTTGTTTCATTGCAGGCAACACACCTTCCAGTCTGCATTCTATTCTACAGATACAGCTTTCCTATCTCCACCAGAATGAATGCAGGTGTCTGTGTGTGTTACAAGAACTCTATATGTGCCCACCATCCTCAGAGGCACAGTTGATGGGGAGGCAACAGAGGGCCCTCGCAATGCTGCTCTGAAACTGCAGAAGCCCTTTCTCCCATGAAAAGCTAGACTGGTGTCCTCCCTGTTGTCATTCTGCCAGCAAAAAAAAGGATTTTTTTTAAATTTTGGCTATTGTCTATGCCCTATAAAAAGTGGTCACTGTATGATTTATTGGTATGCTTGAAGAATGCTTTTAATTCAATTTGGTATCATCATCATCATCATCATCATCATCATCATCATCATCATCATCATCATCATCATCATCACCATCACCATCACCATCACCATCAACATCAACATCAACATCATCAAGACATTTGTTCTTTTCCGGTCAAACACCATAATATTTGGTTAATTCTGTTGCGAGTCCCAGTTTTGTGGAGAAAGATGAGACACAGATCAAGTCAATCAATTAACCTACACAGACGTAGAACTCTTGATCAGAAAATATAGCTGGATGTCGCTGCTTTTACTATTTGTTGTGGTCAATTTCCCGCCCTGTCCCAAGACAAAATATCTGAAAGGAGTAAAACTACCTGGCACCTTTTGCAGCTATACTTGTGAGGCTCAGAATCTACACTTCCATCGGAGTTTTCATCATTTTCCTCTGAAGAAATCCCAATTTTGCCAATGAACTCTTCCCTCTGGTGGTCATCCATGATTGCTATGTCCTAAGCAGAGGGAAAGCACACACTCAAAATCTCATCCAACCATAAAGCCACTGGTGCAAGGTGTAACGTGTCTATGAAGTCTTCAACAACAGAGCAAAACTATTTCCTAGTCTGCCACATGAAAAGTCTTTTTTTATTAAGACTCCCCCGTCTATCACCTCCCTTCCAAATTGAGAGAATGTTATATCTACTTGTGCTTCTTTATGCGCCTCGTGGCGCAGTGGTTAAATGCCTGTACTGCAGGTAAAACTCTGCTCACGACCTGGGTTCAATCCCTGGTAGCAGGCTCAAGGTTCACTCAGCCTTCCATCCTTCTGAGGTCGGTAAAATGAGTACCCAGCTTGCTGGGGGGGGCAATGTGTAGCCTGCACACTGTAATTAACAATTGTAAACTGCCCAGAGACTACTTGTAGTGGTATGGGGCGGCATATAAGCAGAACACTTTGCTTTTTATTGTTTTATTTATATGCATCATTTTCTTTACCATGAAAAACAGAACATTTCTTCTGCAATGTATTATCCAACTGTTCTCCTCTTTTACAATCCCATCTAACAACACTAATACCTTTTAAGGGAATTACAGTTAGTTACTTAATATGCTCTATGGCAGTGATGGTGAACCTTTTAGAGACTGAGTGCCCAAACTGCGACCAATATAGCAATTTATCCTGAATACAGATGGCTGTGAAGGGGTGATGTCGGGTGCTCACAGAAAGGGCTCTGAGGTTGCCAACACTGCTTTATGGCATATCCATCTATATTAAGACAAAGTAAGGCAACCAGTACCACTGATTATCTTTTTTGCAGCTCTAGCTGTGCTGGGTGAGGTATTGTGAAGCTGTAGTCCAAAACAGCAACTTTTCACAGCTCTGTCCAGATCACACAAAACAATAAGTATTGAATACTACACCTTAAAATGAACATGAATATGGTCTCTGAGCACATCCACTCGGAAAAATTTACGGCCACAAATCTCACAGGTATATTTCTTGTCCCCATGGGTCAAGAGATGCTTGTTCATATTGCTCCTACATGAAAATATCTAGAAAAGAAACAAAGTTGGTTGAAAAAAATTGGGGGTCAAATATGAGAGATGCAAGTCACTGTTGTTCACTGATGGAAACTGGACTTGGGCAATAATTAATAAGACTCTAACTTCATGCTGGATCAAACCAGCTCGGTGTGAAAGATTATTTACATGTGGACTTCTATTAGGGAATTAGAAGTCTTACAACTACAGTTTAGAATGTTTATCTTCAAATCTTTAAATCCGGGTTTAGGAAAAAAAGAATTCTGCTAAATTTGATTTTGTCATTTTAAATAGCATTTTTGTTTACTGAGGACTACATTATTAAAATGAATCCATTTTAACCCTTGCTTATGATAAGAAACTCAGTGTTTGTTCTACATTATTCTTAAAAGTGGAAGAAAGAGAGAGAGAGGGGAGAGGCAATCTATGAGATCAAACTACACTGGTACCTTGTATAAAGGAATTAATTCGTTCCAAATGAAATTATGTTAAACAATGTTTCCTTTATACAAATTTCCCATAGGAATGCATTGAAAATGGAGTAATCCCATTTTTATGTTGTACAGATTTGCCCCATAAGCGATTCTGTTAAGCAAATTTCCCCTATCTCCAGAATTTTTTTATGTTGTACAGATTTTATGTTATACAAACCCTTTGTTATACAAGGGTCCACTGTATTAGATTAACTTGACACTATTTCAACCCTGCAGCTGTCTTGGCCTAAAATGTTACAACTGGCCATACGAGCTGGGGATGTTGAGATTTGAAGTCCAAATCTGCTGGAGTGCCCTATGATCTATGCACTGGGATGAAGCAATGAAATTATAAAAGTCTCTGACTTTGATTGTCCATGTTACAAGAGCATTTAGGCTCCTCCCATATGGGATATTTCACTGGTGACTTTTCCAACCAGAAGCCCAAGAAGCAGAACAAAACTAGTATCAAAACTAGTAATCAAATTCCTTGTGGCTTCACAGATCATTTTTGTGTGCTCTTTCTGCTGACCTCATGCCAGTCATGCAGAGTGCTAGGGATCACAAATACTGAACTAATGTACATCTTCAGACTCCGAACGTAATGCTCCATTAATCTAAGCCAGCTAGGTGTACTGAGTGCCGGGTTAGGACTCAGGGGAGCTGAGCTCAGGGTCCAAATCCCTGCTTGGCCATTGCAACTCTCTGGGGGTGGCAACAGGAAAACCACTCCTTAGATATTACATGTACAGTGGTACCTCGACTTACGAATTTAATCCGTTCCAAGTGAATACTGTTATGGCAAACTACTCTTAAGTCAGGGTACCTATCTAAAAAATTTACAAAATAAGTTTAAAAAAATTATAAGTCGAGCAGACCATATGCAAAATTTGTAAGTCAGCAGTTAAAATGACAACAATTTTCCACTCTTAAGTCAAATTGCTCTTAAGTCGAGCTGCTCTTAAGTCGGGGTACCACTGTATCTTAAAAAAAACCAATGAGGACTGTCATCAGGATCATTGTGACAGCATGAAAAATTGCTACCTTTCCACACACAGGGCACCCGGAAGGCTCTTTCTTGTATCGGACGATATTCTCTGCAGCATGCTCAAAGTCCTCTCTTTTTACACGTCTCACTCCTTAGGATAACCGTTCCCACCAAAAAAAATAAAGAACAAACATAAAATAAACCATGCTTTTCGCTTCTGTGTATGAGAGAACCATATAAATAAATACAGCAATTGAGAATGTAGCAATGAATGGAAATGTCAGTCTGTACATAATCAGGAATTAGAAAAGAGATCAGAAGAAGACTTTGAAGACCAGGTATGAAAGAACCAGAGAAGATCCCTGACTATAAAGACTCATCACCGGAGACCAAGAGCAAGATCAGCTAGAATGTGATATTCTTGATCACTATGTACCAATGTGAAATAGTCCCAATATTAATTCATTCAAAATGTGTTGTTGGAGGAGAGCTTTAACGATAAGGTGGAGTGCTAGCAAGGTAAAGATGGATTCTGTATCTAATTAAGACTGGAACTTGTGTAGAATCAAAACGGACTCCACTGATGAGAAGATAAGGCTCATTAACGATGCTAGGAAAAGTTGGAGGCAACAAGAGAAGACTGAACATAGAATCATACAGGCCTGCACAATGCGTCGACCGTGGGTGACTGGTAGCCTGCAGGGCTGTCAGAAGTCGCCTGCCAGCCTCCTGACCTGCCACCAGCAGCGGCGTGTTCAGGGGGGGATTCCCCCCCTCCCACTTGCCCGGATGCTTGGTCTGGATTTCTACCCTCATCTTACGTTCCACCGCCACCACGCCATACCTCCTCGCTCAGCTCATCCATAGGAGACTCCATCCTCCTTCTCAGGAGCACTGGCGAAGCACATGCACTTTTGAAAGTAGACCGCGGGGACGTGCAGCGCTCCCAAAAGTGGACCATGGGGATGTGTGGCAGCTGAAGGTAGACCGCAGGCTGTTCAAAGTTGAACAGCCTTGGAATAATAGAATCACAGAATCATAAAGTTGGAAGGGGCCTATATGGACACTGAGCCCAACTCCCGATTCAAGGCAGGAATATGGTTTAAAAGATATCTGCCAGGTAGTTGCCTAAATTTCTCTTGAATGCCCCTGGTGTTAGAAGAACACTCACCACTTCTCTAGCTAATTGGTTCTGCCCTAAGAGTTAGGTAGTTTTCCTGATACTGGGCTGAAATCTTGCTTCCTGGAACTTGAGGCCATTGTTGTGTGTCCTGCGCTCTGGGATGATCGAGAACACACCCTGCCCCCTCCTCTGCATGAGAGCTTTTCACATACTTGAAAAGTGTGATCATAACTCCACTCAGTCTTCTTTTCTCCAGGCTAAACATGCCCAGGTTTCTTCCGTCATTCCTCACAGGACTTGGTTTCCAATAACCTAATCATCCTTGTTGCCATTGTCCTTGTTGTTTCAGTTTGTCAGCATCCTCCTTGAAGGATGGACACACTCCTCAAGATGAGACCTAACCAATCAAAGAGTTATACAAACAGCTACACTTGCAGGGCTCCAAACCTTCTTCAAATGTACTCCAAGAGTTCATTACTATGAGTGGCAGAAGGAAGCAATCAGAGTGTGCCAGCTCTGGAAATGGTGATTTATAGCAAGAGGAAAACATTTGCTCAAGACTCCCATCAAAGCTGACAGATCCAGATCCAGAGCAAAGCCCATCACAGATGTACTTACCTTCCAGATGCCGCCTCTGGTGATCCAACATGACATCCTTCCGGTAGAACAACTTATTGCAGATCTCACAAGCAAATTTCTTGTCCCCATGCTTCTTTTTGTGTTTTGAGAGGTTGCTGTTTGTAGAAAAGAATCTGAAACACATCTCACACTGAAAGGTCTTGTCATCTGGAAAAGGAAAAAGAAAAGGGAAGGTATCAAGAGAAGTATCTTAGCCATTATCTTAGAAGTATCAGAAGTATCTTAGCCAAGTATCTTACCATTCAGCTGCTTTTGAGAAAATGCCAAGTAGCCTACCTGCCTAATTTATCAAAGAGATGTTTCACAAAGTCACCATGAAATCTCTCTTCTGTTGCACTACCTCTATTAAATGCTAATACATTAATCTTAAAGCAACAAAGTACAATGACAGCAAGCGGTGTAGTTTATATGAATGCTATTCATTTATTCTTATTTGTTTGTTTGTTTAAACTCATACACTGCCCAATTAGTGGACAGGACACTACCTGGGCAGCTTCCAGAAAATACAGCAGCAACAACAAGAACAACAATAGCAACAATACACATTTTTAAAATAGTCAAATAAAAACATAATCCCCTTTGGAGAATGATGGGTGGCATAAACCATAACACCAATATTACAAAGTGGCGGTGAATGAACGAGATGCAGGAAATCTAAACTGGCCTGCCAGCTGCACTCCTATCCAGATACTTAACCACACATGCATATCAACACAGATGATTAAAGCATCTAGATAGGTGTGATGTTTTTGGGGACCATGGGGTAAGTACATGTATCCTGGATGTGACAGGGATGGAGTCCACCAGCCAAAGGGTGACAAGAGTGAATTCCCAAACCTGAATTAAGGATCTGCTCTGATCAGCAATAGGGCTCCAGTAAAGGAAGGAGCCCTTGCCTGATTTTCTGGGATTCCACCTCTCCCCAGGGACATCACTATTGTTTATTTCATTTTATTTAAAATATTTTTACCCCACCTTTCTCCTTGGAAAGAACCCAAGAAATCCTTGTACAACCCTGAGGACAGTACATATAATTGGAGATAATGAGAACACAGCAATTGTTTACAACATCAGAGACAATATTTAAAGCTAAGAAGAATGAGTGAGAAGAGGCATTGTGCATAATTAGAAGGACAATATTAAAGTTAATAACAGTAAACAAACAAATACGGGGGAACAAAAAGCCACTCTATGAGACGGAACACAAAAATATTGAAAAATCTTGTAGTAGTACTACTAATTGAGTACAATCAGTCCATCACATAACAGTGAGGCTAGTTGCTAAGGGAAGGTTTGTCTGAAGAGAAAGTTTTTTTCCTGCTTGCAGAAGGACAACAAAGATCGAGCAGGTTTGGCCTCAGGCATTCCAAAGTCTGAAAGCAGCAAAAGAGAAGGCCTTCTACTGTATACTCATGAGAGGCACCTTTGAGGTTGAATCAAGGACTCCTGCAAAGTCCCTGATTTTCCATTTAGCATTTTCATGGGGAGGAGCATTCTGGGACATGCATTTCTGCTCACCCAGTTCCTTGCCCCAGATCTGGATTCATGTCATTAACCTAATTTTGCTAATTCAGAAAAAGGGGTTGCTCCCTAACAATATTTAAGATCCCAATCTGAAAGGGAAGGAACATCTTGCCCACCAATGGCAGACAGAGTTTGTCACCTGGCTACCAAAGCTTGCAAATGTCTCTTATATGTGAAGATGGCTTAACTGCTTATAGCAGGCTGAGCAAGATTATTTCAGAACCAGGTTTTGCCTTTCTTCTCACTGACATTAGTCATGTAAGAAGAGCCACAATGGATCAGAACAAAGAGCAGTCTAGCCTAGCAGTCACTGGCCAAAGCAAGGCAATCTATTGCTGTTGAGAAACCTACAAGTATGATGTGAATGCAACTGTACTCTTCTTGACCAGTGCATGACAGCATATTTAAACAGAGTCCAGTGGTAGAGGACACACTTTCTACGTGAAAAGTCCCAGACTCAGTCATGGGACCTACAGTTCAAAAGATGCGACTAAGTTACAAGGAAGGTCATTTCTAAGGTCTTGAGAGGATGCTTCCAGATAGTAGACAACTCTAGGTTGAATGGATCACAGGCCTGACTCTACTAGGCAATATCATGACATTTTTAAAAAATTTAAAAATACAAAAACAATTCAGCTGCCTTCTTAGGAATATTCAGCTCCAGTGGAAACATAATGTTCTCTGCTTTGCTCCTATCCATTCTCCTTCCTAGCTAATGGACTGCACCCAAAGATTATATCCAGATGAAGATGGTGTCTCCAATGTGATGGGGTACAGGGCTTCTATTCCAGGCTTTAGTTTGAAGATTAAAGGAGCTATCCATGGTTCTGAATTTATTTTGGGAATAGGATTCAACCTCGAGGATAGCTCCTGTATAATTTAGCAGATTCACAATCATATGAGCTTCATTGGTTTCCTCCTTCAAGAAGCAATCCAGGGATTCTCTGCACATTTTGGCAATGGCAAAACTCGAAACTCATCTGTCATCTCAGCCAACAAGCCACACTACCCTCTTTGCCCCATTTCAAAACAACAGGTAGTCATGGATATTACATCTCATCAAGAAAAAACCCATACAAAAATAAGCTCTAGAAGATGAAATATTCCACTATGAAAAATTAGGAAGCACTAATTTTCACATTTTAAATACTGTGTAGAAATTGCAATGTCCAAATGATTTTTATTATAATTCTAGGCCTATATAACATAGTAATATAACATGATTTGTTCTGCACCATACCTGTTCTACAGTTGTGAAATTCCAATGCACTCTCTATCCGAAAAGCTTTTTCGCATGTTGCACACCTATACCTGTACTCATTATCAACCTGGGAATTCAAGAAGAAGAAAAACTGAGATGAAAACCCTAGACATATGTACGTAGATACAAAGCTTATTTTCAAAAATATACTCTCTTTTTTCTTGTTCCCCAACTGAGCTATGTTGCACACACTCTCAAGCATTTCACCCAAGGGCATTCTCAAAGGGCAGGAGAAAATCTTGATGCTGGTTAATACAATCCTTAAGTTTTTGAAAAGTAGACAATCATCATAGGAGCAATCCTCTGTCCCTTTGAATGCCATCCTGGAGGGGCCAGAATAAAATAGAACTCTCTTTCTCTGGTTTCACTGGTATATAAAGAGGTTCCCATTCACAAGCCTCCTCCATGGGGCAGTGAGGAGATCTGTTGAAATCTGCTGATTTCTGCTGTTGGAACACACACACACTCTTCCTCCCTCCCTCCCTCCCTCCCTCCCTCCTCTCTCTCTCTCTCTCTGTGTGTGTGTGTGTGTGTGTGTGTGTGTGTGTGTGTGTGTGTGATGGACAGATCAAGGAATGGGGCTGTGGATTATTCTGGATCCAAAGCCATCTCTTTTCCTGGTGGGCCTCCAAAATGGTACAAAGGGACCTATGCCAGCCTTATTAATGGGAGTGAATAAGAGTGATGAGGTTTTTTTTTTTTTATGACATGGCAGAAAGACTCGGTCCTTCCTCCTCTTTCTTCTTCTAGTGAAAACTCAGAAAAGCACAACTATGGATGACTCCTCCTTCATGTCTTCTACCCTAAGAACATAAGAACATAAGAAGAGCCATGCTGGATCAGGCCAAAGGCCCATCTAGTCCAGCTTCCTGTATCTCACAATACCCTCAATTCCTCCACTGGATTTCTCAGTATGACTTTGAAAAGCCCATCCTGCAAATCTGCAGACTGTGCTGAATGTGGATTCATTAGTTGTCTTCTATCAACAAATGGCTTCTGAATGGAAACCCACACCAACCTCATTCCTACTGTGTTTGTATGAAACGTGCTGCTTCAAACTCTCTTTTCGACTGAATAGCTTGGCACATTCCTCACATTTGAATAATTTGTCACCTAAAAGATCAATCCCAACAAGACAAAGTCAGTTCAGTTGTTTATTGAACCAGATTAACCCCAAGTACTTATAATTGAAATGGATTAAAAGTTATATTAGCACGAATCTACAGTTACTATACAGCCTGTGCATTGCATCTGAGCCGCCCACTGTCCAATCTTTCTCTATAATATAAAATAGCCAGAGATTACTATTAGAGATGGGCATGACTCAAAAAAATGGTGTTTCGTTTGTCGTTTGGGGGTCTGTTTCGGTTCGTTTTCATTTTTCGGTGGGTTTTTGCAATTTTTTTCGTTTTGTTTTGTTGCGTAACGAAACAAAAAACGAAAACAAAAATGAAAAATTGCTGTCTTGTTAGCATTCTTTTCAGTTGAATGCATTTGCTGCAACAAAAACGAAAACCACGGCAAAATTGGTCGTTTTTGTTTTGAAATTTTTTTTCGTTTCATTTTCATTGCATAACGAAACAAAAAAACGAAAACGAAAAAAACAAAAAATCGCTCGTTTCGTGCCCATCTCTAATTACTATCATTTGGATTACTGTCACCTTGCTACCATGCCCGCCACCCCACAAATGTACAAGCACTTGCTGGACTGGCAGATGCATCTTAATTTCCACACTGGGGACAAGAAAATATCCTTCACTTGTCCCAAGGGAATCAGACTAGTTAAGTGGCCTGGTTCGCTTGGGAGCTGGGGGCTTAAAAGGCTTTTCTTGTATAATTTAGATCAGAATAGTCCTTCAGCCATGGTAATTGTTGCCTGCCATTTGAGCCTTTTTAAAAAAAAAAAACTGTGTTGCTTCATTTGTAATCTTCATTATTCTTAATTTTGATTATATAATATTCCCGCTTTATTTACAGTTCTATGTCATAATGTTTGTACTAGTATTGATTGTCATTATGTTATTGTGCTGTGTTGCAAGCCGCCTAGAGTGACCTTTTAGGCCAGATGGGTGGGATATAAATGCAATAATCAATCAATAAAATAAAATAAAATAAAAGCCCTAGTAAGGACCCCACCACCACCACCAGAAATGAAGTTCTTGCCTATTAGTATCACTAAAGTATGACAAGGTAAGAATAGACAGGACAAATGATTCATAGAGGACAAAAAAGATAAAGGTGAAGGTTCCCCTTGACAATGCAGTCCAGTTGCTTCCTGACTCTAGGGGATGATGCTCCTCTCCATCTGTAAAACCAAAGAGCTGTTGTTTGTCTGTAGACACATTTCTCTGGTCATGTAGCCAGCATGACTGAACGCACAAGGACAAGGAATGCTCTCACCTCCCCACTGAAGTGATATCTATTTATCTACTCACATTTTTAAACAGCCTTCGAATTGTTGGGTTGGCAGGAGCTGGGACAGGCAACCAGAGTTCATCCCATCACATGCATTTGAACTGCCAACCTTTCAATCAACAAGCCCAGAGGTTTAACCTACCCACATCCTGTTATAGGACAACAACCTATATCTAATTTATATATTGCATTTTTAATCTATTAACCAATTCTTGTACACGAAATTTACTGTTTGCATAGCACTGTTTACAAGAAATACTAAAA
The DNA here is from genome assembly GCA_029282475.1 of Phrynocephalus forsythii. Classification (NCBI taxonomy): domain Eukaryota; kingdom Metazoa; phylum Chordata; class Lepidosauria; order Squamata; family Agamidae; genus Phrynocephalus; species Phrynocephalus forsythii. Next base: position 76,862,405 of record JAPFRF010000010.1, read on the forward strand.
ATGCAAATTGGGTATTCTATGACAGAAAAACATTACTGAGAGTGTAATAAGTAGATCTAGTAGGAACTCTGGAACCAGAACCATGTGACATTTAAACCCACCATGAGAGCGGATGTGCCTGCTGAGATTGCTGCTATTCTGGAACATCTTACTGCAGATGTTGCATTGATATATCCGCTTGTGCTCCCCAAGCTGTTTGATCAGCTTGCGCCGTATCCCATGTCTGTTGGAGATGATCAAACTTCTCTTGAGGGACACAGAGCTTTGGTGATGTGGAAATCTATAAAAGAAGAACAAAGGGGGAAATGAGCAAAAGCTTCAGAAGGCCATGCTTCAGCAGCCAATTATTACTTATCGCGTCTAATCTATGTTTCTTTACGGTATTGCTATGTGTTAAGATTCTTAAGTCATAAAGCAATTCTTCACAATAGGACTGAGAGTCCTGGTATGATCATCTCACTGACCGAAATTTCAGTATGTATATGGGAAATGTCTTATCTGAATGTATTTCTTAATCAAGTGCAATCTGTGTACTTTAAGCGTCTACAGTATGATTTCATGGGGAGTCCTTCAAACATGCCGTCTCATAGATTAGGGATATGAAACTTCCATGGGCTTCATTTGGCTGCTCCCCAGACCTTGGGAGGCAACACTGCCCTGTGACATTCTGGTTCCTAGCACCCTTCATTAAAAAATAAAATTACTGATACCTCCAGGGATTTTTAAAGGGACCCTGCAAGCCCAAATTAGGTGTGGGGGGGACATTATATTCAAGAAGGTAGGACAGCTTATATCAGCCATGTCCAAACTCCGGCCCACAGTCAGGATCAAGCCCATCAAGCCATTTTGATTGGCTGGTGGATGGCTGGTCTGGCCCCTCCCTCCCTCTCCCTCCTTTGCAACACTCACTTTACTGATGAAGAAAAAAAGCAAGCCAAGGCGCTCCCCTTTGGTGGCCTCAGACCCAGCGGGCCCCTTTCTGGCAGAGATGTGGAGCTGCTGCTTCTGCTGCTATTGCTGCCGCCGCGGCTGCCACCACTGCTCACTAATTAACATCCACCCCACCCCTGTTCCTGTGCTCTCCCTCCCTGCCCCCTTTCCTTCCCCATCGCTGTTCCTTGCAGCTGCTGCCGCGGCCGGCGCAGCCTGAACTGAAGCAAACTTCAGAGCAAACTGAGGAGGAGGATGGCGAATACGAAGAAAGAGGTAGGTACCAGCCACAAGCAAATGGTACCAGCAGGGTGGAAGGCAGGTGGCACACATGCACGCACGCACGCATGCACGCACACACACACACACACACACACACACATGCACACATGTCCACACACACGAGGCCACCCCTCAGAAGCTTCTTCCTGCCTTCCCTCCACCCCTTTCCTGCTGTTTGGGACTATAAGTCCCATGAGCCTTTCCTGTCCCAGCAGCGCCTTCTGGGCGGTGGGAGCTGCAAACCACCGGGAGATGAAAGGCTTCTTCCCCTCTGCCCAAGGGCTTCCCCTTCTGATTTTTCTCCTTGTTCCGGTACCCAGAGGGATCAGATGGTGGCTTCATCATTGACGGCAACCCCACATGTCCTAGTAATGCTCTTAAGTACTGTCCTATCACAGTATAGTGAACCATTAGGAACAGGAAGAAGGATACGTCACCATTTGCCTTTTCCCTTTTCAGGAAGAAAACTTACTTTGTTACAGAATTCGCACTGTTTGTCGTACTGGGCAGCTTCCCTAAAACCAACTCCATAATCCTTTCTTCTGCAGGCGAAGGAGGGGCTACATCATCAGGTGGGATCTCCGTTATAATTTCAGCAACTTGTTCAACTGTTAATTAAATTAATTATTGTAAAGAAAAACAAACTAATTAGGAACTTTAAAGACAACTAACAGATATGTTGAGTTTCATCATCTGTCTACAACCTGCTTAGATCAAAACTTCTGAAAAATGCAGTCCAAAGCTACCCAGGGAAATGTTATGACAACAAACCTAATTGCAGCAGGTTTGGAAGGGGAGTGAAGAGGGCAGCCAGTAAAAAGAATTGAACAGGGGGAAATGTATAGAAGGGAGTGGGACTAAGTTTCAATGAATGGGCATTAAATTTAATCAGAATCATTTTTGTTGCTCTGTATTTTCTTTCAGTGCTTTGAGTCCTAGTGAAGAGGACGGAACAGAACCAAACACACCCATCCACATGCAAAAACAAAAGTGAAACCTTTTTCTTTTTCTTGTGACAATTGCAGCACCTCCTAACGGAAGAGATGCATCTTGTTCTTGCATTGGGGAGTTCAGTTTGTACCCTGGGACTTGCTTGTCCTCAGCGCACAGAAATTAGAATAATCTGATACTATGCTTATTTTTTAGAAATGATTTGGAAAATATTTGAACACCCTGTCTTAAAATATTTTATTCATCATGTTAAAATAAAACATTTTATAATCATTTTTCTTTTTCTTTTTTCAATTTTTCCAATTTTTTTTTTTTGGAAAAAAACAAGAAAACATTTTTTTCTGAATTTTTCTGTTTTTTTCCTCTCCAGGCCTTCATATCTCTAGTCTGACCCCTGCTCAAGGCAGGAATCCAAAGCAAAGCAGATTTGACATCATGCCTGTCCAAATTTCTCTATGCTACTAGCACTGCTTACCACCTTCCCGAAGTAATTGGTTCTATTGTTGTACCGCTCTCACAGTTAAGAAGTTTTTCCTACTATTCAGCCTAAGTCCTGGCTTCCTGTAGCTTGAGCCCATTATTATATGTCCCGCGCTGGAACCAACCCAGGCATGCTGTGGTTCATTTCCCCAATGAAATTATATCGTGATATACTAAAACATCCCCCATCCACCAGCCAATCTGGATCAATGCACTTGGCACTGCAAAATTATAATTTTGCTGGGGTAGCTTTACTCATCCCAACACCATCTCTACAAATGCATTTGTAGCTGGAGCTTAGGCAAGTGGCATTAGGGTATTAAATAATAATTAAATGTGGATGGACTGTTAACCTCTGACAAATTCCTAAGACGCACCAGAGGAGTCTTTGTCTTCTACCACCACAGGAGGAGTTTCTGCTGGAGGCACTTTTGGTCTTCTGCCCCTTCGTGACTTTCTTTTCACACCAGCAGAAGTATTTGCACTTTCACAGGTTGTGGGCTGATCTGCAGGGGGCACCTCCACCGCCTTCTCTGGCATGGCATCGTTCTGATTGCTTTGGGGGGCACCTTTCGCTTCTTCCAAGTGACTCAGCAAATGTTCTGCAAGGAAAGAGCGACAAGACACAAAATATCTCTGAGAACAGCAGAACCTCAGAAACGAAGGTTTTCCTTCCTTTAAATTCAGAGTCATCTAAAATCAACATCATTCCGCATGTTATGCTATACCAGTCTGTACCTAATCCATCAATTTGGATTATAGGGCTTTAGTAAATATAGTGAGGTCTCCTTCTGCAGAGTGAAAAGGAGTGCCTCCTTGATACAGCCGGACTTGGTGATCCATAGGGTCCGTTCCCGCTCTGCAGTTCTAAGATGGTTGTTGTTGTTGTTGTTGTTGGAAATGAAAGGCAATATAAGGGCAATGGAACAGTCAGAGAGAAGGGTAATTATGCTGCTTTGTCAAGACTCTGATCCAACCCACACATGGAACTCCGGATGATCGAGGCCTTCCCATTCAAATATGACTGCTGTCTGTTAGCAACTTCTGATGCCAGCAGAGTGAAGGGAAGATGCATGAAGGGAGCTCTATTTAAGAACCCCCTCCCAACACCTACCAGCCACCACTGCTGCGGCCACCAGAGGAAGCAAAGGTTCCCTCTATGGAGCTTAGGTCCAGCTGTATCATGGCTGCTCTAAACTTACTGCCTGATGACCTTTGTAACCAAGAACCTTGGCTTCTTACAAGCCCTTTCCCTTTTGTTCCATGCCTTTTAGATTGCATGCCTGCCGGCAGGGCTGACTCATTGCTTACATGGGACGTTGGAAGCCTTTTAGGGCGAGGAACAGGATAAAAATGGGTTAACCGAACAATAATTATCTGGAGAAGAGTGTTGAAAACATCTCCATGTTTTCTCACTGCGGCGAACCCATACAGAGCCCCCAGTCGTTTCATAGACCATTGGCCTGTACACACCTTCTTCTTACTCTGCCACCATTCAGGGTTACCCATTTGAAATGACCAAGTCCCAGTCAAGCTGTAATGTTAATAAAATAAAATAACATTTATTGAATTCAACAAGCTGTCTCAGTTTAAGGTTTTCTGGCACGTCCTTAATTGAAAGTTCTTCTAAGTAGATTACATTCAAATTCTGTCCTTTTACTATTCTCAAACCTCTCTCACCTGTCTCGCATCTCACATCTCCTCCCTCTCATCTGACTCTCATCTCTTATCTGACACTCACAGGACCCTCAGGCTGAGCCTTTTACACTTGTGGGCTCCACCTCCACACTCCCTCATTGGTTCACACTATTAACCCTTTACATCCTCCTGCACAAACATATTGGACTACAGGTATGAAGGGGTAAATGCTACACTCACATTACCTCTAAAGACGTTTAGGAATTAAGTCTGACCTTTCAAAGGCTGCCTTGAAAAACACGTACATATCACACGCGCACTGCAGATGAGATCTTAAGACCCCTGTGACGCTGTAGTTAAGCTGCTGTACTGCAGCCAAAACTGTGCTCATGACCTGGGGTGCAATCCCAGGAAGCCGGCTCAAGCCTTCTATCCTTCTGAGGCTGGTAAAATGAGTACCCAGCTCACTGGGGTGGCAATGTATCGCCTCTATAATTAAATTGTAAACCACCCAGAGAGGGTTTTAAGCACTATGTGGCAGTGTATAAGCAGCATATTTTGCTTCCCCCTCCCTTTATGATAAATAACAATCAACATTCCACTCCTATAGAATTGTGGAATTTAAGAGTCCTTACCTGTCAGTAGCTGAGGTTCCTGGAACGTTATTGAGCATACTTTACAAGTCCACTGGCTGGATGCTCCCTCAGAGGAAACAGTACTTTCTAGAGTGCTCACTAGGATCACAGCAAATAAAAGAAGGGACTTAGTAATTTGAAAAATGTGCAATTGCAAAGTCTAAACCACAGATAAACAGTGAAAGGGCATCAGAACAGATGAAACTGGGTGGCACAGGGGAAAAGTGTTGTTTACACCTTCTTCTCAAAATAATTATGTACTTTTTGATGAGAACCTATGGTTTCTTAAATGGAGAAGACAATAACAGAGAAACAATCTCCCTTTATGAGCCTGCCTGAGTATTAAGATTATAAGTAGAGGTGTTTCTCACAGGTGCATTTGTGGATACAAAGGAGAAGGCCTTCTCCACTGCTGCCCCCAACCCCCAAGACTCTGGAACTCCCTCCTACAGGAGACCAGTCTGGTCCCATCTTTGCTTTTTCTTCAGATAAACTTTTTTAAAAAATGACTAGTTGATGAAGACAATATTTTAAAGGGATTATTTAATAATAATAATAATAATAATAATAATAATAATAATAATAATAATAATAATAATAAAACAACTTTATTTTTATGCCGCCTTTCTCCCCAAAGGGACCCAAGGCGGCTTACAACAAATTCAAAAAAGTACAATAGCATCAATACAATGTAAAAACAACACAATCTTGTTGTTTTACTTGTATTTTATAGTGTTCTTATTTATGAGTTGTAATATATCTATTTAATATAAATATTTTATATAAATATTTAAATGGAAAAATTTTTAAACTTCCACTCAGTAACTACCAGAGATGGATTAGCTGCCTCCTTAAAACTTGTTTATGTCATCAGATTTTGGCAGAGACCTGCATAGGCCCAGTCCATAATAGATGCTTCCAGAGCCGTTGCACCATCTGTGCAAGGGATACACAGAAGATACCTAAAGAGGCTCCCATACCTGAAGAAGCAGCTTTAGCAGACCGTGAATTCTTGATTTTCTTGACAGAAATGGAGCCAGTAGTTTTTTTCCCCTCTTGGTCACTTTCCATCACAACCAAGCATACATCTGTTAAAGGAAAAATAATGATCCCATCTGTTCATATTTCTGTCTTTCATCTGACCATTTGGTGATATAAATAAAATAGGGCAGCGATGGCGAACCTATGGCACAGGTGCCAAAGGTGGCACTTGGAGCCCTTTCTGTGGGCACCCAACATCGCCCCTTCATAGCCACCTGTATACAGGTTAAATTACTGTATTGGCACTTTGCCAAAAATTAGTGGCTTTTGAATTGCAGTTTAGGCACTCAGTCTCTAAAAGGTTCACCATCACTGAAATAGGGCAAATAAGGATTTCAGCATGGGCTTCATTTGCATGTAACAGCACATCCTCTGTGAAAATTCATGGAAGAATCCATGAAAATGCTGATAATGTAGCCAAGAATCCCCATCCACACCCACCTAAACATCCAACATACCATTGGCAATGCTAGTAACTTGCTTGAGAACTGGCTTTTCCATTTTTTTGGCGTAGAAAGCTGCGTACCAGACCCTTAACTCAGTACCCGGTGGGATGTCCCGGGAAGTATTGAAGTAAATGTCATTATCATGCTGGAAGGCAGTCAGGTTTTGGTGTTCATACAGACTGGCTGGCCTCACCATCATCATCCAGTTACAATCATCTTCATTTGAGGTATCCAAACAGACTGGAGGCCCATCCTTCTGAAAAACCTAGTATCATACATATAATAGATATATAAAGTCATTAACGCAGAGCACAAGAATATGTCTGTATTACCCATCTATGCCTTAACTATTTGGTTCCTGCATTTAGACATTAATTTAGTGGCTCAAGAAGCCGCCACAGGAAATGCCTGTGTCTCTATAATAATAATAGCGGTTGCATGCGGTCTAGTCAATTCTAACTTATGTCAACTCATCTCAGCATTTAGTTTATACCATTTCAGATATCAAGTGATGAGAAATGGCTTACTGGTCCCTTCTTGCGGGGGGGGGCATTTGGGGGACTAGGTAGCTTCGCCACATCTCTCCTCCTGGGAAAAAAGTGTTCTGCTTATATACTGCCCGATACCACTTCAAGTAGTCTCTGGGTGGTTTACAGTTTAATTACAGTATGCAGGCTACACATTGCCCCCCACAGCAAGCTGGGTACTCATTTTACTGACCTCGGAAGGATGGAAGGCTGAGTGAACCTTGAGCCTGCTACCTGGGATTGAACCCCAGGTCGTGAGCACAGTTTTACCTGCAGTACAGGCATTTAACCACTGCACCACGGGGCTCACTAGAGAAACACACTGGAGAGTCAAACTCCAGACTCTGGCTTTGTAGCCAACTGCTCCAAGTTGGTGAACTACCCAACCAGCTCATAGCATTCTAGTAAGAGGTGATATAATGATGAGAATTGGTTAATGTCTAAAAAAAACTTTGCTCTCATTCATTACTTTGGTGAGAGCAACCAGCAGATTTCTCCTTCACAGCTATGTTCATGCCGCATTCATGTATTCTGACAGTTTTTCTTCAAATTTTAATGACTTGCCTTGTTTATGAACTTTCCCACCATATGCTCCACTTCCACAAACCTTCTTCAGAGCCCCTCAGATTGAGTCACCAGGTGGGCTCTTTAGGAGCGTCACCAGTTGCTCTCCTGCTCTCGTATATTGTACAATTCTCGTAAAGGTCGTACTAGGCTCAAAGAGATGCTTCTGCACACCGAGGTGCTGTGAATGAGGAGGGTCTGAAGGATACCTGTCATAGCACAGGTACTGAAGGGGGAAAGGAGATGAAGAGGATGGGAGATGCAGCAGAAGTGAGGAGAGGGGGTTTCAAGGCATATTCTCCTCCTTTGGGTGGCAAAAGAGCTTGAGCTGCCCTCATTTTCACTGTATTATTGTAAATATTTACCCATGTTGATTGCCTCTCTCCAAATAACTCCAAAGCCCCGCTGGAGGCCAGCACTGCCCCATCTCTGCTGTCTTTCCGGAAGCAGGCAAATACCTTCTTTTTCAGGCAAGTTTCCCTGAATGAGGGAAGCCACTTCTGGTTCTTTTCTATGGATTACCATACATGACCGCATTGACTGATTTCATAAGAACCCCAGTGTTTCCATGATTATTTTCTATGCCTCATAATGAATTTCTTTTCTTTTCTTTTCTTTTTTTTTGGCATGCTCTTTGTAGCTGCAATGTTACCTTTTAATGTTCTAAGATGCCTCTTCTAATTCCCTGTTCTTAACTTGAATATGTCTTAAATGGTTTCGGCTGTATATTGTCCCTCGTTATTGTAAGCCACCTTGGGTTCTTTTACAAGGAGAAAGGTGGGGTAAAAATATTCAAAATAAATAAAATAAAATAAATAAATAAATAAATAAATATTTGAAAATTAACAAGTCAATTAAAATCAGAAAATTTTGTTCATCATATGAAACCAACAATGATGTTAAGTCAGAAATAACTTGACAGTACATTTATCGTTATTCTAGTTATCAATGTTACAGTGAATGAGAAGGCCCTTGGTACACTGGTAAATAAAAGTGAACTGAAAGGAAAATATACCTTTTGATCCTGATTCCTGGTGGAGCCTGTCTGCTCCATTTTTTAAATTTTATTTTGGGTGCCTTCACATTATGAACTTATATAACTCAGTGTCACTGTACCTTAAGTGGAAACGGTGATTCCTTTTCCAGTTTGGCTACCCTCTTGGATTCAAAGGGGCCAAACTGTGTACGCTTGACCAGCTGAGTTATGGCAAAAACGCCTTCAGTCCCATCTTCAAGTTGCTTGATCTCCAAGTTGGAGGGAAGAGATGATCTGAGAAGTAAAAAAAAATTGAGCAAAAGAACAGAAAAATAAATGAGCTGTCTCTAACATATGTCTGCCCTCAGCAAGAAGAATTTAGCCATTGTTCCTCAAGGCTGAAACTGCCTAACATCATTAACATGATCAAGAAACAGTGTTTCTCTAAAGACATCAAGAACTGACAGAAAAAAAATATAAAAGAAAACCACATGGCCCTTCTACGCTATAACATGGTAGCAGAAAATGCATGGGCAGTTACTTCAAGAGCCAATTCAAAATCTTTTGTGATTATTGGTAAATCATTATCTCTCAGTTCCACTTCAAACTTTATGATCTTAAGTCACAGAATATAGGAAGTTGCTTCATATTAGGTCACAGTATTTGTTTATTCCAGCCAGGGTTTGGTTTTTGATTATTATATGTCAATGACTGCATGCCCTCAAAGATAAGAGGGTAGAGGGATGCTCTCAGTGAAGATGGCTGAATCTAGGAGCAGATGGGGCCAGGGCCGAGGCCAGAGAGAAAGGCGAGAGAATGTACACTGCCTACTAGACTAATACCTGCTACCTTCATTTACAAGACTTCATCCCCTAAAATCCTAGCACTGAAACTTTAGTGAGGTATGGTACTTGGAATTCTCTGTTGTACTTCAGGAGAATGTAGTTAAGCTTTCTAATAGGATTCTATGCACCTTGCCAAACTATAGACCCAACCCCAAACTAGATTTTTTAAGATGCAGCCATGATGGTTCAAGTGATTTTGAACTGCTGTAACTGTGTATTGATCAGAGAAACAGAGAGAGAGAGAGAGAGAGAGAGAGAGAGAGAGAGAGAGAGAGAGGTGAAGACAGAGAGAAGGTGAAGAGAGCACATGGCAATAACAAGGATCATCTAGCCCGAGTTTGTGCTGATTGACCAGAATCACTAATACTCCATCTTCTTTATCCTCATGCTGAAATACTTGGCAGTGAGAAAATGCAGCAATATTTTAAAAATTGTTCTTGGCAGACATGTAGAATAAGATAAGAGGCGAGCTCTTTGAAGAGCTAGAAGCATTAGAGGTTGAAATGCAGCACCAAAAAGCAAACCAAAAGATTAATGAGAACAGAGAGATCCCATATGCAGCTCTCTGATTACTTTAAAAAAGGAGAAGCAGCAAGAGTAACTTACCTTGCCCTACTTAACACAAAAGAGTCTTTGACTGTCACCACCGGACCCAACTCTGGGCATTCTGAATCGTGATACTGATTACAATCTTCACACCCTGGAAATAAACAGAAGGAAGAACAGTTCTCTTTCTTTGATTCTTCTCATGAAATTGCCTCAGAGAAAAATCAAGCCCTGTCACACTGATCTGACCCATCATGAAATGTAATATCCCCAAGGCTGGATACCCCCTTCTTATATATAATATGCTTGAGCTCATTTCAAGGATACACAGAGAGGTATGGTACTTGGCTTATCAGGCTTCTGCCACATTTAAAAATAAACCCTAATAAAATATGTTCTGAATGAATACCGTATTTATTGGCGTATAACACGCACAGGCGTATAACACGCACCCTCATTTTAAGAAGGAAATTTTAGGAAAAAAATTAAATTTAAAATAAAGAACTTTGAAGCAAAATAAGGGTATGCATTGAAACTGGATTTAATCCGTTCCAATGCGCTAGTTTTTTTTGGGCGAGGGGGGGTGGGGGGCGGGCAGTGGACCCCCGTGCAGGTGCCAGGTAAGGGTGCCCCTCCCCGGCTCACCCCCCCCCCGTGTCTGCCGCCCCTCCTCTCCCCTCCCTCCTTCCCTCATTCCCCGGGCGGCCGCAGGTGGTCGGGCGGAGGTGGCCACGGGGTGGGGGGAGGGAGTGGGGTGTGCTGCTTGGCCTGGGGTGGGGGGCTTGGGCGGGACCGCGCCGGGAATTCCCCCCCCCCCCGCTCACCTCTTGCCGGAGCCCCGGAGGTGCAGACGGCGGGGCTGTGGCCGAGGCGGAAGTGACGGCCGCTTCACCTGCTGGGCTCCAAGGAGGAGGGGGGGTGACACGCAGGGAGGAGGAGGAGGAGGAGGAGGACAGAGGGCAGCCAGTCAGTCAATGTCCGTTGGGAAATTCGCTCGGGGAGGAGTCGCGCCCCCCCCTCGCCAGCTGGCTGCTGTCTCCCTCTCCTCCGCCGGCCGTCGGTTGCCAGCCCCCGCCATGGAGTCCCTCTGGTGGCGCCCGCACTTGCTGTGGAGTCTTCTCCTCCTGACGGCAGGTAAAGCGAAGCCCGGCAGCGGCGCGGGGAAAGGGAGCGGAGGGAGAGCCCACCATCCTCCACCCCCACCCCGTCAGAAGCAGCTCCTTCCCCCCCTTGTTTCTTTCTTTCTTTCTTTCTCTCTCTCTCTCTCTCTCTCTCTCTCCACTCCCACCCCCCCCCCGGTCGGCACTCGTCCTTTTCTTCCCTCCCCGCTCACTCCGGTGGCCGGGCAAACAAAGAGCCCGTCGGGGCTGCTGCTGCTGCTTTCCCCGGGCAGTGTCGAGCGACCGAGTCTTGGCGGGCGGGGATTTTTTTTGGGGGGGGGGTCTCCCTCAGAAGTAGAAAGCCTTTATCTCTCTCTCTCGGTGTGTGTAATGCAGACCTCTTTTGTTGTTGTTTCTGAAGTGCGGTCTCGGCATTGGGAAGGGGAAAGGAGGGCGGGGGAACCCACGGAAAGTCCGTGCCTGGCACTGCCAAGGAACGCTTCAGGTGGCGGTTCCTCATGATGCCTCGGTGCTTCGTGGGGGGGTGTTATTTTTTTATTTATTTAAAGTGAATCAGAACTTTCTCCTTGTCCGTTTTCTCATCGTTTGCCCCTCCCCGGCTCACCCCGCCTCCGTGCCTGCCGCCCCTCCCCTCCCCTCCCCTCCCCCCCTCTTTCCCCGACCGCCCCTGTCCTCTTTCCGGGTGGCCACAGGTGGTGGGTGGAGGTGGCGGGGGAGAGGGCGGGCGGATTTTTTGCTTCTTAACATTATATCGGCGTATAACGCGCATATATGATTTGCCCCCTATTTTCAGGGGGGGAGTGCGTGTTATACACCAATAAATACAGTATTTAACTTGTACAGTAATCTATAAATAGAGGAAGGATACCTAGGGTAAGAGAAAGACAAACTGAGAATAAAACAAAGTGTCTGTAAAATACTTAATGATCTGAATTATTTTGTGTAAAACTTAATGTAATTTCTTCTAGATGTTGTGCTTTCAATCCATAACCTAACATAATATCCTGTAGTCACTAAAAAAAAATTGTAAATTTATCTCAAGTCAGATCTCACCATCCTTTAGATGAGAACAGGGTTTACAGAATAATTATGAATATGCTAGAGTGATTTGTGTCTATAGCCCTAATTTCACTGACTGTTTTAGCCATAGCAATTCCACCACTGATGAGATAAAACATGTTTTAAACTGGGCCATGATATATCTTTTTGGCAGTCAGAACAAGTACATGAAACACAACCAGAACAGTCGTGGTAGAAAATTCTGCTCTCTGTCATGTTTCCATGCCTCTGTAATTTATGTCTATAAACACAGAGAAAAATTATCACCAAACTTATCGTTCCCTTCTGCACACAATTATTCTGTACTGATTTTCCTTACCCAGAGCAGTAAACTGGCATACCCTATGTAAACAGGTAAAAACATAACCATCTGCTGATGTGGCCATTCCTATATACCATAATCAGTGGCAGAGTCCCCACATATTCTAAGCAATGATTCTTTGTTTCCAGACCTACATTATGGTGCCTAATAACCTTCTTTTTAAAGTCAAACTCTAATTTATGAGTAGTACCTCAGGTATTTCTGTCCTGGATTTTGTCTGGGAAAACACAAGACGCATCAAAACCTGACAGCACTGCAAAACCATTGTAACTGAACACCATCATTAATGAGTTGTGGGCATCTACAGAAGTATCAGTCTAGGACTGATTCAATTAATGTTGCATAAAGATACCCCACCCCTTCAAACCACCACCACCTCCAGCCATAGAATATTGCAGTTGAATGGCTGCTCTACGGCAAGAGTCCAATCCCCTGTTTGATGCAGGAATCTACATTAAAGTATATTTGACATATTATTGACTGACTTTCTTTTGAATGCTTCCCATGCTGGAGAGCTCACCACCTTGTGAGGTAATTTGTTCCACTACTATGCTATTCTAACAGTTAGGAATTTTTTCCTGATATTCGGCCAAAATCTGACATTCTGTAACTTGAGTCCATTATTACATCCCCTGCAGTCTGGATTAATTGAGAACAGATCTTGACCCTCCCACGTTTCACAATATTTCAAGGAGTTCAAGAGTGCTGTCATATCTCCCCTCAGTCCTCTTTTCTCAAGACTAAACACGCCAGGATCTTTCAGTCTTTCCGCGTAGGCCTGAGTTTCCACTCCCATGATCACTCTTGCTGTCTTCCTCTGAACTTGTTCCAGTGTGTCTGGTAAGGACTCCCATATTGACAAGAAATCCTACTAGGGACAGGATTTCATCATCATCATCATCATCATCATCATCATCATCATCATCATCATCATCATCATCATCATCATCATCGAACTGCAGAACTGGAAGGAACCCTACGAATCATCGAGTCTAGTGCCTCTCAAGGAGGCCGAGTGGAGAATCGAACTCCCAACCTCTTGTTCTGCAGCCAGATACTTAAGCCACTATAGCCTGTCTAGCCGTTCTGTTTATACTTCCCATAATATTTTAAATGCTTTTTTCAAATAGATGAATGCCAAAAAAAGATCATACTCATTTCTGATATGCCCTCAGTGTCATAAATAGACCAGAATGGATGCTAGCTATATTTCTCCTTCATAAGGTGGGGATCCCAAATAAAATCTGTGAAGTGATCATGAATCCTGGAACTAGAAACATTGGATTTTATATAAGTCCACAATTTAACCATATTTGTGCATATCTGGCTCTCTATATGCATCTATCATTCCTTCAGATCCTTCTCGAAGCTTCTACTTCCTGCAGAGCTTCTCACTTTCGCCTCAAATATCTCCTTCCAAAACAAAAGGAAGCTCAGATCTATGTACCTCCATTCACTGCTTATTATCACTGCCTTTTTCTTTTCTTCTTCCACCTTTGTTATCTCCCTCACCATAAACCTGTGTAAATCCCTTTGGACAGGGATTTGTCTGTTTCGATTATGATGTAGAACTTCGTGTGCAACAATATATTTACTATTACTAATAACAACTAAAACAAGAATTGGGGGAAATACTGCAATTTAAAAAAAAACTGAAGCCAAATCATACATAGCCACTGAAATTTTAGCCCAAAATAGCTGTCACACTTGTATGCTGAAACAAAGGATATCTCCCATCATTGACAGAGCTGGTCCTTTCACTTAAAAACATGAAAAGGAAATTAGTTCAGTATTGCAAAGTTTAATTCTTTGGTGTGTTTTTTAAAACAATGACATGTTTCTCTCTGTGCTTATACAACCTTTGAGCTAATTAAGAATACAAAAGTAGAAAGAAGAACGTGTTCTTCTGATATGACAAAAGCCACATTGATTAATTTATTAGTCCTTCTTGAATACTTACATATGAACACAGTGCCTTCATCACCATCTTCTGCCATTTCTCAAATCTGTCAAAACAGAAATGACACAATCTAACAAGAGCTTCCTAAAAAAGACACGCTATCAGAAAAAAAATTGTAATCAGGACTCCCATATAGGAATTTCATATTGATTTCCAAAAGCTGTGGTTTGCACTTAATGTCATACATAGAAGGGCACACATACATATGGACATTAAAGTCTTGAAACCCATTCATGTTTTTCCCTCACCATGCACAATGTCTATAAAATGTAACACCATTAGTGGTATCGTATGTAATGGATGACAATATGCAGTTTCTGTTCTTTGAATAGAGTCCATGGATTTCTGCTACCCTCTGAACTGTCTCTGTATCATGACACAGTTCCTAAACAAACATCACTTCCATGAAGGAAAAAGCACACCCTTTTCCTTGTGTTACACATGCAAGGCTATTCATTTCACTTCTTATACATATGGCAGGACCCCCAAGTGTGTGTGTGTATGGGGGGAAGCAATCCCTTCCAATCAAGTGCCCTCCCTCAAACCAGGAAAGTGGAGGGAATACAAGCCATCAGGACAATAGAGGAAGAGAAGGAGGAAGTGGGCAAGAGATGAAGAGAGTAACAAAAAGGTGGGGAAACTACACCAGGAAAGAGCAGGGGAAGAAAAAAAAAGAGGGGAAGATATAAATAAGGGGGAAAGTAAACAGAGGGCTAGAAGGGATGAAGCATGAAAATAAGTAGAAACTGGTACAGTTGAAACAAGGACAGATGGGCCAGTATTACCTGAGGGATGGGAATGGATATGCATAGCTGCAGAATGGGAAACACTGATGTTACCCAAAGAGGAGCCAGAAAAAAGTATTAACAACCACCGAGGAAGCCTTTTTACTGGAGGGAAGCATGGGAGTATGAAGTGGAGTAGAAAGATTAGCAAGCAGAGGGGCCATATAGAAAGAGAAAAGATAGGAAGGTCAAAATGGAGAATCCCACAACACAGCGAGGACTTTTCACCCACAAGATGGTGGGGAACAGTCTCCACAGATCTCCAACTTTACCAGATCTCCACATGAGAGAGAAAAAGTGAGTTGCTAAGAGATGAAACCCTGTCCCGTTGTATCTGCCATTGTCAGGAGACCCATACGACCTGCTGATCCCTTAGAAAGGACAATTACGAGACTTGGGAAAGTTGGAGGTTTCCGCTAATTATTCTGTAAACCCTTCCTCTCCCCATTGGAAGAGAAGGAACCCACTTTGTTGGAGACTGCTGAACAGTTCAAAAATAAAGGTTGGTGGTAAAAAAAAAGCAGTGTTTGGCTTATATATCTCTCCATATGCTTAGAGCACTCTCTGAGTGGTTTACAGTTTAATTATGCAGGCTACACACACACACACACACACACACACACACACACACACACACACACACACACACACACACACACACACACACACACACACACACACACACGTGAGCTGAGCTGGGTGCTCATTTTACTGACCTTGGAAAGATAGGAGGCTAAGTCAACCATTAGCCAGCTACCTGGGATTGAACCCCAGGTCGCAAACACACTTTCGGCTGCAGTACAGGCATTTAAACACTGCACTACAAGGTGGTTTAAGGTGGAGACACCTGGCTGAAATATCTTCCATATGGGAACAAAAGGGACCCTAAAAATAAATCCACACTATGTGTACACTGCCTCTCACTTGAGGAAATAATGCTAGTTATCCAGAAGCGGAGTCATCGCAACTGGACTGAAGAAGCTACTTGGAAGAGCAGTGAAATGTTTCGACCCCACACGTAAAGAAGTCCAGTTGCCATGACTCAGCTCCCATTTTACCTCACCTGCATGACTGAGAATCTCCACAGACATAATGCTAAATATTTTCTTTCCAAATGAAAATGAAAGTATGAAATTACTATAAAGTACTGTATATGAAAGAATACAAACTAAAATATACTAGTCTGAACCTTAACAATTTCAGAAATATTTTCATTTCAGGTTGTATGAAGAGCATAAACATTTGTTCCAACTATTGTTAAAAGAACTCACAGCTATGTAAGAACATTGTCTCCTGGAACAATCACAAGGATTGCTGATTTATTTTGATGGAGCTTCAGTAAATCCATTACCAATTATGAGTCATTATTTGCCACAAGTAAAGTGAAGTTATCGCAATTATGTTTTTAATACAAAATTATCCTGTGATTGTAAACATGGGGGGAAAAACATTCACATAGCAGCTGATCCAAACTCAACAAGTCTCCTCCTATTTCTGTGAGATGGTAACACTGGTCTTTCTAAATGAACAGAACCTACAGAACCTAAAATTATTTTAAACTGGTTTCTGGATGGTACTTGACATCAATTAGGTTGAATAGAATGAATGCAGAATACTCTAAGATGTGCTGAAAATGTGAAAAAAAGATAGGTACATATATGAATCTCTGGTGGGAATGTGAAATAGTTCAAAAGTTCTGGAAAAGGGTTTTCTTAGAGCTAAGTGACATGATTAGAACAGACATTGATTGTAATCCAGAGACAGCACTGTTATCATTGTTAACTAGTAAAGATTATGATGCTACAACAAAGGAACTAATAGCAAATCTTATGACAGCTGCGAGATTAATTATAGCAAGAAATTGGAAATCTAAATTAGATCTCAAGATGGAAGATTGGTATGATGAGCTTTGGGATATAGCCATAAACGATAAATTGTCTTGTAGTTTAAAAGTTAAACGAGGAGAAATGAAAAAAGACATTTTTACGACATTTGGGGAAAATTTATAGACTTTGTATTAGTAGAAGGGAAGGGGAAAGAGCCGACGAATACTTCAAGACAGTTCTGGAGAAGAGGACTTTAAGAAGAATACTAGAACAACAGATGATGGAGTAACAAAGAACTCATGGAAGAACAGGATGGTCCCGGGGTGGGGGTGGGTGGGGATGCACTTGTATTGTTATTTGTTTGTATGTCTTTAAATTTCAAAAACTCAATAAAAAAGAACCTACAATTCATCACATTTTCATACAGATCTACAATGCTGTGAATTCCAAGGGGCTAGCTACTACATTGTTGCTCTGCATCTATGTACACCTTATTTGTTTGTATTTCAAGTGACATGGAGTCTCCTCTTTCTTGATATTTTTCTATATATGGTATAAAGCACTTAATTTTAGAGACGTGAAGGCCTGGAAAAAACTGGTTTTTTTTTTTTTTAAAAAACCTGTTTTGTCCAGAAGCCTTTTGGTTTTCTGAAAAATTGGAAAAACTTGAAAAAAGAAAAATGATTATGGAATGTTTTATTTTAACATGATGAATAAAATATTTTAAGGCAGGGTGTTCTAATATTTTTCATATCATTTCTAAAAATATTTATAGTATCCGATTATTCTAATTTCTGTGCACTGTGGGCAAGCAAGTCCTAGGGTATAAACTGAATTCCCTAATGCAAGAACAAGATGCATCTCTTCCTTTAGGAGGTGCTGCTATTGTCACAAAAAAAAGAAAAAGGTTTCACTTTTGTTTTTGCATGTGGGTGGGTATGTTTCGTTCTGTTCTGTCCTCTTCACTAGGCCTCAAAGCACTGGAAGAAAATACAGAGCAACAAAAATGATTCTGATTAAAGTTCATACCCATTCATTGAAACTTAGTCCCACTTCCTTCTATACATTTCCCCCCTCTTCAATTCTTTTTATGAGAATGAGGTTTTTATTTTAATTGCATTTAATACTGTGGGGAGGAATATTGTTAATTCTGAATCTTTAAACATTGTTTTGTAGAGGTTTTTTTGTTCCACATAAACAAGTAAACAGTTCAGGAGACTGTTACTCCATTTGTTACTTACAATTACAAAAATGTTATTTAAAAAGTAAATTCTGTTTGTAATGATTGTTTGAATATACTATATTTTAATATGGTAGTTGTGACAATTTTTTTGAAAATTCCTGGGGGGGGGGACTGGGAAAAACAACAATGTTTTTCCCCCAACCTTCAACATTTCTGGAACTTTAACACCTCTACTTAATTTCTTACATTAAGTGACTATTGGTCATATGGTGTGGTATAAAAATCAAATAAATAAATACATACATGTCTACATGACCTTCTTTCAAAAAATATAATTTGGTTCAGCTTTTCAAATGAAAGCTCCTTCCAGACTTCTTGTTAATTAAACTATTATTTTACGGCTTTTTGGCAAAAAGAGATGCAATGCTTGCAGGGTTCACAACCAAAGATGGTGGTAGGAAACCTTTACAACACTGAATCTGTCTGTATCCTTAGGTAAATAAAACAGATAAAAATGGGAGATTTGTTTGCACATTTAATAAAGGGAAGAATTACTTCTCACAACCAAAAGACAAATCATGCTCCATGTCAGGGGAACAGGGCATGGATGAATGGTCACCTCTCCCGCTTTGCCAAAGTATGTGATAACAAAATCCAGATGAGGACTTCTTGATAGTCCAGAGAGGGCAGAACTGACAACACTACAAATTATGGCTACCTGGCTGGATAGCTCAGTGGTTAGGTCTCTGACTGCAGAGCCAGAAGGTGGAAAGTTCAGTTTCTCACCATGCCTCCCAGGACCAGACTATGTGGCCTTGGGCAAGCTACCAAATCCTGAAGTGCTCCCAGAAGAAGGAAGTTGGAAACCACTTCTGAGTATTGTGTGTTGTGTCGTTACAATCATGACCGACTCTTCGTGACTCCCTGTCCATGGAGTTTTCTTGGCAGGAGTACTGGAGTGGCTTGCCATTTCCTACTCCAGGCGCCTACAGCACCTGGTATTCCCTGGTGGTCTCCCATCCAAGTACTAACCAGGACCGACCCTGCTTAGCTTCCAAAATCAAGCGAGACTGGATGTGCTTAGGGCATCTAGGCAGCTACTTCTGAGTATTCTGTACCTAGAAAACCCTGAGAAGGGTCGCTGTAAGTCAGATTTGACTTGACACACCCAATTACAGTATTATTAAACTAGAGTTTGGTTTTAGTTTGCTCCTCAGGCAGTTTGTCTTATGTTGGTAGCAAGAAAGTAGCAGTCAGCCATCCTCACTCTGAGCTATCCATGGTCCTTTTGTACCTAACTTTCACACAAGAGTGCTGCTGCACCCATGTAAATTACCTACCTTGCCTGACCTACTTATATTGACTTGAGTCAACCTATTTGATTCAATCTTGGCTCTCTAGACTTCACAGTTCTTCTGAAACTGAAACCTTCCTTGGGCAGATTTGACATTGCCAGATGGTTCCAGCTTCCCTTTTAAGCCCCTGGGAACCAGTAAATGGACAAGAACGTCTATGAAGTTATGTTCTTGAAACCTCCAGATTTTGTCAATAAGAAGGGGTTTTAGTCTTTAAAATAAAATCTCTATCTGCTAACTAAGAAGAAATTTTGGCATAAGATTTCATTTACATATAAATTATGCATTAGGTAACAGGATGCAAGTACTGCCAGGTTTTGGGGAAAAAATATAACCCTACATTCACTTTTATTTCATTATAATGACCAAATTTACCAGTTGCTCTTTTACACTTTCTATAGATCACATAGGAAATATAAGGGTGCTGAAATGAGCTAAAGTTGTTGCACTAAATCAAAATATTTCAGACAATGAATAGTGTTTAATGCTGATGAAAATGAAGGCTAGATACAGCCTGAGAAACACTATCTGCTTCTTAGAAGGAGACATGTAGAGGACTGTAAAAGCTCCAGCAACCTAGCAATGCAACTGTATCCATGTTTACTAAGAAGTGAACCTTATGGCTGGATAGCTCAGTTTAGATAACTGGCTGTGAAACCAAAGGTTGGGATTCAATTCTCCACTGTGCCCCTGGGGGAAGAGCCCAGCTTCTGTGTGGCCTTGGGCAAGTTGCACTATTGCAGGGACTCTCCGGGAGAGGGGAATGGTAAAAAAAAAAAAACCTTCTGTGTAGTCTCTATCAAGGAAACCGTAAAAAGGGATGGCCATAAATCAGAATGAATATGAAGGCAAGTGATTATTATTGTAGGTAAAGTATGCTTAATACTGCAATCTTAAGCTATAGAATCTTATCTGTGAGCATATACCTCTAAAACTATGGCCCTTATCTCAAAATAGACCTGCATGGAATTCCTCTGTAAAAGATGTAAGAAGAATAAAATTTGTCCCTTGCATTGTAAAAGACTATCTCAACAGGAGAACAGCTAGGATGTGCTCATTGTATTTGCAGAACAGAGGCGATACTTGCAGCTTACATTATCAGAGGATCTGTTACAACAGTGTTTCCCAACCATGGGTAACCCAGGTGTTCTTGGACGGCAATTCGCAAGAGCGTTCAGCGATAGCTGTGCTGGCCAGGGTTTCTGGAAATTTTAGTCCAAGAACACCTGGGTTACCCAAGGATGAGGAACACTGTGTTAGAATTTAAGAGTACACATAAACAGATTAGGAAAAACTCTCAAATTAGCTACAGGAACTGTGGGAATAAGCAGAACTGGGATGTAGCCGGGAATGAAGGAAAAACCCTAGAAAGGAAATGGATTGCCTTATAAAGGACCTGATCTCCTCCTCCTCCTCCTCTTCCTCCTCCTCAACTGTATCACAAAAATCGAGGGCTGCTCATGCATGAGCTAAGAAATAATCAACAGTGGGATGGAGCACAGCTTGTAAAGGTATGGACATTTACTATATCAAAAGCAAATTTATTTTCCAAATTTCTCCTTTTAAAAAAAAAAAACTCAAACATCTGTAACTGTTTATCTCCTAATCTACTAGTAGGACAAGTGACTCTGGACATGGAACAAATGATGATTTCATCTTCCTCTTGTGCTATCTGCCCCATACCACAATTGGCACTGGCACAGTTTACATTTTTGTTCCTGTTGAAAGATTGGTCTTCCAAATTGCACAGCATGAATATAAACCCTTTGCAAGGCCAGTGAATGTAGAAGGGGTAGAGGATGATAAAGGCAAAAAAATGCCATTTTAGATATTAGTTAGTTGTATCATAAGACAACATTTGATACCAAGCTTGATGCATATCACACCCCACTACAATATCATAGAATCATAGGATAATGAAGCTAGAAGATGTAGGTGTTTTTTTAAAAAAAAATAAACACCATTATCCATGTGATCTTTTTTTTTCTTTCTTCCCACAGAGACATTTTTCACACCTGAATTTGTTTTTCTATGAACACAGGACCAACCTCAGAAATTAGTTCTGATCAGGAGATTGAGCTAAAACAAACAGCTGATTTTAATTTACAGACAAATACAAGATTGATGCAGGATAAATCTTTGGATATGCCAAATTCACAAAATATGATAAACGCATCTATTGAAATCAGCTCAAATCAAGAGATCAAACCAAAACAAAGGGTGGATCTAGTGTTTGAGCAGTAACCTATTATTTCAGATACAAACATCCTGTCATGTAACTAGAGAGGCATAACTCAAAATTAAGCCAGGAGTACCTACAACAGCACCAATGCAAAAATGCTATCCACAAAGCATTTATGCTAATACATTGTGCTACTGGTCTCACCAAGTGACTTGTGATATTTGTGCAATTGAAATGCATAATTTCTTGTTGTTGTGCATAACACCTACACGTTTATGCAGTCATAACTTTATACCTATATGAACAAGATTTGCCCAATCTTAAAATGTAACTTGTTGAATTGCTATTATACTATCATTATTTTTCCTTCCTATTATTTTAAAAATTATAATAGTATATGACTTGTAAAATACCACTAAGAATACTTCAAAATGTCTTTTAAAATGTAACCATATTTGCTTAAAAATATGACTGTTGCAGCCATATTAACCTAAAAGTTATTAGTTGCAGGTACCTGTTATTCTGCCTCACTACTACCAACTTCTAACAACAATAATGGATAGAAGACATGCAGAAGACTAGTCCATAATTTGCTATATTTATTCGGTCATAAAAAATATGAAAACCTTTATTTTGTTCACTGCTGCCATTGTTAGCTCTGCCTAAATCTAACTGTTAAGTGAGCAGAAGTGCATACTATTAAGACATCTATGAACGAATTGTAAGTGAACAATTATGTAGTACCCATTTATTCAAAGGCTCTGATGACTTTGGCCTGATAATTGGATTTAAGATCTACATTTTGTAAAGGTGTGCTCAGTCTCACAGGCTCCATATTATATGTGCCCCTTGAAGAAAAAGGATCCATTAGTAAATATTGGTAGTAGTATGTTTCAGCAACAAAATATTATACATATACAGTGGAACCTTGACTTACGTCATTAATCCGTTCCGGAGGTCTAGACTTAAGTCAAACATGACTTAAGTCAAACAAACTTTTCCCATAGAAAGTAATGGGAAAGTGGATTAATCAGATGATGAAAAAGCAAAACAGCAATTTAACACAAATTTGACTGTCCCCAAACAGGCACACACAAACACAAACACACACACACAAAAGAGAAATGATTACTACTGTGCTATCAGTCTCTTACTGTTAACTACTAGTAGATATAGCTTCCTCTTTTCTTTATCCCTTGACTTTATTTGCTCCCTTGTTTCAGGATCCACCTTCATTTGGATGGAATAAACCCCTTTCCTCCATAGAAAAATGGGGTGGGGGCATCCTGCACAAAAGCCCATGCCCAAACCACCCTTTCACTGGGTGTTCACTATCTGAGCTCTTTCCTCAGGCATTCTTATTCGAGTGCAGCACTGCAGAAGGGAGTGGGTACTCTGGGAAAAGGAGGGCAAAGGCGGGCATTCAGTCTGTTAATGTTGCAGCGGAGAAAAAAGGAGGAAAAAGGCCTCCTCCTTGCTCGGTTGAGGCACTCAAGCCACTGCCCAGAGAGCAAGGACCCAAGGGCCAAATCAGAGGTGGGGCTTGTTCACTGGCGTCTATTCAAAATGCCAAAGGGCTCGAAAAGCTGGCTGCTCCTGGGCAGGTGCCTCCAGTCAGTGCCCACAGGTGCACCATCCGTTTTCAAAGCACCTCCCCCCGTGCGCGGGACTTCTCGGCGGACCTTGGCTTCCGAGAGGAGACGAGCCCTGGGTTGGGTCGGCAAGGGCGCCACGGGCAAGGGATGGGCAGGTGGATGGGGGTGTCCCCCTTCTTAGCAACTCCCCCAACCATCCCCCTGGTGGTGCGGGTGGCGAGACAGGGGACTGGGGGAGGAGGCAGGCTCATTCCTGTGGCTTGGTGGGAAGCCCTGGGGCGGGCGCAGTGACACAGCCAGGCATCGTGTTGGAGCCGGCTTCCTTGCAGCAGGAACTCAGCCAGCCCTATAGCAGGACAGGCGACTTTGGGCCAGCGTGTGGCAGGCGCTGCTAGGGAGGAGGAAGAAGGAGCCCCGCCGGCGCTTGCCTCGTTGCCCAGGCCGCCGCCGCCAGACTGGGGCTGGGCCGCGGCTGCTGCTGCCTGTTCTTCTGCCACCGCTGCTTCTTCTCAGGCGGAGAGCGGCGCAAGACCAGAGCCAGCGAGCTCGGCAATAGCTGGACAGCACGCCCGGGAAAGAGAGGCTGAGGCGGGCTGGGGAAGAGGCACCATCCCGGTGCTGTCTCGACGGGCGGCTGGGGCTCCCCGTCTGCTCTTCCAGCTAGCCGAGGCTGCCAAGGGAACCAAGGTGAACTGGGCGAGCGAGGGAAGGGGAGTGAGAGGAGGGTGGGGGCATGCCCGCCCGAGAGCCACCTGCCGCTGGGGCCCGAGGCAGCTGCAGCCCGGCCCTGCCTCCTCCTCCTGCTGCTCACTCGGTCGTTCTCCAGGGGCTCCCGCCCTTCTTCCTTTCCTCCGGCAGTGGCCCAGCGAGGGACCCGGCTCCTGGCCCTTCTTCCTCTCCGCCGGAGGAGAGGAAGAAGGCAGGAGCACTTGAAGGGGCAGCCACGATGCTGGGTCCTGGCTGCCGCAGGGGCCTTGCGCCAGGGCTCCGAGACATAAGTCGGAGCCTGGGACGCAAGTCAAACAGGTCCCTAGTGGACGCAAGTCAAATATGACGCAAGTCAAGCGGTACGTAAGTCGGGCGTCCACTGTACATATATACTATACATATATCACAAGTAGGCACAATGTGGCAAATTAATATTAGAAACAGGCTGCCATGCTATATAAGGAAATGATTAAGGCTGGAAACACCCATTGATTTCAGTGTGGCTGAGTAGGTATATACACTGATGTAAATGCACTACAGAAACATTCATTGTTCCTTGCCATCACATTTGAGTGGATCAAAAGACTCAAGGCAAACATGCTCTAGTGAGAAAAAAATCCACCAGGTTGAAAGAAAAGTCCAAATCAGAGGTGTAGCTAGAGTTTGGAGCGCCCGGGGGGGGAGTCAGTTTTGTGCCTCCCCCCCATGTCTCACCCACCCAGCAAGGGGGCCAGGTGGAGCAGCCGTAGCCCATAGGTTGGCGGGCGGGCGGGCTGGGGGTTGCCTCAGTGGGGTGGGAGGGCAGTGCATCTCTTGCCCTTCTTTGCCAAACTCAAGTATGGAGTGGGACTTTGGGGTGAACGAGTAGGGGGAGGAGGAGAAGGAGAAGTTGCCCAGGCCAACGCTGAGCACAAAGCCACCCTGGAAGGGGCAGCAGCAGAAGAAGAGCTCGAAGACGGCAGGCTCGCGGTGCCGCTCGCTCTGCCAGTAGCCGTAAGCCATGGTGAACTGGTAGAGGTTGGTGAGCAGCGCCAGCGATGGGGCCCGATCCGGGCTCCCCATGGCCCTCGCGTTCTCACTCGGTCGTTCTCCAGGGGCCAAGAGCACACACTGGGCTCCCCGGAGGGACGGGTGCTGCCTTCACTCTGCCCACAGCAGTAGAAGGGCACCGGTCAGGTGGGCAGGCAGAGGAGCGACACCAGTGGCCGCACCCAGGGAGACCCCAGGCACAGAGGGCCAGCCCGCTGGGGCCACCCACGGGCAGCGATTGCTGTGCCTCTCTCTGCAGAAATCAGGCACCAGGTCCCAGTCCGATGGCACGCGCTGCTGCCAGCCCCCAAGAAGCACTGGACCCACGCCTGCTTGCCGGCCTGCCGGCCGTCCCTCTCCGAAACACCCGGTTGAGGGGCGCGCTCCCACCAGATAGCACCAAGCAGGTGATTTTTTTCAAGCAGCACCTCTGTCACATGCGTCTCCCTCTCCTTTCTAGGAGGTGCTCCTTTGAAAAAAAAAAATCCCTTTCCAGGACTGTGGCCACATGGCTTCCTCCTCCTCCTCCTCCTCCTCCTCCTCCACGCATCCCCAGATTGCTGTGCCTCTGGGGCAAATGCACCCTTTCACACACACACACCCAGATACACCCCTGGTCCAAATCCAATGTTAAATATTTTTAAAAAATACATTAAACAGTGATCCTGCCTTTCAACTGAGTCTTACAAATAATGTGACAAGATAAAATTGTTAATACTTTTGCCAGTGAGATCCTAAATACAGGCAGAAAGCTCAGAAAACACCCACAACAACTTTAGGAGTCTCTCTACTCAGAACCAGTTGTTTACAATGCTCACATTATACAGTATCTGCACTTATTTTCAAACACGAATACAATCAATCAATGGAGACGATTTAATGCACTTTAAGAAACAAGATTCACTGAGCTGGTCTTTACTTTGAAGCAAACAGGCAGACGATTGGAGCCCAAAGCATGTCTTAATAAATGAAAGAAATACAATTTAGAAATCTGTGTCACTAAGTCTGCTTCAGTGTCTCCACACTAGAGGAACATTTAACTATTATTTATTGCAAACAGAAGTATCCTTGGAAAATGCAACAAATCAGTCAAAAGTATAGTTAGTTGCCAAGATCTAGTAAGAATCCCAGGAAGAATGGGTTTTGGTTTTTTTGGTCATATGTAGTTTTTCGAAGATTCTTTTAATGCTTTTCTCCTTCTTCTTAGGCATGAACTGGGGGTTTTGACTGACGCTGACTAATGTGCTTGAAGAAGCCAAGAGGGGCCAGGTGTGTCAAATGACGAAATCCAAAGGAGTGATGATGGGATGCGTGGCGTGAAAAAAAAAAGAACAAGAGCCGGGCTTCCTCGTGCCGAAGTCCACTGCTTGCCTTCTCCCCCCCCCCCGAATCCTCTGGGCAGGGAGGAGGCCACTTGGCCAGGCGCCATTCCAGAAGCGCCCGCCCGCCACCCTTTCCCCTTGAGAGGCGGGCGCGGAGGCAAGGCAGGCGACCCCCCCCCGGGGGGGGGTGAGGACCTCGCCTTCCCCTTGGCGGGGCCAAAGACCCGCGGCTGTCACTAGCCCCAGAAACGGGGCTAGTGACTGGTCTCCGCGGTCAGAGCAAAGCCCACGAGCAGAAAATGGGCTAGTGGGCTTTGCTCTGACTGCGGAGGACCCGCCAGGGCGCCCCCCTCTTCTTGCTCCCCTTTTTTGCCTTCCACTCGCCCTCAACCCCACCCACCCGGCGGCAACCGGAGCGACGCCGACACTCCCAGAGGCTAAACGGGGCAGGGAAGGAAGGGAATGGAGGGGGAGCCTCCGCACAAGCCCAGGCAGGACGGCGGCGGAGGAGGAGGAGGAGGAGGAGGAAGAGGCGGCGGCGGCGGCGGCGACAGGCAAGCCCGAGGAGGAGGCGGCCGCCGGCCGGCGATCCGGGAGTGGCTCCGCCGGGTTTTCCCTCGGACCCGCCTCGCCCCCATCCGCGGCGCGCGTGGCCGACGGCGGCTCCCGCCTGTAACAAAGAACAGGCGGCGTGGAGGAGCCCAGCGAGACGGAGGGGAAGGAGGGAGGGAGGGAGGGAAGGAGAAGAGGCGCCCGGGCGGGCGGCGGGGACCCCCGGCACGGACCCCTCGCCGGGAGCCACGAGGGCGGGCGGGAAGGGCTCCCCCGGCGGGCGGAGGGTCCCGCGCCAGGAGCCGAGGCCCGCGGCTGGCACCCGGGGTGGGGTGGGGGGGGCGGCGCGCGGGGAGAAAAAGAGGGATGGGCAATTACCTGAATTTGTTTTTATTATTTTTTTTTTTTGGAACGCTCGCCCCGCTGGATCGAATCCGGGCTCCAGGTTCCGATCCGAGCCGGAAACCACGCGGCACCGGAAGCTGGGGCGTGGCTTTTTTGCGGAGCACCCTGGGAAATGTAGTCCAAGGCTATGTGTGTGTGGTGGGGTGGGGGAAGAGAAAGGGCGGGTGGTGGCGGGAGCTGGGCTGGAGTCGAGCCCCCGCCGGGGTTGGCAAGAGCGGGTCTTCTGCGCACCCGAGGGGAGACGGGGGGGGTAGGACGTTGGGCCGCCGTTTAACTGGGACTTCAGAGGGCTTTGCTCGGCTTCCGTGCATCGAAAGCGTCGGCGTCGGATTGGGCTCGTTGGGAGGAGGATTCAGGTCCGACCCGCGGCAAGCATGCAAGCGCGCCCCGGCCAGAGGAGGGAGGTCCCCCCGAGGGAAGAAGCGGTGCGCCTACGAAGGATGCTGGGCGAGAGATTCCCCCTCTATCATTGCAGATCGCTGGCCAAAATTTCGGTGGTGGAGCTCTTTAGCCGCGGGAGTTCCAAGGCATCGGGAGGCCTCCGTTCCTTGGTTGGATACCTGCGGCATCCAGGAGGCAAGGCCACCGAGGGCAGACAGTGTTCTGCTACATAATGCCAGCCTGTACAACCTGTCACTCACGAAGCCGGCGAGAACCCCTTCATAATTTCCATTAAAAAAAAAACACCTGCAGGTATTAGCAGGGACCAGTGAGTTGGTGCCCTGACACAACAAGGGAATAAGGAATTATGTACTTTCCGTTTACGACCGACAGTAACAAGAAACTGCTGCCTGCTGCCCACTTCTCATTCTGAATCTTTCCATGGGTCCCCGATTGCTTCTTTCGCGCTTATTTCAAGACACGCAGGAATGCTGTTCTCTAGAATTGTTGCACACTGAATCAGTGTTTTGAAAATCAGTCATTGCATCAAGCCTTTCAGCATTCTTCCCCTAACTAAGAATTTCGCGGGATGAGTGTGTGTGTGTTTTACCTGCACGGCAGCCTTAATGAGAACATTAAATGTACACATTTCTTATGATTGTAAGATGTAAGTTTGTATCAAGTTTGAGACAAAGTATCCAGCAGTTGCACAGACACAGTTTTTAATTATGTACAAGTGCCAACCAAATCAGGTTCCGAAAGGCTTTGTGCAAACATTTCCCTTGGTTATTGCACAAGCTGTTGTCCAGTTTCAAAAGTAATTATAAACTTCATTGGGGTAGGGGTTTCTGGTGCTCTGCTGCTAGCACTCATGGCACAGCAGCTGAATTCCTGCTGCAACTAGCCTCCTCTGACTTCATTGTAGTAAATCACAACCTGAGCAGGCCTGTTTGAATCCTTTGAATTTGTAGAACTAGTTCCTTAAATCCTCACTGACTTAATAGGCCTACTCAAGTGCATATAGCTTTTTTATACTAATCAACATGATTTCAATCAGTGCTTTTGTATTCCTTCTGTTTTGGATCTACTGTACTGATAAGACTGGTGATGATACATTCCTGTGTATATTTGTTGAGAACCAAGTACCATTTTAATAAAACTTACTCACCAGGATTTCAGTCTTTGCCTGTCACCAGACCTGTTGGTTGGCTTTTCACCAAAATCAAGGAAACTTGGTGTTTGGTTCTGGCCTAAATCTGGTGGCCAGTCAATTCATTCTACTTTGCAACTGTCTCATGATTTATCCATTTAAGTCTTTCAAAGGCTGGAACAACTTGTCCCTTTGTATTCCTGCATGGTCTCACAGCTTCCTATTTGAGCTACAGTAAAAGAGATGTGATAGCATCGAACTTCATTCAGTCTTAACTAGCTATATTTAGAAGACTTTTCACAGACACACAAAATATTTTAGTATTAAGAAATGAAGTTAGAACACTGTTCAGAATCATTTCTGTTATGTGACAGCTATGTTCTACACAAAGACCGTGAAGCAAGGGAAACACTATGGACAGAGTTAAGAAGCTTGCTTTTTGCCATTTGAATGAAGGGGTGGGGGGAATCTCTTTTGTCATATAAGTAGCCTGAAAGAATACTTGGATTCACTGCAAACTACTAATTAGTATACACTTAATAATGACTACAAATTAGTAGTTACACATTTCATGTGTTGGAAATAATTAGGTAGCTAAGAGCCTTTTTACACGACCCCTAAACTCCACCGCAAATGGCTCCCAGCTCCGGAGCTTAAAATTGTTTACCCACCAGCTCCGGAGTTTACTGAAAATTAAGTGCGACCATGCCCACCTAAGCGGGTCCCAGCGCACTTTTCTTGTACCTGCTCTCCAAGGGTGAAAAATCTTGATGCAGATGTGCCGGGCTCTCCTCACTTCTTTTTGTTGTTTTTTGCCTCCCGCCCCTTTAAGAGAAGGAACCAGGAAGTGATGGGGCTCCCCACTGGCACCGGGAGGTAAGCCTTTATTCTTTTGTCCATTTTTTCCTCCCTCCCCTCACGCAGCCAGCATCTAGGAAGTGCGGATGGGTGGGGACGCACGAAGAGTGACAAACCCCTAAGATCTGTGGTCCGAATTTAAGTGACCAGCGGATCTTAGGGGTCGTGTAAAAGCGCCCTTAGTCTTTGGGTAAGAAAGGGGAAGCTTAAAGCATTAAATAGTATTCTTAACATTTGAAAATACGTGGTACAAAAAAGCTGAAATACAGAAATATTTCTAACTTTTTTTGTATGAACAGTGCCAGATGTGTTATTAATTGAAATTTTAGGCAACGTCCTGCAGCCTCTGCGAATCCACTCTTGCCCAAAAGAGGCTGAAATGTGTAGTTCTAGCTGAAGATGCCCTTTTCCTTCAAAGGAATATGAGCAGATGTTTCTGATGACTTCCATCTCTGGGTCAAAAAAGTATCACTTGGAACTCTTTTAGCTACAGTACTGTAAAATAGCCACTGTCTTATAACCTTTTGCTTTGAAAAGATACATCAATATTCATATTACCATTTCTGTCCCTTGAGGTTACATTAAAACCATTTAAAAATACAAAGCACACAGTTTACCTTTGGTATCTTTTTTTCCTTTAAAATCCAATAACACAGCATTAAGACTTTCAAATAGTTTTTAAATGTCTTCAAGTATTCGTAAGAGACAGAGCAGCAATTGCCTTTTTTTTTAGTTTTGCATCTCCATCCATTTATGTGCCATCATCAAGCTATACAATAAAAGAAAAGTCACGATTTAACACACTTGCAACCCAGTCCTAAATCCACTTGCATTAGGAATGGGGAATGTGTGGCCTTTTAGATATTTTTCACTTGTTAACTCCTCACCTCTTGCCTCCATTGAGCAGTGATGATGGTAGTTACAGTCCAATGAAGTCTGGAGCATCACAAGTCCCTCTACCAGTGATCACCATGGAAAGTCTGCTGAGAACAAGTCTTTTTTCCAAAGAAATGGGCTAGGATCCCAATCATCATGATTATAAAAAGAAACATTTCATTTGACTGTTGACTCCCTAAGCAATCCATCTACAACAGACTTTCGTAACAGAAGTTAGAACTTGCTGTATGTACTGCGAATGCTTGCAGATTTCCTTTGCATGCTAGGCTTTAGGAGGCCTACTACTGTAGCTTATATTAGAATTCCCTCGAGCATCACAATGTCTACCAATGTCATTGCTTCCTTTACTGATTAAAAAAATAATGCAATAATCGGATTGGTACCAAATGTCACCTAAATAAGCAAGGAAGCTTGATTCTGTACCCCACAATCAAGCCACATAGTTCAAAGCAAGTCCCCAATGAGGTCAGATACATAAGCTTTGAACAATACAGAATGCATAGATAGTAAAAATATGCAACATAAAATATGATATGTTTGTTTTCATCACCTGATAGCAAGAAAACAGCATCATTTTCTTTTTCTTGGAATTTGAAGAAAGAATGATTTCAGAGCTTAAATACACACCGTCCCTTGACCCATTTCATTTCAAAATGGAACAAAGAGAGGGGGAATCTGGTAGAAACTACACATGTTTTGCCTATGTTATCCTTTGTTCTGCTGTGACAGAGGACCTATGTCTAAAACACTGCAGGTTCCCTAAAACATATTAACAGCATTGGCAAAGTCGAGTATTCGTGGAAATAAGAACATGGCTTTCTTGATAGCCCATCAGGGGATTGTGGTACATG
Source organism: Phrynocephalus forsythii (assembly GCA_029282475.1). Classification (NCBI taxonomy): domain Eukaryota; kingdom Metazoa; phylum Chordata; class Lepidosauria; order Squamata; family Agamidae; genus Phrynocephalus; species Phrynocephalus forsythii. Next base: position 76,893,807 of record JAPFRF010000010.1, read on the forward strand.
CAATAAATAAGTGGTACCTTGATTTAATTCGTAAATTATGCTTTTCATCTGAAATAAGTGATGAAAAATGGAGCAATCCCATTTTATAAGATTTTCCCCACAATCTTTCCCTATCTTCAAATTTTTTATGCAGATTTTATGTTATACAAGCTCATTTTGTATATCAGGAATCTGAAAACAATCTACTAAAAGCAGATCTCATTTATACAGGCTGAAAAATTACTACCTCAGGATGGCCCATTTGGCCTATCAGTTCCCTCTCCAGAAATGTCCTAAGCCTGCAAGTCTTGTGAACTCTTACCTGGGGTAAGACCCACTACACAGCAGGAATCAGTAAGCATGCATAGGATTTCCAGTTTCCAAGTTTAGATAATCTGGGTTAGAATTTCATGCTCTTCCCAGCTGTGTTCCCCCTCCCTCAGCTCAGGGCCCCTAAAAATGTGCATTGCTAAGCTTCACCCTATTATGATGCTCTAAAAATGCAACCATTTTATGCAGCTATCATACATTCATGCAGACAATTGTCCACTATAGCTCCCTGGCGGTTGTGTTTACTGCTGTACTAAAGATATATTATTTTAAACCTGATTTTAACTAATGTTTTGTAGACCAAGGCCTGCTGAAATGCATCAGATCATTTCCTAGAAAGTCTGAACAGGGCTTGCTGGACAGGACCAAAGTATTTTTTTTCTCAGCAACTTAAGCTTGCTGTAAGCCTTCTTCCAACAGTTTCATCTCCTACCTCTTTTGTCCAAGCTCTTCAATAGGCTGCAGCATTAGTGACTCTCATGAAGCACATTATAGTCTTATGTTTCTGTAAACAACTGAATAGGTGCAGGTCATATAATTTGGCATACAGTGTTACGCATATGGTTCAACGGGTGTGCCATTGAGTTTGTTCTTGCTCTTGCTCTTGAAGGTAATTTTCTTGTTCAGAATGCGTGTTAGAGTTCCCCCCTTTCTTGGAGATCCATCAGATGTAGGCTGCTGTAAGTAGGTGAGGTCATTGTGCGATTGGCTCATTCCTGGGTCTTTTTGATGGTGCCGTCGCAGGAAAAATAACTTTGCACTCTTTTTCAATAGCCCACCTACGGATATGAAAGATTTTATTTTTTAGTTGTGCAACAAAAAGTATTTTCAGGCAATCATTATTTTTTTAAAAAAATGTTAGTATTGGTATTTTATAGATGCACAGCCAACTCTATTTATATAGCTGTCATTCCATCTGTTAAGCCAACATACTGAATCACCAGGATTTGTATAAGGATTTGCCTTATAAAAGTCCCACCAATTCTGTGGTTCTCCTATAACTTGGAGTAAGGATTGGATTGAGCATTTCCAGTGCTTCATCTTGTAACCTGCCTCTCAAAGATAGTGAGTAATGGGGAAATGGTATTCAAGATGGAGGTAGCTGTTCTCTTGAGTTTACTCATGTGCTTCAGTGAAATGCAACACGCACTTGCCTCCCATCAAATCAAAATCAAATCATGAAACAACAGTGCATGTAGTTAAAAGATCTAAAACAGAGGTAACAGGTTAAAGGCGCTCCATGCAAGGGTAACCCATGCAAAAAGTTACCCACCTCAAACAAGCAATACATATTGTGTAATCTTGGCAGGAGGAAACAAATATAGCAGGAGTCCTCTGTTTTAGTGAAATAAGCCCTCAATAGTACACCTTTCCTAGATGTCTGTTTAGAAGCATGGCATCTGTCCTCTCCAAAGTTAACAGGTGGTCTCCATGGTTTAAATGGAAGAGCTAATAGTGTTATTTAATCTCTGTCAAAAAATTAATAGAACATAGTTCTGTTGCTTAGCTTTCTTTGGATCTGTTCTTGAAATCAGCAAGATACATTTCCTGATCAGGACAAATTCCAGGGAACATATAACTTGCTAATAGCTTCAGTGGCTACTGGTCCACTTCTGGGCTTCTCCCCTCCCCCCACCATGTGTTTAGTTGTGATGTGTATTGTAAAGTTGGGACAGGTGTTTTTGTAGGAAGTATTTGGGTCATGGAAGCATTTGGGGCATGATTTTCAGGACCAGGGAAAAACAGCCCCACATGCTTTTGTCTCCTCCAATCATCCTGTGAATTTTTAAAATGTCTCACATATATGAGATTAGTGCTACTTCACCCTATCACTGGTTCTAATTATTATCCCATAAAAGGGTTGACAAAAGGCAAGACCAGAGGGATGGATGGACTGAGAGAGGCTGTGGGCTGGAACATGAATTACACTGCATCCAGTGTGATCTGTGAACTCCCGGATCAACCTGCAGCCCATATAAGCACTGGCTAAGACTTCAAATGAAATGCAAGCTGCAAGTCAAACCCATGTGGTTGCACCTTTATATACAAAAACTCCAAAAGCTTAGTATTATACCTTTGGATTTCTTCACAGTTCCAGATTCCAAGATGCTCACGGAGCTCTCAGACATTTTATCACAGTCTTGGTCCAGTAGCACACTGCTGTCCCACTGCTGGCTAGTGTCATCTAAGGTCCAGGCATCATGGCTGTTTTCCTGGGGGTCTTCATGGACAGGTATTGCTTGGGATGCAGACAGCGATATATTTTCATCAGAAGGGGACTGTACAAGATTGTCTTCCACACTGGGAGCATCAGCTTGTTTATTTGAGCCGTCCATGGCTGCTGCATAGTCCATCATAAGTGCAGCTTCACTATCCTGAGATAAATTAGTCTGGAAGAAGGAAAATAGATGCAGACATCTAAGATTTACATGGCTGACAATAATAGCTAGGAATGACTATGTACAAACCCTTGAATTACATCCTTCCCTCTTCTGAGCAGAGGATTCCCCATTATGCTCTGCTTTTCTTAATTACAGGAGTGGGTTTCTATGTATTCTCAGGGTTAAGGACTGCTGTTTGAGAGGCACAACTATTAAGCTCCTTAGTTATTGGGCTGGGATGTGGGAATAGCCACACATGGCAAAATCCATGAAATCCTGTAAAGTTCAGGAACTCTTGATACCCAATATGGTGCAGTAGAGAGAGTGACAGAATAGAACTCAGGGGACCTAATTTTAAATCCCAACTCAGCCATGAATCTTCATGGGGGATGTGGGGTGGAACTGGCAAGACTATTCCTTAAATATCTCTGTTGCCTTATAGTGTTGTTATACGTCAATTCTGACTTCACAGTGTGTAACAGGAGTTCTTAAGACGCTGACCCTCTCGCAAATACTTCCTTGTGCTTGTTCTTTTCTTCCTGACTGACAGTATGTGATACACTTCCATTCTTAAAGCCTACCTGAGGTTTTGCTCCATTTGCACTTCCTCCAGCTCCGTGCCTCCACCATTCATCATATTAGCCCAGGTCGTGACTGTCAGCCTGTTAGTTGTTCTCCCCACCCAACTCCAACATTAACCCAAACTTCCACTAGTAGTCTTGATCCCACTAAGGTTTTTGCAAAGCCCTTGTTTTCTTTTAGTCCTTTCCTTCTTCAAATGTTTGTTTCCTCCACCAGTCCTATAATCCTTTCATTTTCTTCACCCCACTGGCCATTTCCCTCTTCACTGCAAACATGGTTTTGGGTTCATGTATTCCCTCTTCCACTTTTTAATGCCTTTTAGGATCTATTCCCACTTTGCTTTCTTATCCCTGTCCATATATCTGTGCCTAAAAACTATCTCCAGCCAAAGTATCCTATCACTTCCTTCACAGAAGCTGGTCTGTTTGAAATAATTCTATTACTGACTCTTTCATTCTCTCGGCAAACATCTAATTATCAAAGCCGTGCAATCAGCAATTATTAGAAAAATCATGGTTACTATGAAGTTCTCTATAGCATTATGGCATGGATTCCAATAAAATGATTAGCAGAAGTATCAAGGACAAGCACAAATTTAAGCTTATATTAAGAAAATAGAAAATTTAGCTGATACACCGTTTTTTTCTTTACATTTGGTGAAATGTCATGCCTACCGCTTATGTTGCAGATTCTAATTTTTATTTTGACTGCAGCCCAGTGCAGTATGGATAAGTGGCCTCTACAGTTTTAGTGACTTATGGTGGAGGGGACCTTTAACAACAGTCTTTGTGATATTTCTGTTGCTTCTCAAGTTCAAAATGAAATAAATCAATGTTTTACAACCAAAATAATGCTGAACTATAATCTAAAGTAAGTGTTTTTTAAAAAATAAATAAATTCTACAAAGATAATGAAATGTTAAACATATCAATAAAATGTTAAAGAGAAGTTCTGTGGATTGTGTTCATCAATTTTACCTTTGACACCCCTGATATTATGATCGTGCTTTTCTTCCTGGGAGATTTAAGTTTTTGCTTTGCGGATTCACTTAGCTGGTGAATAGCTACCTCAGCCACAGGATCTGTGCCATTTAATACTAGTAGTTCTGTAAAAAATATGCTTAAAAGAGTGACAAGATCCAAGCAACAACTGAGCACTCAATCAAGAGTCAAAGCTAAATATATTCAATATTTCAGTACAAGTACAATGTATTAATATAAATCATGATATAGTAACATTGACACTAACTCAATTAGTTGGACTATTTTTCTGAAAAACATCCCATATCTGCAACATTAAACTGCTCACATTTGAATCATGTCTATTAAGACCAGTGTTTCCCAGCCTTGGGTAACCCAGGTTTTTTGGGAGTGCAATTTCCAGCACAGAGTAGTGAAGCTTCTGGGAACTGCAACCCAAAAACATCTGAGTTACTCAAGGTTGAGAGCCACTGATGTAGACAGCTCAAATGCTTCATTTACATTTAAATGTTTTAAGGTTGCTTTCAGCATTGTACTAGAAGACACATAATTAGGCAGATAACTGTTTATACCAATTCCACAAGTGCAGATAGCCATCCTGTAAAGTGGCAGAGACAGATCTGCTTCCCCACAGCTACTGTCCAATATCTTATGAATGAAGAGTCCAGAAGCCTGGACTTGCACCCGAAAAATGCATGCTTTCCTCTTTCTTCCCAAAACGTTGGGAGGGCTTGGCACGAAGGCCACATATATAATAATATAAAACTTTAATAACACCCTGTCTGTTTACTAAAACACCAGGACAGTATGTATGTTGTGGTATGATGATTAGAGTAAAAGCTCAACATTTTCTCAATAGTGAAAGTAAGGTAAGTAGAGGTAATCAGAGGCTAAAGAAAAAACTCCTACTATCACTTTACGAATATTCAATATGTTTTTTGGAATTGATTTTTAAAAAAATTCATTTGATTTGAATCAAATTGGGTGGGCACAGTGTATTTTCAAATGGGATACAGACTCATGCATCCCTACACTTTTACTATCAGCCAAGGAAAGCAGCTGGATCCATAATATAAGCCAGAGTAGGATACCATTTAAAGTACAAAGGGTAGTAGCCAGGAGATTATTTCATACCTCTTTGAGTATCTATGAGTTCTTTACCTACAGATCTTTTGCAAGATAAATGCTGGACAAATTAGCAAGCTACTACCACTTTTTACCTTTAATAATAGAGCAGAAACCAAGCACTGGAGATCATCGCTATCATTACTTTTATGGTTGACAAACAAAAATGTTCAATTCCTCTCAGCCCAAGAATATTGTTAGATTTTGTTAAAATCTAGATTGTTAAAAAAGTAACCCCAGCTTCAAATGAAAAATATCTTCTGTGCTATTTGTTTCTTTGGCTTTTACATAGGGTGGATTAAAAAAATCAATGCTTTTTTTTTTAAAAAAGCCTTAAATCATGATTTAAGTTTCTTTAAAAGAATAGTTTTTAAATATACATAATCAAAAAACCATTTTTAATTTGAATCATGAGTTAAATTGATTTTATTTAAATCAAATCTACCTGTTTTTAAGGGTTATTGTACATAATATTGGCATCTGCTCTGACTGCTAATTGTAATTCCATTTAGAATGTGTTATAATACAGCATTTAGGGCACCTAACTATATAACAGACATTAAACACTGAAATAATTGAAACAATAAAGTCATTCATCTTTCTCACCAGATCCTGATTTCAGCAAAATGAATCAGTAACCCACCTATGTTATTTTGCGCTAGCTTATAAAGGAGAAAAATGCTCACTAGAAGAGACCACATATAGAAAGAGGTTTCTTTGCATTTTTCAAGATGGGAAAGCTCTTTGTGAGATTCTATCAGAAAGATATTTAGACAATTCACTGCAAAAGCAATGGCATGAAATGTTTCCAACAACTATCCATATGCAAGATAAATGCTTGTGTGTCACATGCTTATTATGGTGCAGTCATCTGAACACTTTTGGTGACTTCATTTTACACTATGCACCACAAAACAAAATTGAATTAAACTTTACCTGTATCTGAAGATGACAAAGCCCTGTTTACTGAAACATTCCGACAGTGGATTGCTTGAACTGACAGATCCTTTTCAATCACCTTCACTTTAATAGGACTTCGTCCTGGTGAACCTAATATGTAATATAACTCAGTTATTCTCCCACTTATAAACTTCAACATTATTTTTCTTAATAAACTCCAGCAAGACATCAATGTTCTGTAAGAGAAGAAAGGGAGGCTATAGATTGTATATAGATATATAGACGCACAATGGGATCCCCTGAGGTCCTTTTTTAAAGCCAAAAAGCAGGCAAAAGACACTCAGACAAGTGTGTTTAAGTTTCTTCCCAAACTATTTTTCTGATCAAACATATCCTCCCAGTATTGTAGCTTTGGTGGGGAAGGAGGACAGAGAAAGATGTGATATTGGAGACATTCAAATTAGTGGTGACTGGTGACTCCAATTTTAGGGTGGAAATTATAAATCAATTCTGGGTTTCAGTATGCACCTTCAGGATGCTGGATCCTATCCCTAGAACCTTAGACATCTCAGACTTTGGTGCAGACTAAAACCTGGCATGGATTCACAGTTCACTCCCTCTACCATTGATCAGAGTCATCTGGTTCCATTGGTATGCAGATCAACAAATAATACTTGTGTTTCACCTCAATATCTGTCTCTGCAGTTCCTTTTTTCACAACTCATGAACACAGACATTTTGAAAAATCTAGAACTATTTATTTTGGCAATTTCTTACACAGTGATTTTATTATCACATGAAAGAGACAATGTTTACGATTTTGCTCCTTGTGCAGAATTCACATGGTTATTTTTATCCTGGAGGTGAGTTGTACAGTACACGTTTTCTAGACCACATATTTTTAAAATCATGTTTATTAGATCTTCCTATATCTAAAGCAATGGAAGAGATTTTAAATAGATGTTCAAAACCTATCTGTTCTAATTAGCAACAGCTATAATCAATCTTCTTATTTTTCTCCAGTATGATTTTACTTATACATATAACCATTGCTGTGGGTGCATGTTTTATACTTTGATGCCATCACAAGACTGAAGGAAACAGATGGCTCTCTAATTTACCACATGCTACTGTCCCCATCTCTTCTACTTGCTAGGCAATTCTACAACAGAGCTGACAGACACACCCTGACAAAGAACATATCATACAGATGAAGCCTCTGTGTTCCATGCATCTTGATGACAAGCTGTCATTTGTTTTTGCCACGGCTATGTTTTCCAACTTCGTAGTTTATCATTCACCAATCAGTGCTCACAATGCACCTCTTGTAACAAAATGCAACAAAATCCACATTTATTCAAAACTGGTGGATGTTTTTAAGGATACACATACATATAATTAAAGTTTTTGAAAATCCTCCTGACAGCAGTTTCCACTCCTTCTCCAGTGGGTAGAAGGCAGTTTTTCCACTGAAGAAAAAAACTCCTTCCAGCAGAGGAGTGGAAAGTGTGGTGCCATTCTTCTGCCTCCTGTGTACCTTCAAAACTTGAAGGATTCGGGGTGGTGTGGAACAGATCAGGAGGGTAGTGGGAAGATAAAACAAAGCCCAGCTTTCTATAAGGGGCCCTTCTGTGCGTTTTGTTAGAGTATGCAGATCTATAGTCTCAGAATGTGGTATGTCAATCACCCTGATCTGACTTACTATTGGTCTGTCTAAACTAACGTTCTTTTATACCCCCTCCTTTCTGAAAGGTCTGTAGTTTAAAAAGAAGTAAAATGACCGTTTTAATATCTCCTCATGGCTGTTGAGATGGAGAGTCTTCCCTTCATGCATACCACCCAGCTTTAGGGGATGGTGCAACAAGTATAGGGACATTCTTCAATACAGACTGTTTAATGTGGAATATTTATTTTCTATTAAAAGTTTAATAAACCTTTTTTGACTTTAATGTGACTCATTATTTGCTTTGTGAGGTGTAATTAGACCAAGCAATAGTAAGACCTCTAGTAAGAACACAATAAAAGCCGCCCTTCTTTGCCAACACTACTACTGAGAAAAAAATGCCATTTCATTATATCACAATGCATGTAGAATAGAATAGAATAGAATAGAATACTTTTATTGGCCAAGTGTGGTTAGACACACCCAGAATTTGTTTTGGTAAAAATGCTCTCTCTATATAAAAGGAAATATAAGAATCATATAGTCAACAATAAAAACACAGTACAATACTACAATATAACCTATTATTTAAAAAGGAAGAAGAAATGTAAAAATTAATTATTCAACAGTTTGATAGCACTTGGAAAGAAACTATCTCTATATCTAGTTGTCCTAGTATGCAATGCCCTAAAACGTCGCCCTGAGGGTAACAATTGAAACAGATTATGTCCAGGATGCGTGGAATCTGTATATATTTTCATCGCCCTCTTTTTAGCTCGTGTGGTATACAATTCCACAATAGATGGCAAATTAGTAGCAATAATTTTTTCTGCAGTTCCAATTATCCTTTGAAGTCTATATCTGTCATGCTTAGTCGCAGAGCTAAACCAGACAGTTATAGAGGAACAGATAATAGATTCAATAACACCTCTATAGAATTGAATCAACAGTTCTTTTGGCAGTCTAAACTTCCTAAGTTGACGAGAAAAAAACATTCTTTGTTGTGCTTTCTTAATAATACTTTCAATATTAGATGACCATTTTAAATCTTGAGATATAATAGTACCTAAAAATTTAAAGGACTCCACTATTGACACTAAGTTATTTGATATCATAAGAGGTGGCTGTATAGAACGAGTCCTCCTAAAATCCACCACCATTTCAACAGTTTTGCATGTATTTAATTCAAGATTATTTTGAGTACACCATAAAACTAGTTGTTCAATCTCTTGCCTATAGGCAGATTCATCATTGTCTTGAATGAGACCAATCACCGTAGTGTCATCTGCAAACTTCACTATTTTAACAGAGGAATCTTTTGAGGTACAATCATTAGTATATAAGGAAAACAGAAATGGAGAAAGCACACAGCCCTGAGGGGCTCCTATGCTAACCTTGCTAATATCTGATATAATTTTACCTAACTTCACCTGCTGCTTTCTGTCTGTTAGGAAGCTTACAATCCATTTACAAATGTGATCAGGTACAGCCAGCTGTTTTAATTTAGTCATAAGGATACCTGGAATAATAGTGTTAAATGCAGAACTAAAATCAACAAAAAGAACCCTTGCATAAGATTTTGGAGATTCAAGATGTTGCAATATATAGTGTAAGGACATATTAATAGCATCATCTATTGATCTATTTGCACGATAAGCAAATTGCAATGGATCTAATGACAAATCCGTGATAGATTTCAGGTGAGCCAACACTAGTCTCTCAAAAGTTTTCATGACCACATGTGGGGTAATAATCAAAATATTTGAAAAACATATTCACTTGTAGTCAAACAGGATGTTGATTTCTGAAGCCACAATGAAGCAGCTCTAAAACTCGCAACAGCAATCACAAAATTACTCTGGCCCAGGATTTAGCTTGGTATAAACAACCCATATTTAAATGTACTAAACATTAAAGAGACTCAAGCATCAACAATAATTCAGGGTTTTTGTCTATTTTATTATTATTATTATTATTATTATTATTATTATTATTATTATTATTATTATTATTATTATTATTATTATTATTATTATTATTATTATTATTATTACCTGAATGTAGAACAGATGATCTCCCTTCTAACAAAGGCTTTGCCTTTACAGCCGTAACTGTTGTGACCACAGTGCCACAGGGCATCACTCTCCGATCTTTCTCTACTTTTGCAACAGGATCAGGAAGCTTGGTGAAAGCTTGCAAGGATCTAGACTCTGAAGGTTCAATGTACGTGAACTGGAGAAAGAGAATATTTAAACATTCAAACAAGTGCATCTCAAACAAAATATGTTCCCATTTTCTGACCTTCATAAGTAAACTGAAAAGACAATCAACATTTAGAAACTTGTATACTGTGACCATCAACTATTTCTGAATTTATATGCCTATCCCACAAGAAACACATAAGCCTACTGCAGAGTCCAGATTTTTAAAAAATATTGTCTTAGGCATTATTTATTGATTTTTGAAAATAACATAGCTGCCACCAATTGTTTTTCAAAATAACATATTAGGTATTATATCTTACTGACATATTATCACTTTTTCTTTTAGCTAGCTAAAACCTTGTTGAGTAACTATGCAGGTATAAACAGTGATTATGTTTTCACTCTGTGATGTTAGCTTTTAACTGAATTGAACATTTCCTATCTCCTGCCCCACAACTTCTGAGGTTCCCTAGTGATATGTTCTGACCATGAGAAGTCCTTGGGAGCCTTAGGATGAGAAGGAGCCTTTAATATAAGAAAATCACTACCAGACTGCCACCATGAGGACTGGGACCAGCAAATATCACGGGCTCAATGATGCCGTCACTACTCTTTATGCCTAATACTTGCACCAACTGGATATCAGCTAGTATTTTTAAAATTGTTATATTTTAATTGTTTTGATTTTGTTATATACCTTTTGTTCTGAACCGCCCGGAGTTCCTTTGGGAAGATGGGCGGTATACAAGTCAATAAATAAATAAATAAATAAATAAATAAATAAATAAATAAATAAATAAATAAATAAATAAATAGCAAACCCTCTGCTTTGTATTGGCATATATGTAATGGGGGAAATACACTGAGTGGAGAATTTTGTGTGTGCACATGAGAGAGTAACGGGGGTAGAAATACAGAAAAAAAAAAACCTAGATATTAATTTTTTTAAAAAAGTTACCTCTGCAAAGACAGATCCTACTGTAGATCTATTACTGCTACACTGGTTGCTCAGCACAAAACTTCTGTGTCCTGAAGGCTGTTTCCTGAACAAATCCAAAGGTACAGTAGCAAATGCGGAGAAGCCAGCTATAGAAATTAAAAGCAGTGCATTAAATTTAGTCTGAATACTCCATACTAAGGGTTATTTTTAGAGTAAGTTCTAGTTCACAATCTCGGGGGTATTTCAAATTAAATGCCAAAATTATGTGATAATAAAGCAGGAGACGAGAAAAGGTTTTGTGGAGTAAAAATGATATCCAAGTTCCTGAAACTCATAAAGACCACTTTAAATACTCAGATTCATTTCAGTTTCTTGGATTTCTTTTTAAAAAATTATTGGGAAGCCTTTATCTACTCCCCCCCTTTTTTTTGGAAGCAAAACCAAATAGCTTTGTGGCTCCTTACATATTAACGAATATTGTTTGGCAGAAGCTTTCTTGGATGCAAACCCACATCTTCATATTCCTTTCAACAAAGTAAGTGGGATAAAACTTATACTGTATAATGTATGCTTCCCTCCAACAAGCTTAGCCTTCAAGGTACAGTAAAATTCTTTACCATTTTTGTGTTGAAAAATTACTTGCAGATTTTGAACATGGAAAAATATGTCTAGAACGGAGTTTGACTGAAACCTCTTATTCATGGTGTTAGCTTTGCCTTCTGCCTTAAGAAAATCACACACAACTCTTGATTTGTATGGATGTACATACAAATGCTGCATGTATCCACTTATGTGTGGATGAAGCAGTACAGTAGACTAGTTTTTCTCATAATTTAGATCTCTATCCTTTTCTTCTCGACAGCATCTCAGCTACACAAAATGTCCAGATGTCTACAATACAGATGACAAGTCAAGATCAAATTAAATTAAAGCTTCTCTCAACAACATTATAGGACTGATCTAACAGCACAATAAAAGGGGAAATCATGCTTACAGCTGAGAAATTATTTTTGATTAGAGCTCCCATACAACCCCCTCTCCCACCCCCAGTCAGCTGAGGTAGTGAAAATGCTACCTGGAATATTTTGAAAGCTATAGTCAAAAACGTAACTTTTTCAAGCTCTAGACATTACTAACTTGTTTTGCCGAAGATGATTGGATCCAGTTCTTCAGTGGAAAAATACTTTAGACCTCAAAACCTTTGTAGATTAAAAACCCATTGCAAAATGTAAAATATTACAAAAATGCACTCTTCTGCAGAAATACTCAAGCTTGGTAGACATACCTCAAGCAAGGTGCTGTTTTAGGGACTAGCTGCTTAGTACCTCCCAGAAAGTGTGAAATCAGATGTACCTCTTTACTGCTGACCTAATCAGATTAGTTCAGCACTTTGTTTTAATTCACCATCAGCACCTTATTACCATCTAAAAATAAAATCCAAAGTGTCATAAGAGAGCGATGCATAATATGGTACTTACTATCCAATTCTCCATTTTCTGCAATCTTCACTTGGAGATCTTTTGATCTGGCATTTAATTCACTATGAACAAACAAAACCACATTTTAAGCAAACATTCAAAGCATAGAGCTCCACATTTTCCAGAACAGGCTGCTAAATGCAGTCCATGAATATGTTGGCAAAAGTTTCACACACTATATCCTTTCATTGCAGCTGATAGGCACAAAAGCATTGCCAAAAGAAAAGGGGAAAAATACAACACAAAAGCATAGCAGCTCCAGCTCTAGTTCATTCACTAGACAAAGAGTCACCAAAATTGTCAAAGATTGGTGAAGAAACATATTTTGTAAAAGCTCTGTAGGGTTTTGTTTTAGTAATATAGTAATGCCTTGTATTACAAATACCTTGAACAATGAAAAATTTGAATTACGAACGGAAATTGGCCGGTATAGGGAAATTTTTAGTTATGAAAATTTAGTTGGGTTTTTTTCTGAGTTATTGTGGTGCCTTGCTGGGTCAAGGCTGCTGACTCCTGGATGCCCTGATCCAGTAGGGGCGTTAGTGAGTAATGGAGTCACCCCTTGGCCACTAACCCCCTGCTGTGCTGGGGCAGCTAGAAAAAGCCCTTTCCCAAAGACACCTCAGAGCTATCAAAATCAGCTGGCTGTCAGGCTGTGCAGAACAGCCTTCGGCTGCAGGTTGATTGGGGGCTCCCCCCAACCCAGTAAGGGGGGGAAGCTTTTCCCCTACTTTGAGGGGATTTTCCCCAACCCAGTAAGGGGGGGAGCTTTTCCTCTGCTTTGCTGGGTTGGGGCAGCCAGCAAAACCCTTTCCCAAAGATTTGTTGCATTTTGTTGCATTTTTATACCGCCCATCTTCCAGAAGGAACTCTGGGCGGTTTACAATCGAGAATAAAACCAGCAGTATATAACAAGTAAAAAAGAAAAAAACTAGTAAAGTAAAGAAGGGGAAACCCTCAGCAAGAGGTGATGCAGGCAAAAAAACATTAAGTGAAAAGGTTGCCAAAAGCCTCCTTAAAAAGGAAGGTTTTCAGAGCTTTTTTGAAGGCGGGCAAGGGACTGTGCTAGGCACAGCTCACTAGGAAGATGATTCCACAACGTGGGGCCCACCACAGAGATGGCGCGGTTACGCGGGAGCGATTTCCACGCCTCCCTGGTGTGGCCACCCTAAGTGAGCGTGCCTGTGCCATTCTAGTGGGCCTGACCCCAGTTGACCTCTGGGAGATATGCTCCGACAGGTATTCTGGTCCCAAGCCATGGAGGGCTTTGAAAATCAAAACCAGGACGTTGAACTTTATCTGGAGGGCAACGGGCAGCCAATACAGGCATACCAGAACTGGGGTGATGTGATCGAATCTACGAGCACCCACCACTACTCTGGCCACCACATTCTGCACCCGCTGGAGCCTTCAGACAAGAGTCAAGGACAACCCCACGTAGAGGGCATTGCAGTAGTCAATCCTTGAGATCACGAGGGCCTGCACTACTGTCCTCAGGGAGGACTCATTGAGATACTGGTGGATCTGGGCGATCCTGCAGAGATGGAAAAAAGCAGCCCTGGAGACCATCATCACCTGGGCATCCAGGGAAAGGGGTAAATCCAGGACCACACCCAGATTCCTGGCCCTGTCCGTAGGCTGGAGGGAACCCCCCCAGGCTAGGGAGGGGGCCATTGTACCTGGACGAGGGCGCCCTGAAGAACAGTACCTCAGTCTTCTCTGGGTTCAGCTTGAGCCAGTTGGTCCTGGTCCATTCCAAGACCGCCTCCAGGCACAGATCAAGGGAGTGTACTGCCTCCACTGCAGAAGAAGAAAAGGAGAGCTAGAGCTGCGTATCATCAGCGTACTGATGACACCGAACTCCAAATCTCCTGATGACCTCCGCCAGCAGCCTCATATAAACATTGAACAGCATAGGGGAGATTGCCGACCTCTGGGGCACCCCACAAGGGAGTGAGTGTCCGAGGAGCCGAGAAATCATCCCCCAGCTGAACCCACTGAGACTGGTCGCCGAGGAAGGATCAGAGCCAGCAAAGAGCTGAGCCCCCAATTCCAGCCTCAGCGAGCTGATCCAGCAGGTTACCATGGTCGACGGTATCAAAGGCAGCTGACAGGTCAAGGAGGACTGACAGGGAGGAACATCCCCTATTGGCCTCCCTGAGGAGGTCATCCTGCAGAGCAACCAGGGCAGTCTCAGTCCCCCGAAGCAACCTGAACCCAGACTGGAAGGGGTCCAGGATACGATTTTCCTCCAGGTACGACTGAAGCTGGATGGCGGCCACCCTCTCAACAGCCTTGCCCAGGACGGGAACAATGGCGCCAAGCCGGGCTTTTTTAAAGTGGGCTTCACCACAGACTCCTTTAAACGGGATGGAAAAATTCCTTCCCTGAAGGAGGCCGTGGCAATAGAAGAGACCCACTCCGACATGTTCCCTCTGGCAGATTTAATAAGCCAGGCTGGGCAAGGGTCAAAGGGGGAAGCCGCTGGCCGGCAGTAAGCCATAAGCTGGTAACACAGGCCCAAACTCAACCAGGCAGGAAGACCGAGCGGGTGAGGCCCCAGGCATGTCAGAGGGTGAACTAGCACAGCCGGAGGCCAGATTGGAATGGATGGCCTCAATTTTAGATCTAAAATAGGCTGCAAATTGCTCACTAGTAAACTCACTAGGAGGAGGCCTGAGCTGACCAGGATTGGAGAGGTCTCAAACCACCCAGAACAACTCCGCCTGGCGGTTCGAGGCCTCGCCAATTCTCAGGGAGGCATGAGCTGTTCTAGCGTCCCTGATCGCGTGGACATAACGGCTGGTCAGCTGCTTAAGCGCAGCCCTACTCACTGCCGTCCAATCCATCCTCCAAATGTCCTGATTTTGACAGCTCCAAGATAGCTTGGAGCTGTCAAAATCAGCTGGCTGTCGGGCTGCTGGAGCAGCCTTTGTCTGCAGGTTGACTGAGGGGGTTACCCCCAACCTCGTAAAGGGGGGAAACTTTCCCCCTGCTTTGCTGGGTTGGGGGAGCCAGCAAAAGCCCTTTCCAAAGATGGGAAAGGGCTTTTGCTGTCTTTGGGGTGGTGGGTTAAAATTCATACTTGGATTAAGCAAACTTCAAAATTAGAGTTTCAACCAGATATATTTTTGCTAGATTTACTGCCAAACATGTTAGACAAGCAAAAGTCTTACTTAATATTACATCTTTTGACAGCAGCTAGATTATTGTGGGCCCAGTTCTGGACATCTGAAAATTAAAATGTGCAAAAATGGACAGATTAAGAGATTAAAGGGACAAGAAGAATCGACTTTTTATTTAAAATGGGATGTCTATTTTTAACTGGTAGAAGGCAAAAGTTTTGTAGCAAAAAAGGGGAAAAGGATGAGAAGAGATAGTAGAATGTCAATGATAGAAACTCAGCAAATTAGACATGTTATATTGTAAAATTGTTTTATATGTTTTATTCTTTTTTGGTTTTCCTTTTATATGCTTATTTCTTTTTGTCTTTTTATTATAATAAAATGAATTTATTTAAAAAAGAATCAGAAAATGTGCTTACAATAGAATTAATGCAAGAGGAATATGCTTGTAACAGCATCTCTGAAATAGTTACAGTACTTACAAGAGGAACTCATCCTTCCATGAGATCTCCATGGGATTACTGGCCACACAGGTGGAAAACCTCTGTAAAGGGTCATTAAGCTGAAGGATACATATTGGCTTCACACTTTCTGTACATAATGTAACACAGAAAAAAATTAATACAATGTAAGCAATTATTTGAAATTCCACACACTAGTCTGAATCCTTTTGGGTTTCTGCAGTATAAACCATAGTTTACTGAACTGGTGTGTGCAATCATTTCAGTTGTCTGTCATATGCTTGGATGTATGAAGGACACACATTTGGTAACAAACCTACATGCACAACAGATCTCTGGAAACCAATTGTGCAACCTCCTTACTCACACATGTTAAGCAAAAAGATTCTGGCCCTTAAGTAAAGTGTTCTGCTTATATACCACCCCATACCACTTCAAGTAGTCTCTGGCCAGTTTACAGTTTAATTACAGTATGCAGGCTACACATTGCCCCCGTCCCCAGCAAGCTGGGTACTCATTTTACCAACCTCGGAAGGATGGAATGCTGCAGTACAGACATTTAACCACTGCACCACGAGGCTCCTTATAAACAGACTATTGGCAAGAAATTTCTAGTACTCTTCCAAACTGTTCAGCTTGGGATTTTTTTTGTAGGGAGAACAATGTGTACCAAAATAGCAAACAGGATAATTTGAAAATCTACATGGTAACAAAACAGAAGGAAGTTGACATATGAATTTAAGAACCCAGGGCACAGGGGGGTCCCTATGAGAAGGACATGTAAAATGTAAAACTCTTTTATAGATGGGGAGATGCAGTGTGCAAACACTTCAAAAACTGGGAAATCTAGAACACCTCTGAAATAAAAGCATATCTTTTCCAAAGCAGAGTTCTGGATCAGGGTTTTAGTAGCTAAACATTCATTTAGAAATGTAACTTGTGAGAAAGCAGCATGTTTCAGAACTTGCATTGAAGTACAAAGTTCCTATTAAGCATCCACAAAGAACTGAACTAGGAACAAAGTGGCCAAATCAAAATTCAAGTGAAAACTCGAAGATGATTCTGTTCCGAGAATCAGCTAACATTTAGAATGTGGGGATAAAAATAGCATAAATAGTATGCAGTAAAGGTAAGCAGAAGTCTCTAATTTACATAATGAGCTCTTGCTCTTAATGTTCACCTGCCCTGAAGTTAAGGAAGTGTGCAAGCATGGGCTTGTAAAAGCTTATGGAAACCTGATGGACAAGTTCTAAAGCCAGTTCTTCAAAGGCATGCAGCAGAGATTATGACACACTGTTACTATGACCACCCTTACTTGCTGATTTCTTCAGACCTGTGTGCTGTGCTTTATGATGTGTGTCCAGCTACCTTAATAATAGAGAGGCAAGTGTCTCTGTTTCCATCATTAGTAAAGCTCAACATGTGTCTTGTGGTTCCTCCTAACCACACAAACCTCAGTGGAGTATAACACTACGCAACACTAAACTGGGCCAAATATTCATTAAAGCCTGCACATCAATGCAAGTCTCAGAATGAAATTGCTGCCTGCAAAGATTTATTTACAGGTGTGCAGTTGGTGTTTGTTGCTGCCACTCCACAGAGGCTACCTAAGAAGTAACTTTATTGTGGGTCTTTGGGTGATAAGAATAAGACGCTATTACAGTATTACCTGCAGGGATAAACTGACTGGGCCCAGTACTTCTCCTCCCAACCAAATAAATATATGCAGTACTAAGAATGTGTTGGCTTATATTTAAAATGTTATCCTCCTTCCTTTAATTGGGACCAACACTCTGTTAGTAATAATACCCTGTTTCCCCAAAAATAAGACATCCCCCGAAAATAAGACCTACTTACAGTTTTGCCTCTCGCTGAAATATAAGGCACCCCCCAGAAATAAGGCCTCCCCGATAATAAGATAATAATAAATGTGTACTGTATTCTTCTTCATGGAAAAATAAGACATCCCCTGAGAATAAGACCTAGTGCATCTTTGGGAACAAAAATTAATATAAGTCACTGTCTTATTTTCGGGGAAACACTGTAGTGTACCTCTGATAGTTCTACATAATAAAGTCAAGAAAGCCTCTTAAAGGAAAAGATACTTGGGACGATACATTCTGCGCCTCTCCTGATTACGTACTTCTCAGTGGAAACTGGGACACAGATTCAGGACATCTGCATTCAAATCCTCTCTCAGCTTTGAAATTCACTGACTGGCCTTTGGCCAGTCACACTCTCACAGGCTAACTGACCCTCATGGTGTTGTTGCAAGGACAAAACAGGTCAGAGGGGAGCCATGCACACCACCTCATGCTCACTGGAGAAAAAGGAAGAAACATAACCAGCACAGAGGTGGGGGAGACACACAACAAGTTTATTCCTCCATAGCAATAGGAACTTTGAAAATCTTAATTTTACTTGGGTCCCTGAGCTGTACTGCATGACAAAAAGAGAAGAAATGTTCCTGTGTGATGATGCCATAAAACATGCCTCCCTATAGGAAACACCACAAAGAATTATGAGTGTATAAACTATACTACCTTCAGTACTTTGATGGGTTAGTGTAGCTTTAATGTTTTTCACAAGCAATTTTAATTCATGAGCCCTTGGAGGTTTCGGAGGACTTGTGCCCTGAGGGAGAGTTCCTGTGTTTTGTACAATCTGTTAAAGGAAGCAAAATAAATAAGGCTATTATAGATAGGTGCTTAGACGATTATGTGAATTATATTGATTTCTAGCAGTCATATTGCATTACGCATGTTGAAATACATAAGGAATAATAATGTGGATGTAGTCACGGTATTCAACTCCTGAAATTCATGATACAGGAATTACAAACAAGAAAGTACAGTGGTACCTTGGTTTAAGAATGCCTCGGTTAAAGAAAAACTCGGTTTAAGAAAAGAAATTATTGGAAATGGGGATGTCATGGTTTAAGGAAAGTTTTCAATGGAATGTCCCTGTTTAAGTTTTTTTCGTAAGGCATTAAAAGTTGTGTGATGTTTGCATGACAAAAGAATGGAGATGCTGTGGTTTAAGAAAATGGAATGCCCCTATTAGCCTTTTTCTCCTGACCTCCGTAAAGGATTAATTGGTTTTCAGTGCATTCCTATGGAAAACCGTGTTTTGGTTTAAGACTTTTTCACAATACAAAATGGCCCGGAGAATGAATTAATTACTTAAATGAAGGTACCAGTGTATAGCAAAGATGAGTAAATGCATAAATATTTGCCATATTGTCCCACTCTAATGTCTGAGGAAGTGGACTTGTCCATGACAACTAACATTAAAACAGCAGTTAAGTCCTTAAGGTGCTACAACATTTTTGTTTTCCTTACTTTTTATTTTTATTTTGCTTTTTGCCTAAATGTAGGCTGTTGGTGTACACGGGAAATGAATACCTGTGTTGCCTTTACATCTGTAGGTTTTGCACTTAGAACCATAGAGGGAGAAGCTGAATTGATAATATTCTGCAGCATACTATTAAATGATTCTGCGAATGTAAATGTCCCAGCATTTTGCACCTAAAAAGAAAGGAAGGGATCAATGTACTGTTTTAAAACCCAGAAGGATCATAACAGAAAACCTTCACTGCCTTCTTCAGCACAGTTTCCCTCAGAGCATCGACCCTGTCCCACTCTAACAGCACTACCCTGCAATCACACATTTTTGCTGCTTGAAGTCAAGGAAAAGCCGATGTGAGTTCTTTTCTAGTCCTGTAACATTCAATTCAATTCTCTCCCTCTCCTTTTCACCCATACATACATTTATGTTTAATCTGAATATACGTTTTCATGTTTTAAAGGGCACTTTAATTAGACATGGGCACAAATCACCAGTTTGGCAGTACATGCTAGCTCATTTTTTTCATCCAAACAGGTTTTGACACCTCCTAGCCCTGCCTTCTTTGGCGGGCTCCCACTTAGAGATTTTTTGATTGACTGTGCTGCATAACTAGGCTAATGCTAAAGTTATTGAATTATTGCAATAACCCCCTCTTACAATCCATTTGACCTTTTATTTGTTCCACAAGCAGAAAAGGGAAATATTGCAGAAGAACTGGTGATCCACTGTGCTGATGCATTCCATCCCACCAAGGACAGACTCTAGACGGATACCACCCAAAGTCTCTAAAAATCTGCAAACTCCTAATGCATTACCTTACTTGAAGAGAAAGAATGCCCGACAGTGTAAGGACTCACTTATTTTGGTAAAAGACCAAAGAATTATCAAGGATGTTCAAAGAAAAAGATGCCTATTCATCATATAGTGTAAGAGCTGGACTAGAAGCTAGGTAATGTTTTTTAGCCAACTTCAAAAAATAAACTTCAAAAAATAAAAATCACACTGATTAGCATGCTTCTTAGCAAACTTCACAAGTCATTAATAAAACTGCTGATCTATACTGATTATCAAGAAGACTCTGCATCACAGTGCAGCAAAATTATAACTATATGCTGAATGGGCATCATTTTCTTTGAACATCCTTGATAATTCTTTTGGTCTTTTGCAAAAATAAGTGAGTCCTTTGTCTGGAAAATCTTTCTAAATGGTTAGCTAGAGAAATTATTTAGTCAGAGATAGGCACAATGGAGAGAGAGAGAGAGAGAGAGAGAGAGAGAGAGAGAGAGAAACATTGTAATACTTAGAATATAATTCATAACCAGAAAAGCCCAAGACATGTTTTTGACCTTGTCAACTTTCAAGATATGTCACTAACATGTCAACTGTGCACTTGAACCCACTGATTTTTACTTGTAATGTTCAGCAGGATGCACATTAGCTGGAGCCAGCCTTGCTTCCTGTATATATTAGTAGCATCTCTTGTGACTACTGCAACTGAAGTCCTTAACTCTGGGAATGGCTAGTAGAAAAAGGAATATGAATGTTACCCAGTGACAGTGAGATAAATATTAGCCTCTCTTGTTGCACCACAAATGGCCTTCAAGGCTCCCAACTTTGGGTGTGTCTGCATTGCACTATATTCCTCCTGTTACTCTGGGTATACCACGATATAAATTGATTCAAAATTTTACAACTACACAGCCCAGGGGAAATACCCAGGGGTATTTTTCTTCAAAGAATTGTTTCTTTTTGAACACCCTTAGCAGGTTGTTTATTTCAAATTGTTTTACACTGCACTGTTTTGACTTGGTTTTGGTTGTGTGAATGACCATGTTGTTGCATTCTGTTTGGGGGAGGGTTGTCTGTAGATGTGGGTGTATCATTTTGGAAGGGGTCCAGTTCCAAAATGAAACATGGCAGCACAGCTGCCATTCGGTACCAGGACCCACCTTCCAGAACCAGTCTCTTAACTTCTTTTGGGTTGTGCTGGTTGCTGCTAAACTCCAATGAGGAAACAGCCTCTGGCACATCATCTTTCACTCTCCCTGGCGCTGGCCAATCAAACAGGGAGGCAGGATGATGCATGTCCCTGCACAGTTCTTGGATGATTTTGTTCTGTAAGGTGGGTCCCGGTACCGAATGGCAGCTGTGCTGCTGTGTTTCAATTCAGAACCGGACCCCTTCTGAAGCGAAATCACCCATGTCTAGTTGCCTGTCCAGAAGTCCTGGCAATATGTCTGAGTGATGTAGGATACTGTCCCATTGGAAAATCAGCAATTATGCCTGCTGTCCAAACTGTTTCACTTTTAATTTTTATATAAAAAAATGAACCTTTAGCACTGCATCACATGTACACTAGAGTTTTGCTGGCTTGTTATTGATATGTGGTTTGTCTTCCATCTGGTGACTTAAGTTTTCCTATTCAAACAATATGCCAGTTCCTTTCTTTCCTATTTTTAATTTATCTGCATTATTTTGGGGCTATTATTACGGTACAGGAAGGTCTAGAATTAGGACACATACAATAAACTTAAGTGAAATCTACCCTTATAATTAAAAGTATTGTAGATTGTCAAAGGGAGGGAATTGATGGAGCACTGTGCCACACAGAATTCCCTACCCCAACCCACCAACCTGAAGGAACCAAAAGAGAAACTCCCCACTGCAAAACTTTGGGTAAACATTAACTTCCAGACATGATAGTTATCAAAAAGGACAGAATGCAGGTGCAGTCAAGACAGTCCCATGGGCAGATCAAAGTGCCACCCTGGGTATTAAAGGCAGTTTAAAGAGTGGTGTGGTCCCCTGCACCAAATCAATCCAATTCACTTGAGGTACAGAAGCAATCACACAAAGAACAAGTGAGAAAAAGTGATACAATAATACCCCGAGGCAACATTCAGGAACAGGATTACATTAAAAAGGAGAACGACATAACCACTTCTCCTCATCCTGTGTGCAATATTAAGAATGTATATGGGAAGCACTAGCATATACTTTCTTACACCAGCTGTAAAGCAACAGGAGGCTTATTTTAATCCTTTCAGAGGAACATGCTTCAACACTAGACCGTAGCTGTACATCCTGCTCTTAAATATCAGAAGATCCCAGTGCTGGTTGTTTAAATAAGGGAGGAAGAAATAATAATTTAAAAATAAGGCAATTCGCCTTATTTTGTCGTTTGGGTGGAAAATACAGATAATGCAAACAAATGTTAAAGCATTTACCTCCTGTACTCCAGTAGGCTTGACTTCAGTATTTGTTTCTGAGGTATGGACGAAAGACCACTTGACCTGGATGTCTTCCTCTTTGGATTTCATTGCAAGTTCTAGCTGTTGATATATGATCAGTCATTATGACTATTGCTTCAACTTTTTATATATATAATGAACATAATTTATACCTCAGACATAAGCTCATCAATTTGAATGGTGTATATTCATACAGCAGCTACTAGGCCTCACTCTAGTCACAATCTGAATATTTTATTTGTAAGATAGGGGTCCTACCGAGACAAAGAAACCAAATCTGGTTCAGTCCCAATCCCCTGAACTGCAACAGCATTTTTTGAACAGTTCAACTTCATTGTCACTATCCATCACCCATGTTAGATTTTAATGTTCTAAGATGCCACTCCTAATTCCCTGTTCATAATTTGAATATGTCTTAAATATTCTGGGCTGTATATTGTCCCTCTTTATTGTAAGCCACCTTGGGTCCTTTTCCAAGGAGAAAGATGGGGTAAAAATATTCAAAATAAAATAAATAAATAAGCTATGAAACTGTGTTTCTCTGATGTCATGCAGTTTTCATGTTAAATTATGAAGCCCACAGCAATCACTAACTGAAATGACAATATGCATTACTTAATGTAAAGTTTTGTTAGTATTTATATTTGCCTTTCTGGTTTGGAGAACTTACTTGAATCATTGTCTGCTCCAGACCACATTTAGATAACCAAGATATGCACAAGTTAGATGAAGATATACCACATTTTTCCGTCTATAATACGCTGCCATATATTAGATGCCCCCACTTTTAAGACCCCAAATTAATAAAATTAATAAATCCTCCAGGAGATCTCCTCCACTCCACCTCACACTGTTTCCTTTCCTTTCTGTGTTCTGAAGACTCCTCTCTGCGTTGTTCTTACAGGAACGGATTCTTCTTTTCAGCTAGGAAAGGCTTGGGGGTGAAGCAGTCCATTAAGAAGTGCTTTTCCACACTGAAAAGAAGGGTATGATCCTGCAAGAACAAAGTACAGAGGAGGACAATCAGGCACAGAGAAATAAATTTTTGAGAAATTTTGAAGCTCCCCCCAAAATCCATTTTTTCCTTTTTTCCCCAGGGGAGAAACGCTGCATTAGCACTCTTCTCCCTTGTGCAGCTTGAAAGTCATTCTGTTATATTTGGAACATAAAATACAACTATGGACAATTTGACTTGGCATAAATTTATCACAACTAGCATATTAAAACACAGTGGTACCTTGACATACTGCTTCAACAACTGAATAATTACGACTTACGAACACTGCTGTTTGCTCCGCATGACAGCTGACTTTGACAGATCTGACCTGTCAAAGTCACCTGTTGTGTGGAGCAGAGAGCAGTGTTCATTGCCCAATGCCACCTCCTCCTTCTTCTTGGTTGCCTTCATCTCTGCAAAAGAGATAGAAGCAACCAAGAAGAAGGAGGAGATGGCCATCGCGCCTCCCTTCCAAACCACCTGGGCTGCCCGAAGTTGCATCATTCCCAGGGAACATTGCAACTTCAGGCAGCCTGGGCACCTTACAATTTAAGTGCCTCCCTTGCAAGGTGCCCGGGCTGGGCGAAGATTGCAGGGACCATGGATCACTATTCACAGTATTAAATAAAAATAAAATAAAAAGAATTGAAGAGGGGAGACATTTATAGAACGAAACGGGACCAAGTTTCAATGATATCTTTTAGAAATGATTTGTAAAATATTTGTACACCCTGTCGTAAAATATTTTATTCATCATGTAACTTTCCATAATCATTTTTTTCTTTTTTCAATTTTTTTTGGGAAAAAACAAAAAAGGCTTCGGGGGAAAAGGAAAAAAAAACATTTTTTTCTGAATTTTCCTGTTTTTTTCCTGGGCCTTCATGTCTCTAATCAAGCACTCACAGAAAGAAAAGAAAAGTGCAGGGAGTAATAAACAGTGGGGGGGGGGGGAGGTGGAGGAGATTCCAAATTGACCTTGCTCTTTCACTTCCTCTCTGGGAGTGTTTGATGAAATAGTGTTGCATACACTGAAGAATACGTTACTTAAGGTTGAGGCATTTACATGCAAAAGCTATAGCTCTCCTTCTGAACAAGAAACAAATATGCTATGTCTTAATCTAGCTTCCACATCCAGACCTCTTTAAAGGGTCTTACCCTTTCATTTTATCCAAAACAAACCAAGAAACAATGATTATAGTCAACTTCTTGACTTGTCTGTTTGCACAAATGGAACACAAAGTTACAAGAAAACACTTAAGACTTGATTCTTCAGACCAGATCATCTTAACAGTGCAGAGCTGAAAGGGACCCTATCAAGGAGGCACAGCGGGGAGTTGAATTCCCAACCCCTGGCTCTGCTGCCAGATACTTCAACCACTGTGCTATCATAGTAGCAAACTATGCTCAACTTAACAAGGACATATCATACCAAGCCCTGCATGGGGAAGAGAGAAGGAGAAGTTCAGGCTGTGGATTTTGCCTCAAAATCTCATACAAGGTTGTTTGGATGTAACCATGAGGATTTATTAAAGAACTCATTATTATAAATATATCTCAAATGAACCTAATCATAATGTAATTAATATTAAATGAATCAATATTTACTTTATAGTACAACAAATAACTAACTAACTAACTAACTAACTAACTAACTAACTAACTAACTAACTAACTAAATAAATAAATAATAGATGAAATATACTTTGTATCATGAACCTTAATGTAAAATTTATCAAAGGAAGTTTGAAACATTACCTTCAAGTAGATTGGAGACATCTTTACAGTGTAAGATTGACATTCTGTGGTAACGGGTGATGCATGGGATACATTGACAACAAAGTGAAAGGCATTTCCAACTACATTACAAGAGATCACCTGGAATAAGAGAGAAATATGGCTTCATAAACAAACTCATTTATAAAGAAAATGATTTATAAATTCACTTGAAATGACTGATACGCACTTGGTCAGAGATGCTTTATTATTGGAATACATTTAGTCTAAATAAGGAAATACAGGAGGTCCAAGTCCCCCTCGCTCATGTCCAACCCAAGTCATGCTATCATCTGAGATGGGCAAGCAAAGGCCATCTCCACCATCAAAATACCAACTCCCACTGCCTTAATTCTGTTATGGGATCTGAAGGAATTTGACACAATAGAAAAGCCCAAGTGTTATGTTCTGTTTATCAGCAGGAAGTCCAATGGAACCATAAATATGTTACAAATTTCACATATTGGAGATTTCACAAGCAGCAGAAACTGGATTGACAAGACAGGGCTGAAGGCTAGTGAAATCAATAAGCACCTACTCCAATGCAACAAGCTAGCTATTATGTTAAAACTATGTATTTAATTGAGTACGTGATAGATAAGAGTTCATATTTCCCAATTATGCAATAAGTAGAATTTGTTTTTCTCCACTGCCATATAAAGGTCACATTGCTTTTTCTGACAAAATTGCAAAACTTAATCTGGACTCCCTTGGACTGCTAAGGATGGATTTAAAACCAAAACATACTTCCACTATGGCAATTCTAAATTAGTTTTAAATTAGAACTTAAATACCACTCTTTCATTAGGTATCCAATCTATACCAGAATAAGTAGACCAGATAAACCCAATAACATATCCCTTGGATTAAATGTGTCAAATGGATTTGTCTCCATTCAGGTTGTTTACTGGTACATTTGGAAGTAGGGAGAATTTCCTTCTGGGTTACAGTTCAACCCCAACTTAGAAGATACACTAGCTACATAGACTAGACTATGTACATAGACTACATAGAAGCATTTTCTGCTAGCCCAGGCCACCTTACACTGACAGAATTCCCTCCGTCCAGTTCATCTGCTGAGGTGGGATCTATCAGCAAAACAGCCAAAGTCAGCGGGCGAGAGGGGGGAGGGGCAGAGGGAGGGAGGAACCCAGTTTAGCCAGATCCAAGGCTCCTCCAGCCAGGAAACACAGACACTCTGCTGGCACAAATGTAGGACATGGTAAGGGTGCAGTCCCAAGTAATTTTTCAGCATTGCAAAGCTGTGGGCAATTTGGATTCAGCAGAGCTTCAGCTAGCAGCAGCTCAGCTGGCTCTCAGCCATCTTGACTAATTAGTATTATGCTCTTAGGCTGGCAGTCATCTCCAGTAACCTGTATTTTGGTTACCTTACGAATCGCCTTAAGTTGTTTACTATGCAAGCATCTTTCTTCAAGTAAACAGTGGTCTGGATTGCCAACAGGCCCCTAACGAGTCCTATAGCACTACAGAAACAGACAGACTACACTGCAGTTTACATGGAGCTTTCTCTAGTGAACAAGTAGCAATTCAACAGCAGCCAGCTTTCTCAAGAATTAGAAACTTTGTGAATGTAAGCAATAAAGATCAGCATTCCCAATACATCTATATCTACTTATAAAAATCTTTTTTTAACAGCACCATTAACTAGATTTGGAAAAAAATATGCCTACACAATTAGTATTTCTACTTCTTTTATTTATTGAAGAATATACGCAACAGGCATCACCAAAGAAGAACAAGATTAAGTGCATGAATAAATGCAAAATGCCTAGTTTAAAAGCACACTAACAATGGGCGTTTTATACACGACCCCTAAGCTCCGCCGCAAATGCCTGCAAGGTCCGGACCTTAAAAATGTTTACCCACCAGCTCTGGACTTTGCAGACAATTAAGTGCGACCCCGCCCACTTTAGCGCAACCCAGAGCAGTTTTCTTGTACCTGCTTTTTGGATGTGACAAATATTTGATCCGGTGTAAGGATAGTGAGTGCGGGGCTCTCCTGGCTTCCGTTTGTTCTTTTTTTGCGCCCCGCCCCTTTAAGAGATCTGAATGCTGCCCGGAACAAAACGGAGGTAAACCGGCATTCTTTTCTTTCTTTTCTTTCAGGCAGCCAGCAACCAGGAAGTGCGGAGGGGGGTGGGGACAGAGAAAGAGAGAGGAACCCCTAAGATCTCTGGTCCGAGTTTAAGTGGCCAGCGGATCTTAGGGGTCATGTAAAAAGGCCCAATGTTCTTTTCACCCTGATGAAAGGTATTGAAATTTTTAACTATTGAGAAGACTATCTGAAGGCCCGCAGGAAGCAGCACTAACTGTGAATGTCCATTGATAAGAGTGGGCTCTAGTGTAAGTTTCAAAAAAAAAAAAAAAAAAAAGAAATAGAATAGAACCCAAGAGGAAATGTACTGAGGCATGAGACAAGACCCTAACAAGACAGTCCTTGGCATGAGCTTTCATGGACTGCAGAACAAGTAAGGAGGCAGAGGCTACCGTTTTCTTACTTTCTAGGAGCTCTTCACATCTCAAGCATCCCATGTATGGTGCCGAAAAAAGGGAAGAGAACTATTAATCGGGCTATAATTTAAGGCAAACAGGCCTCCTTTTTTCCTTTTTATTTCTATTATATGCCCATTATTTGAGGTGGGTGGGGAAGGGAACGTTTTCTTGTGCTAGAGACTGATCACATTCCCAACAGTTGATGAAATAGCTGTTACGTGTTGTTGATGTTGGGGATGGTGGTGGTGGTTGCTTTCAGTCCACACCTGCCTAGGTGTAGCCTGAAGCATGTACACTACCTAGGAAGACCTAATGAACCCTACTAACTCTGCCTACATGCAGTATGTGACTAATGCAGACTTCATTATTTGATCAGCACCCCCACAAAGCTTCCTAGTTAATTAAAACTCATCTCCAGGTTGGTTTTTATATTTGTTGGGGTTTTTTGTTTTTGCTTTAACTCGGGAGTGTAGAAGCAAATGCATGCCTTTAGAAATGACTTGACACTTTCTTCTACATTTAGTTACATTTTAAACATATAGAATAAATATATTGAAGGGTGCCCAGATTCTGTCAGATTTGCAGATTTCAGGTTATAATAAATGCCCTCTGCATGTATCGATGAAGGAAACATGGAAGGTAAGGATATAAGTTTTAAAGAATATTAAGGAATATTAAATCCAGGCTACTACGTTATACTATGACTTATACCTTTGTCCATGCTTCGTGGAAAACTCAACTTTCAATCATAAGATCACAGCAGAAGCACAGAAAACTATGTATTTTTTATATTAAGCAAAGCTGAAGATAAGTTCTAGGCAGCATATAAGGTAAAGATACATAGTTAGACAAACTGGGTAGTGTTACCTACCAATAATATGTAGCTACCCAAATAAAACCAGCTCGGTCATTGTCTTAGAAATTCATTATCTTCCATTTAAATCAGGGGTGTCCAAACTTTTTTCACAGAGGGCCAGATTTGGTAAGGTGAAAATGTATGGGGGCGACCATTCAGCTGCATTTGGCCCCCGGGCCGGACTTTGCACAAGCCTCTAGGACAGGGTTAGCGAACCTATGGCATGGGTGCCAAAGGTGGCACTCGGAGCCCTTTGTGTGGGCACCCAACCTCGCCTCTTCACAGCCACCTGTACTCAGGTTAAATGGCTGTATTGGCACATGGCAAAAAAAAAATAGTGGTTTTTGAATCACAGTTTGGGCACTCGGGCTCTAAAAGGTTCGCCATCACTGCTCTAGGACATGCAAGGAAGTGGGGAGGACACTGCAGCATCACAGCCGGGGGTGGGTAGGCTAGGCAGGTGGTTGGGGGGACAGATGGAGGCAGGGAGAGCAGGCAAACCATAAAACTGCAAGCTGATGCAACCATCCAGTATGGGAAGGGGCCAGCTGTCAGGGATGCATGACAGGCTGAGCCGACAGGAGAAGAGGTTGCAGGCCGCTCAAAATTTGAAAATGGGCTGCATTTGTTCCCCGGGCCTAACTTTGGACATGCCTGGTTTAAATGAATCATGGCCCATATGCTAATTAATACACTGACACAGTAACCCTGAATGCTTAGAGAATTCAGTACAGTATTCTCTAACTCAGTCCTTGGCAAAACAGGAAAAATGTGGGGAATACTTTGGGTTTGGGGTGGGCTAATTTGCATTTTCCCCATTGTTCACATGATGCAATAGGAAAAGTGATTCAGCATGGAGTCTCACATTGCTTCTTCCCCGCAATCAGAGACCATTCCAATTTTTGAAAACTCAAATAGTTTCACTTCAGTTCAAAACTTGACACAGGCATGCACTCACACGGAATGGTGTTTCCCCAAAGCATCTTCCTCTTGCCCCTTTCCTTATGAAGGAGGAAAAGGAGAGGATACACACATGCAGTGCCAGCACTCTCCCTCCACAAAGCCTCTCTCCCAAGACTCCCCACCCCCACCCCAACACAATTCCTGAATGGGAAGTTTAATTTACTTACTTCTAGCTTTACCAGCTCTACCTCCCCCACTTCCCCCAAGATAAGGAAATTAGTGAATGAGAATGGAAATCATTCTTAAGGCAGTCTCTTCGTACTGCTCCACTTTTAGGCATTTGAAATAGAACTGCAGTGAGAATGCTTCCTTCCTCCTCTGCAGTCACTTGTCTTAAACTCAATTGCAAAAAATAGGCTACAGGTGATAGCTTTATAGGCCACTGTGAGGGTTTGCTTGCTCGCCAGACGCCCTCCCATCTTTGAGTCAATAAATACATGTTTTTATTGTCCAAACCGTTGTCTTTATTTCTCTCTTCCAAACAAATGGAGGCATCGACTTTAACTGTTCCGACTCAAACGTCAGCAACAAGGCTAACGAAAGGGTTATTTTTAGCTTCATGAACTGGCGTATACATCAAGGGATCAAACCCGTTCTCTAGTCCTGAGAAGTTCCCTCCGCATAAGACCCCTTCACAGAGGTGGGACCTCCGGTCATCTCATGAGGCTTCTCCAGCTCCTCCTCCAGCTTCAACCTAGCCTCTGGTGAGGTTTGGGTCCCACATTCCTTCTGAGTCCCTCCTTTGGGGTGTCTCAGTTTCAATAGGCCAGAACCCTTTCCCAGGGAGTATTTCTTTGTCTTCCTTTCCTCCTCCACCTTCTGAGCGACCCACTTATCTAAAGGAAAGTCCTTTCTTATTCCTTTTAGTTTCTCGCAGTACTTTTGCCTCTCCCCCTCCCCCAATAAGAGCATCCAACCTTGTCTGCACGCCTCTTGTAGCTCTCATCTTTGGCATGCGGCATCATCATCTTTTCCCACTTCTGTGTATCTGGGTTCTGCATCCACACCCAGTCCCATCCTGGGGGTAAAATGCGTGCCCATCCCTTTATATCTCCAAATCCCACCTCCATCACCACCAGGTCCTTCTTTCCCACCTTTTCCATTCCACCAATGTGGAGCATTTCCTCTAGCTTCTTTCTGGTGCTTTCTCTGCCTTGTTCCTCTCTCAAATGCCTGCTTTGTCTGTCTTCCCTCCTCTTCCCACCAGTCACCTCAGTTCTCTTTTTCCTCTGGGCAGGTGGCACTCCCATGTGTCTTATCCTCGCACTACCCGTATCTCCACAGCCACTATTAAAAATAAAAATCAAGGAACATTGCAAGATTTCGAGTTTAAATAACTCTTCTTCAAAGCAGGTCCCAGAAGTTCAGACATGGTAAAAGATGTGCTTTACCAGGATGTAAGTTTCAGATTTTCTTAAAACCCATGGCTACGGTAGATGGTGTTGCAGCCAGGGCAGAAGTCTTGTAAGAGGCAGGAAGGGAAGTTGTAAAAGCTGCTTCTTAAGTTCTTCTTTGTAGTAAAAGCTATTTCTTAAACATGGAAGTGGGGGCGGTGTATGACCCATGTTCCTTCGTTTGAAGAATGGGGGTGTGAAACCCAGAACTTAAGAAGCAGCTTTTACAACTGCCCTTCCTGCCTCTTTCAAGGCTTCTGCCCTGGCTGCAACACCATCTACCATAGCCATGGATTTTAAAAACATATAAAGTTACATCCTGGTAAAGTACATCTTTTGCCATGGTTGGACTTCTGGGAACTGCTTTGAAGAAGAGTTATGTAAACTCGAAAGCTTGCAATATTCCTTGTTTTTTATTTTTAATAGTGGTATATAATGGTATTGTCTGTGACCTATTTTTGCAATTGTGTTTTGTGATGGCCATGCGGCTCAACCCATTTTTTGTCTTAAACTGAATCTCCCAGTGTGACTTCACAGCAAAAGAATGCAATTTACACAGAGCAGTAGTGCTGATCTGATAAAAAAGCTATTTTTCTTCATTATACTGTAGTCTGTCTTGCCTATTAAGTGGACTCAACTGTGTGTACCCAAATGACCCCACCTTCCATTAAAAACAAGCATCAAGGTTTCCATAGTAAGTTCTAAGCAAGCTTCAAATAGCTCTCTGTGTCAAATAACTTTTCAGTATTTGTTTTAATTGTAGAAACTATGTGGGAAGAAGAGGGGAGAGAAGGGTGTTCGGTAAATGAAGGTTCAGGTTCATTAATCCCACAGAAATGTATGCCCTGTAAACAGGATCAAAATTATGTTCCTCTTTTTTTTTTTTTAGCAGCATTTCAAAATGCTCAGACTGCAGGTTTGGTGTCTACATGACTAGACATACAATTAGTCTTTTTCATTTAGAGAGTCACAACTTGTTTTTACACTATATTTCTGTTCTGCTTTTCTTCTAAACTTTTAGAGCCACAGAACGTTGTTCATATGGCTGCAGTTACTCCTTTTTATCCTTACAGGAAATCAGTATGGTCGGTCAGGCAGTATGACTGTTCTAAAATCACCCAACAAGGATCATGGCTGAATACAAACCGAGCTGTGGAAGATTATTTACACTTGCCCACTTGTCTGAGAACTTCTTGGCATGCATTACTTACTTCAGTTAAGGTTCCTTTTGGAAGCAATCACAGGAAGTATGTGTTGCTTTGCAGCTTTTGTTTTATTTAAAAATGGCAGGCACATCACTTAGACATGCCAACAGGCAGGTAAACACATTGTCCCCAAAGTAGTGGTAACTTCCTCAGAGCACTGTCTGTGCTGTATTTCACACCACCCAGATATTCACTGACAATTAAGTACTAAGTTACCTAACAGTAGATAAACACAAGATTATATGGCATATACCAGATCTAAGCCTGTCATTCCACTCCCAGAAACCCATACTTTTTTGTATACGGTACAACACACAGCAAGCGGGAAAGAAAGTGGATAGAAGGCTTAGAGCCTGTGTTTCCATATCATGGAGTCTAGTACTACAGTTCACTGTAATTTCAAAGTATCAACATAGTTCATCTGGTGTATCACATTTCCTCTTGGAGTCCATTCCTCATTTTAGTCACGACCAACAGTTATTTCTATAGAAGAGTTCCCACTGCTCTGGAGCGGTATATAAGCATGTTGCATATATATCACCCCATAGTGCTTAAAGCACTCTCCAGATAGTTTACAGTTTAATTATGCAGACTGCGCATTGTCCCACAACCACCAGCAACCTGGGTACTCAATTTTACCACCCTCGGAAGAGTGGAAATAGAAGGTTGAGTCAACCTTGAGGCAGCTACCTGAGATTGAACCCCAGGTTATGAGCACTGTTTTGGCTGCAGTACAACAGTTTAACCACTGTGCCACAAGGTATTCAATGTTTTTCAGTGCTTTGAGGAATTAAAACCCAAGAACACGAGGAGCCCCAAATATTGGGAACCACTGACCTGTACAAAGTAAAATGGCTGTTCCCAGAGCACTTCTTTGGCATAGCCCTGTCTGAGCTTTTGTCTGAAAGTGTGAGGCCTGATTAAAATCTGCCTCAGAGCACTGGCCTATTTGATACCAGGCAGATATTGGGGTTATAGTAACTCCATTCCAATTGCTTTCTGATCAAATGAACCTCTCCACCCTACAAATGAAAAAATACTAGCTTCAGTCTGACATGGACATTTCTTGAAAAATAATATCATGTGGAACAAAAACAAATAATATTGTTTGCAAACATCATACATTGAAAACTGAAGTCAGTATTTTTCTTCATTTGCAGGGCAGTGGTTGTTGACACGATATAGATATAACAGGAAGAACACTACTACCACTTCAGTAGCCGTCTGTGAAGAGATAGGTTGGTTCTTTGAAACAAGTTCTAATCTGACATATGCAGAACACATCACAGAGAAAGCTGGACTGGATTCAGGTGAAGAAGGAGTGAAAATGGTTGGAAGAAACATCAATAATTGAAGATATGATGATGACACCATCTTAATGACAAGACAGCAGCAAAGACCTGAAACAACTAAAAGTGCAAAAGTAGAATTGCAGCTGAATGTTTAGTAGACAAAAATCATAATCACTCAAGAACTTTAATGTGGACAATGAAGAAATTGAAATAGTTGGAGATTTCATATACCTTGTCTCAGTCACCCATCCTAATGGTGACTGCAAACAAGGAATCAGAAGATGGCTGAGACTAGAAAGGGCAGCAAGGAAGGAAATACAAAGACAATCGGGTGTAGGATATGTCATTGGAGACCAAGATCAAAATCTTCCATAGACTGTAAACATCAATAATGCTAAAATAAGCAGGAAGAAAAGAGGAAGACAAAATATGAGATGGATTGACTCCCTGAAAAGAGTCTACAGGCTTGGATCGGCAGGGTGACCAAGGACACAACAGTTTGGAGAGTAGTGTATTTATTCATAGGGTCACCATGACTTGGAGGTGACTTGATGATACATCACAACAACAAACATCCTTGTGTAAAGCTTCGTTAGACACTGTACTATGCTACATGTAGCCAAATGGTCTTTATAACACAACATTTCCCAGTCTTAGCACTCCTGATATACTTTGGCTACAACTTGCAGAAGCTCTGGGAAACTCTACAGACTCTTAGCTGCGTTGATTAAGATTTCTGGTGTTACATTCCAAGCCTGATTGTAAGCCTGAGGTTGGTCCATCTACTGCATACTAAGTTTTTGAAACAATTATTGGGGAAATCTAGACTGATGCCTCCTTTCTACAGAGGAAACTGGTTGCAAAACTTTTCTTAATATTACTTTTAAAAACAATTTAAACATTGGATTTTAGCGGTGTTTTCTGGCAAAAATAGTTATGAACCTGATCTTACATCATTAATTTTGAAAGATTATTTCCAAATTCCGTTTCAGGCCTCCAAACTGCATAACACTCACTTGCCACATGGTGTAGGCATGTTCTTTTTAAATGAAGTTTCTTAGGACAATATGATCACAGATAGGAGAGAGGAGCTGGTTCCCAAACACTTGATTGGTCCAGTCTAGTCAATCATCTGAGCAATACACTTGATAAAGGTAAAGGTTCCCCCCACACATGCGTGTTAGTCATGTCCGACTCTAGCGGCAGTGCTCATCTCCATTGTAAAGCCAAAGAGCCAGTGTTGTGCAAGTCCATGGCCATGTGGCTGGCATGGCTGCATGGAACTGTTTACCGTCCTGCTTTTTATTGCTGTACCTATTTATCTACTTGCATTTACATGCTTTCGAACTGCTAGGTTGGCAGGAGCTGGAGTTAACAATGGGAGCTCACTCTGCTGCATGGCACCCAGGATTCGAACTACCGAGCTGCTGACTTTGCAGCCAACCATTTCAGCACTCTAGCCCACTGAGCCACCATGCCCTGTAATACAGTTGATACCAAAAAGCAAAATGTTATTCAGATCTAATAGACATGGGTAAAGTTCAACAAAGTATTCATGAAGGGGCCATAATGCAAGTTATCTTGCTAACAGATGATAAAGCCACACTACTGACTAAAGCTGCTGATATCTAACTCCCTACTCAGTCCAAGATTTCTGTGTATGCAAACCTTTGGTCAGATCCAAATACTGAAATATATTAGGACAAGACAGAGCTTGATATTGATAAACTAATAGTCAAGAAATAGCTCATTACTTTGAATAAATTTAAGCCTCCAGGGCCAGATGAACATCAACACACTTACTGAAAGAGTAACTTCAGTTACACATCAGGTATTTCCCATAACCAGCTTTGTTTGTCTAGATAGCGTAATCCTAGTCACACCTAAAAAAATACACTGATCTAAACAAGTGATTAACAAACACTGGTACATATTCAATAATTTAGTGAATGTACACAAACTCCACTACCAGTTTATAATCTTTCAAAATACAAAAGTCACGGAGTGAACTTTGTTCTGGGTGTGTCTTAAGTATATAAAAAACACAGATAAGGTTGTAGTGCTGTCTACAGATATACTTTAATTTGGATTCCATGGCCTTAGAGGCTCCTTCCAACTCCAGTATTCTATGATTCTAGTTTTACAAGATTATTTCAACGTATTCTTGTCGATACAGGAATAAATTCCACCCTTAATTCTTACTCCAGGTGGCTCCTTCTGATATCGAACGAAATCTTTAATACGGCTGTAGGCCAACATCCAAATACTATATACAAGAGCAAGTTAAAATGTATTACATTTCTAAAAGAATTAGGTACAAAGTTAAAATGGCCTAACAGAAAAGATAAGCACCTTTCACTCACATCTTAATTTGAAGGGGAGCAAGAAGGGAAAAGAGAAGAGAGGAGAGGAAAAATCCCACTAATAATTAAGGTTCCATCCTTATTTTGTTAAAACCTTCCCCTCCTGGATTTTAATAGCAGCAACTAAAAATTTTGCCACACTATGCAAAGTGTCTGAATTTTGTCTTGATAGAAGTAATAGGGTATAAAATGCCTTAGAACGCCCAGGGAATAATTTTAATTGGGATTCAATGAGTCTTTTTCGGATATCAGAGTAAAACTGGCAAGATAGGAGAACATGGGTTACAGTTTCTATTGCACCTGAATTACAGGGGCATTTGCGTTGAGAGTATGGAGTTTTCTTAAACTTCCCTTCCAATACTGCAGATGGTAATACATTTAAGCAGGCAAGGGTATAGGCTCTGCGATGTTTTTTAATTGGTAGCATGAAGAGATAAGTGGCTGGTTTAAAGGGCAATAGTGCTTTATCCAAAGAGATGTTATTTGAAGTTGCCCCCAGGTCATGCTGCCTCAACCTCCATAATATGTTGTTTAAGCATTTGGTTTGCTGCATCATAGCCCATTTGGATTACACAGTCCTCTGAGAATCCATACATTCTGAGTTTGGCAGACAGTGCTTTGATCCAACTTGATAGATGGCTGTCCTGTAGGATTTGCGTGGTTAGGCCTCTTGGGAAGAAGGATAACTTCAGCCAAAATCTAAAAATGGTTATCCAAAACCTTGCTTCAACTTTCGGGAGCCCAACCTCCAGCCGCAAAGCTGCACACATCATGGTACCTGGAGGATTGCTGTCAGAAATCTTGATTGGACCCTTTCAATAGGAATAAAAGAAGGATCGGGACCTAACTGTGCACCGTAAAGGAGTTGGCTGATGGATTTGGCTTGGAATACCTTCAAGGCTGCGGGGATATACTGCCCACCCTTGGTGTAGAAGAATTTTAGAATTACGGAGGCTGATCTCTGTCCTGATTGGGCAACATGGTTAGCATGCGCCCTACGAGAGCCATTTGCTTGGAAAACTGTTCCTAGATATCTGAAGACTTTAGTTTGTTCTGATATCACTGCCTTTGTTCCTGAAGTATTTCCTTAACTTGTTCCACAAAGAGTTGGGTGATTTTAAAAAACAACAACCAGTGATCCTGTTTGCTCCTCCTTGTGGAAACATTGACAGGTTTCTAAAATTCTTTACAAACTTTTGTCTCATCAGTGACCAAACAGCAACTCAGGACATTTTTCTTTATAGGAAAGACTGCAGATGCACTCCCGTGAGAAAAGCCTTCCAAAACTAGGTTTTGTGACTGTTTCATGAATTAAACCCATCATTGCACCTAAATTGTACAAACAAAACAGGATCCTAACAACCATGTTTTCTGATACTTCACTTGGAAATGATTCTGAAATTGTCATTTTAATACTTCTGGGGTTCCAGTCAAACTCTTCTGAATATCCACATGACTAATGTTTCTGTATTCCCAAATACTAGCTAACTGTTCATATACTGTCTAGGAAAAATGTAAGGATTGCAAGCATACGCTGATTCCTTTAACACAGGTTTTCAATATCTATTTCTATTTCCTGATTTAATCTTATACTCTACCCATCTAGTAGATAAGCCACTGGACTGCTAATAGGAGTAGCCTGTATACTTGCATAATTGACACTTACTAGTAGAGATGAGTGTTTTGTTTCGAAAGAGGTCCGGTTCCTAAACGAAACATGGCAACACAGCTGCCATTCGGTACCAGGACCCACCTTCCAGAATGAAATCATCCAGTCTCTTACCTTGTTTTGGTTCAAGCATCCTCTAACTTGTCATCTTTCACTCTTCCTGGTGCTGGCCAAACAGACACAGCTCCTGATTGGCCAGCACCAGGAAAGTGAAAGATGACGCATCAGAGGCTGCTTCCTCATTGGAGTTTAGCCCCATACGACCCAAAATAAGTTAAGAGACTAGTTGATTTCATTCTGGAAGGTGGATCCCAGTACAAAACGGCAGCTGTGCTGCCGTGTTTCATTTCAGAACCGAACCCCTTCCAAAACAAAATGCCAATGTCTACTTACTAGTATACAACTGATGAGAAAAGCCATGATTTCACTATCTGTACAGATGCAAACAAGATTCTTAGGAGTATGATTCCTTTTGAGCACTAGTAATTTCCTCCCTTCTTCAAACATGTTAATGACAATAACATTTATCTGAAAAAGAAAACAACCCCCACGTACCCAGAGGCCAGTACAGAAAACAGGGACTTGTTCCATTGACACATATGCATTACAGTGATACCTCGTGATACAAAATTAATTCGTTCATCGGGACACTTCATATTACAAAATATCCTGTTATATTTATATCTTGGATCTGAATGAACTGAAGGTCCTATGCAAAATTTTCATATCTTGGGGCTTTCCATAGGAAATTTTCATATTTCAACTATGTATGTATGTATGTATGTATGTATGTATGTATGTATGTATGTATGTATGTATGTATGTATGTATGTATGTACAATTTATATGCCGCCCACTACCAAAGGTTTCTGGGTTGGTTAAAGTTAAAATAAAGCTATTAAAATATTAAAATGCCAATTAACAATTAAAACAATAAAACATTTACATACAATACACTGAAATTACTATCAAGACCCACAATCTATGTTACATCAATTAAAAACTTCTGAAACAGGAAGGTTTTTGCCTGGCGCTGAAATGTCATCAACATCATTTTTGTGGAAGTTTTTGCAGAAGTTTTCCATTCCCTGGGTGCATTGCACCCCAGATGGACTTCCATTTCGTATTTTGAGTTTTTTTGACACAAGGTGCCCGTATCTTGAGGCTTTCATAGCTTTATATAACCCAGAAGTTTTACTAGCATTTCTATTCAGATGTTAC
Source organism: Phrynocephalus forsythii (assembly GCA_029282475.1). Lineage (NCBI taxonomy): Eukaryota > Metazoa > Chordata > Lepidosauria > Squamata > Agamidae > Phrynocephalus > Phrynocephalus forsythii. The sequence goes on from JAPFRF010000010.1 coordinate 76,932,801, forward strand.
ATGTTCAGATATGTGGAAGGAGGGACACACAGACTAAGGAACATAACGAACAAGCAAAGCTCACCTTTTCATCCGCAGACTTCATCATACTGATGACCTGTTTTACCACAAGTTCTAGAGGCTGTGTCTCTGCATCCTCTTCAAATGTAAACAAATAGGAGTCCTGGGGGTAAGAGAGAGAAAAAAATGGCATATTTATATGATATAGAAGAATACTGTGTTCACCCTGAAGCTCACAAAACCATTCTAAGAAGACCCTGATTATCTGATTTTAATATGTACCTGCAGGAGCAGGCAAGAAATTCGGGCACTTGAAATACTGTACTTAATAACAACATACAATTGTGAATATATGAAAGAATCCTTGCTCTACAATACCTTGTTTCTGAACCCTTTAGTTTCTGCAGGTTCACTACTACTTACAATACAGTGCAGAGATTGACTGATACACTGCAAATAAATAACTGCTGTATCATTGAAGTGTTTTTGAATTTTTTAAATTATTGTGAGGTATTGATGGTTATAAGTTTTAATTTTGTGTAAACCACCCAAAGTAGTGGTTGCACTAATGGGCCAGTATATATATATATGAGTGAATGAATGAATGATAATGGTTCTTCAATATAAGGAAGGGGCAGCAATTTTTTAGTTCTTCTTCAGGGCAGCTGCATCCTAGGGAAATGGAATCAATCAATCTGCTTCATGGAGAAACAGTGTTTATTGCCCCATAGCAATAAAACACTGTCTGGGTGGTTTATAATTTAATTATGTAGGCAGAAGAATGGAAGGCTGAGTCAAGCTTCAGCCTGCTACCTGAGACTATTGGGACTGAACTCAGGTTTAGAGCAAAGTCTTGACTGCAGCACTGCACTTTAACCACTAGCTATGGGACCCTCATAGAGAAGCTATCATGTGACAAAAAAGCAGTAGGCAAGGCTACCCCACTTTTTCTCTGTTGCCCATTTTATTCTCTCTCTCTCTACTGAGCTAGCAAGAGGGATGCTGAAAACAAGAAAATAAAATTCAACAGGGATAAATGCAAAGCGCTGCACCTAGGAAAAATAAATTAAATTTTATTTATTGTATTTTTATGCCACCCATCTGAGAGTGAGCTGCACACAGTTGCAACACACAATTGCAAGATGGGAGATACCTGACACAGCAATACTATGAGCAAGAAGAATCTTGATCACAAAGTTAATATGAACCAACAATATGATGTGGCTACAAAAAAGGCAAACACTATTTTAGCCTGCATTAATAGAAGCATAGTCTCCAAATCCTCAGAGGTTTTATTTGGCACTAGTTAGGCCTCATCTTGAGTACTGTGTCCAGTTCTGGATACCGCACTTCAAGAGGGATGTTGACAAATTGGAACAAGTTCAGAGAATGGCAACAAGGATGATTAGGGGCTGGAAACCAGGTCCTAAGAGGAAAATGGGCATGTTTAGACTTGAGAAAAGGAGACTGGGGGTGATATAATATAACTTCATAAATATTTGAAAGGCTGTCACACAGAGGAAGGGTAGGATCTGTTCTCAATCATCCTTGAGTGCAGGATGTGCAACGATGGGCTCACGTTACAGGAAGCCAGATTCTGGTTGAATATCAGGAAAAATGTCCTAACTATTAAAGCAGTAGGTAGGGTAATGGAATTAATTACAGTACCTTAAGAAGTGGTCAGTTCTCAAACACTGGAGGCATTCAAGAGAAAATTAGACAACCGCCTGGCAAATATTCTTTGAAGTGTATTCCTGCCTTGAGCAGAGGATTGGACTCCGCGGCCTTTATAGGGCCCTTCTAGCTTCGTTATTCCAAGATTCTCTGATTTTACGTCACACTCTTTCCAGAGGTCTGGAATGCTTAACTACAAGTGGCTTTTGAGATTAGACCAGGCATGTCCAAACTTCGCCCCTTCAGATGTTTTGGACAGCAACTCCCACAGTCCTTTGCCATTGGCAGTCTAGGCTTAGAATTCTGGGAGTTGTGGTCCCAAACATCAGGAGGACCAAAGTTTAGCCCTGCCTGGATTAGACCAAGGTCCAGGGGCTGCCCATCCCAAAAGCCAGCCTCTTCAAATACAGGCCTCTCTCTAGTCATGTTTAGATTACACCTAATGGCCAGAAGTAACAAAGAAACAGTTTGTTGCAGCTGCAGATACAGGAGGATCTTTACTCACTCCCTGCTTGGTCCAAGATATATACAGTCAGGGCCAGTGCTAGGTTTTTTTGCGCCCTAGGCGAGGGGCGGGGGTGGAGCAGCGGGCGGGGGTGGGGGCGAGCGGGGGCGGCAGATGACGGGGACGGCGATGGGCACGGGGGGTGGGGGTGGGGCGGCGATGGGCGCGGATGGCGGCAGGGGGACGGACAGTGGTGGCCAGCGGTGGGGGGGGCCAGCAGGCTGGCCAACACCCCCTCTCCATTTTGGCCCTGTATACAGTACCCTGTATACAGTACCATGAAGTGCTTCCAAAGCAGTTCATTGTGTGCCATTGGTAGGGCAAGGAGACTCTGCTGTTCAAGAAAACAGCCATCTATGTAGATAAACACACATTTCTGAAAGTTCTACTGGATTCTGACAATTGGCAATTTTTGTAAAAAATATTGGCTGCCAAAGAGTTCAGTCATCTCAAAAGTCTGCACATCCTTAATGCCTTCTACTTGTCTTAACCAAGGTACACAACCCAATATGGATTCTGGCATTTTGCTGCAGAGCCAAATAGGGCTACTTCTGCTTTTAAAAACTCTTTCAGGTATGCTTAAGAGTAATCATAACTATTCTGTGTATGACTACATCTTTTTTTCATTAACTTCTAATCATGTGAAGAATCATGGAATTGATTTAATGACAGAACAGCATTATTTTATCTTTCTATATTTAATTTTAACCCCATTTTTCCCTCTGTAGTTAGGTTCAAGGTGGTTTAAAGTTATCTTAAAATATAAGTATTATGTGCCAAATTATGGAGACCCTCATAAGAGGATGCCGCATATACAAAACAAAGAGTTCTGTATATATCTGTACTATCAAAGACATAGGCAGTCACCACGCCATACATTCCAACAAAGGAATGTATGGTTAGCATGTACTACTGTACATAACAATAAAGATACATTTAAGAAGGGACTCTTGTATGATTCCTTGTGCTCCAGTGCTGGCAGCTACTTTAATGTTCTTCCCAGGGCTGGTTTGTTGTGGCGAAGGGAGACAAGCAAAGCAATTTCACTAGCTTCCCAAAGACAGCATTGCTTTGTTTCTGGAAGGCAGTGTGAAGAGTAAAAACACATTGCACTGCCAGGCAGTCGGCTCAAAGAGGATGCACTTGCCTTTTTTGGAAAGGATGTACGCAGGCAATGCATTGTTACTTTCCTATCAGTTTTCCGACAGCAAGCTTGTTTCCTAGCCTTTGACCTTCCTCCCCTTACCATGCCTTACAGTTCAGCTTGCCATTTTAAAAGAAGTCAAGCCATTCATAGGTAACAAGCACAGAAAAGAGAACAGGCTAGATTACTATGAGCAGCAAGTAGCGTTAAGGAGCTTTCCCATAAGACTTGCCAGCACAGTATACTAAAACACTGCAAAAAAAAAAAAAAAAAAGAGAGAGAGAGATGAGTCAGTTTCTTTTCCACGATTTGCCACTGTTTTCCTGAGTTTTGGAAGCACTGCAAAAATCTGAGCACACAATTTATTTTCACCAGTAATTTCAGGGAGATCAACAATTCTTGAATGTTAGATTTCAAGAATACAATCCAGTGTGATGCTGTGGATAGGTTTTCTAGGACTCAGGAGACATGAGCTCAGACCCAACTCATTTGGGAGGCAACAGTAAACCAGGCTTTGAGCATCTCACCGACTTCAAAAACCCTATTTGGGTGGCTTAAAGTCAGAAGCAATTTGAGAGGGACCTTCTTGAAGTAAAGAGCATCTACCATCAAGTTGCCCATCCCTTGATCCTTCTGTCATAGGAAATCATACGGATTTCAAGGATATTTGCTCTAATATAGTGACTCTGAGACTGGACACTTAGCCTATTGAGTGAGATCCAGGAAGCCCATCGTTGCAGATAAAGCCAAGAACTTCGTACTTACAGCAAGTCAGCCGATAGTAAACAACGCTAGAATGCTCACAGGCAAACTGACACCTGCTGTCCGTCTGATCCGCAACACTTGTGAAACTGAAGGGCGCTTGGGCCAAAGCAACCTCCCCGCACCAGCGCCCTAAGGCGCTTACTTGAGTGCGATGTTTCAGTCTGCTCCACACACACACACACACACACACCCAAGTAAGCGTGACCGATCTTCTGGCTGCTCCACTCCGGCCTCGCAAGTGCTTCGGGCCCCGGCGAGCCAGCCGGTGACCGGATCCTGACACAAGCGACCCTCCTGTGCAGGGATCCACACACAACCCCCACCCCCAAGCACGCCCCACGGCGCGGAGGGAGGCGCTGCCGCCGGTGAAGCCAAAGGCCGTGTCGACTTCCGAAGCGGGACGGCGATGCCGCGGCGACCTTCCCTTTCCCTTTCCCTTGTCCCACCGCCACCAGCCCACTTACCGGCCGTCGCGCGGCTTCCTGGTTGAGGGCGGCGAGCCAGGCTTTCCGCCACTCGCGCCTCCAGCGCGGCAGGGCCAGGAGCCACGCGAAGAGAGCGGCGCCCTCCGGCCCCTCCGCCCGCACACCCCCGCTCCCCGCCGCCGCCGCCGGTGGCTCTCTCGCCCGCCCGCCTCGCCGCAGAAGGCGCCCGAGGCCGTACTGCGCCAGGGCGAGCACCAGCACGGCCGCCGCCGCCGCCGCCGCCGCCGTCCACACGGAGAGCAGCAGCGGGAGCCGCGCCGCCTCGGCCAGCCACTCCGCCAGCCCAGCCATGGCTGACCATAATGACGCCGCCGCGGCGCTCGCCTCCGCAGCCCCGGCAGGGAGGGAAGGAGGGAGGGAAGGAAGGAAGGAAGGAGGGAAGGAAGGAGGGAAGCCCCTTCTTCCCACCGGCCCACCGGCCCCTCCCCTCGGCGGCAGCGACGCTCACGGCCTTGGCTGGAGCCCCGCCGGGGATAAGCCGCGCCCCCGACCCCCCCCCCCGCCAACAGCCGGGCTTGGGGAGGCGCCGCCGGGAGGACGAGCCGCACGAAGGGCATACGCCGACGCCGGCCTGTGGTGTGTGTGTGTGTGGGGGGGAGTGCCTCAGCCCAGCAGCCGCGGGCGGGACGAGCCCCCCCCCCGCCCCGAGCCCAAGAGGAGGAGGAGGAGGAGCTCCAGCGACGTCCCCGCCCTCGCCCTCGCAGCCTTCGCGTCGTGAGGCGCACAAGCCGCAGACGCCGGGCCGGCAGCGGGCTTGTGCGCCCACGAAACTGAACTGCCCCGCCGCCGGGGAGAGGGGCTCCCGCGGAGGAGCGGGGCGGCTGCTTCCAGAAGGGGAGCCAGCGCCGTCCCGCTGAAGGGGGGGGAGCCGGAGCGGGGGGGCGCCTCTCTTCCCGGGGCCGGGATGGGGGAGAAGAGAGAGTCAGAGGCCGGCGCGCGCTCCCGAGGGGTGCGGTCTCCCCTTTTTCTCTCGCCTGGGACTCGCTTCTCCGGCAAGGAGAAGACGCGCCTTCTCGCCCAGCCTTCCCCTCTCTTCGGACCCTTGTCGTAGTTCAAGGCGCAGCCCCCGCTTTTCCCTCTCTCGGAGCCGGCCGGCTGGGAAGAACCGAAGCTGTCGCTCAAGGGCTGGGAAAGGCGGGAGAGGAAAGACCCAGCCTGGCGGCACGTTGACTCGCCGAGTAGCCTTCCTGTCGTCCGACGGGGATCGAGCGCGCGCCCAGTGCTCGCTCGCAGTCTTGTCCCAGGTGCACGCAGTTGGGTGGCTTTTTATACAGCACCCTCAGCGGGTTTAGTGCATCAGGACAGGCCCGTATCAAGTTTAGGAACTGAGGCATATGCTTTGCCTAAGGCCGCTCTACTAGTTTTACGGATTAACGCCGGGGACAATTGTAACTTCTTCCAGGCAGGGGCCGATTAAGGTGGCCATAGGTCCGGAGGCCCTGCCTAGGGCAATGTTGGCAAACCTATGGCACGGGTGCCAAAGGTGGCACTCAGAGCCCTTTCTGTGGGCAGCTGACATGGCCCCTTCACAGCCACCTGTACTTAGGTTAAATGGCTGTAGTGGCACTTTGCGAAAAAATTTGTGGGTTTTTAATCGCAGTTTGGGCACTCGGTCTCTAAAAGGATCGCCATCACCAGGCTAGGGCCTAAGTGGCTGGTTGTGTGGGGTCCTTGTTCTCCCCCACACACACCCTTCATTCTTTACTCATTACAGGGCTAGATTTATGGCTGTATATGTTTCACCGATAAATTGTGTTAGTCTGTGCAAGAATTCCAGTCAAAATTCAAAGAAACAAAACAAGACAAAAACATGGCACCTTAAAGACTGTTATATGCTAATATTAGATTTCATGGATCAAGTCCAGGATGCAATTTTGAGAGAGTGGGGGAAATTAAAGGATTGCATTCCAATCCATGAAAATTCCAGGGGAAATGGAAGACAATTCAGCTCCAGGTTGAAAGTCATAATTGGAAGACAATTCTTCACTCTCGGTTCATGATTTTTTCACTGTCTCTTCAAATACAATACAAAATTCATTTAAATATGTAGATCATTTGTGCAAAACAACATTACTGAAAAGATAAAAGCTGTGAAGTATTTTGTAATTGATGTTGATGGGGCACCTAATTGTTCTTATAAAGAACAGATGTCATCAGGTAGGTGAAGAGAGAAGAAACCAGGTTTCTTACACTTTCTTGCATTCTGTGAGCTTTTGAAAATGGGTGAATAAATTGCCTAGAAAATACTGTAATAGATTTCTTAGGAAGTCTCCATCTGAACTTTCAAGGCTGTGTAGGTCAATCATATGAAAGTGGCTCCAGTGTAGGTAGGGAAAAAACAAGGATATGGAACCTGTCTTAAAGATGAAAAGTGACAATGGCATTTTCTCAAGTTGTACAAATCATAGTCTGAATCATCCTCTGAATCTCACTGGTACAGACTACTGAAGCCTGCAGTGAAGCTGTAATTGTTTGAAATCATGCAGAAAATGTTCAATATCTTCAGTTCAAGTGCCCAGCCAGCAGTGAGAGATACTGTCTCATTGCATAACATCTCAATGATGAGGGGGTCAGTGAGAATTGACTTGTGTTAGACCAATTGCACTGAGTTTGTAGTGTTAGGAATGGCTGGTGAAAGCTCAAACTCTAAACTTTTGTCTGCCTGTTTAGATAAGGAAAGCAGGAAGGTCAAACTAAACAGTTCATGAATGATGAGTGCTACACGTTGAAGGACAGTTTCAGATGCATCAGTCGTCTAATACAATATATCTTTAAAAAAAAACCCTGTTTTCTCTGTGGCTTCTGCTCAAATGGTTTTCTAGTGACTGGTGGGTCTAAAATTGCTCTGAAAACAATAATATTCCTTCCTCTCAGAAAAGAGACAAAATCTTCTTGGGATTATCTACTGTGGTTTTAGGACAAGTTAAGCAACATGTTGCCATTTGCATGTATTTGGAGTATTTATAAAATAGGCAAAGTTTTTGGAAACAGTTAGTAACATGAAGTCTGAACACTTATGTACATAAGATTTTTGAATTGTAAAGTAGGCTTATTTTTTTTAAAAAAGTAACATTCTTGCTAGGGCAAAGTAACATTCTTGCTGAGTGCAAAAGAGATACAGTGTCCTAGAAGATAGGAATTGATTGCGATGAATGAAAAGTGGCTGGTTTTCATTTACACTAAAAGCACAAGTGGTCATTTTGCCATCTAAATGGTAGATGGCGGGTTTCATCTTCCATCAGTGGTTCATGGCAGCGGCAGTCTCAATGCTTGAAAAGTTACAAATTGCCTATTCTGGCTAAAAAGAAATGTAATAAAAAGTTGCATGGGTAAATAAGTATATTATTAAGTAAAATGTTGAACAGGCACCATTATCACCTTGTAAGAACAATACTTAGAACTGTTTTAACTCTTGGATGCCACAAGTGTTTAAAGTAAGAAACAAAAATATCCCCTTCCTCTGCAATACATTGCAATGCACCTGATAAAATCTACTGTCAGCAATGCTGTTTCAGTATCCTAGGTACAACCTATCATTCTTGCTCTGCAAGATGGAAAACAAACTGGCCTTTTTGATTGTTGGAACTGGCGTTTCTTAATGTCGGATATCTTGCAAATACATGCTCCCAAACACAGGACTGACAACAGGAAAATTTGCCTCTCTTCCTCTACACATTTCCAGAAGTAGAATAAAAGGAAATTACTCCTCAATTGTTTTGTTTCCTTTCGACATGTGAAGAGTCAGTAAGAGCATGATAAGGCTAAAGCTGCAGTCCTGATTGTACTTCAGTTGGAAGTAAACACCAAGCTGTATGGACATATCCTTGAATATGCATACAAACAATTGGGCTGTGTCTTTTTATAGTAATATGGTTTGATGAGTGGTGCACCATAAAGTAGGACCCCGGTATCTGCTGGGGATTGGTTCCAGGCCTTCCCGTGGATAATGAAAAATTTGGATGAGAGAGAACGTCTGCCTACCCACCCCCAAACTGCTGTTTTCTGACAGTAGCTTGCTTTATGACTGCTGTTTAGAGATAGTAGATTGCTTTATGGCCGCTATTTGTGACAGTAGCTTGCTTTACAGATGCTATTTGTGACATTAGTTTGCTTTACAGCTGCTGTTTGTGACAACAGGTTGCTTTACGGCTGCTGAATTATTTAATTTTTTTCCTCTGCCAACTGTGGATAACTGAATCAGTGGATAACTGAATCAGTGGATACATGGGTCCTACTATATATCAATAGTAACCAAGAGCTTACATTGCATGAAGAGCTTTTGTGCAGCTAGAGCTAAATTAAACATTGCATTGGAGAGTCAGGATCAGATCTTCAGCTTCACTGTAGGCAGCTGTGGGGCAGAAATGAATTGGGACAGCAGAGTGAAGAGAAGTCTAACCCCTAGCAAAATGCTTGTTACTTTCCCAGCTAGACCACAGCCATTATTAACTATATAGACATGAAACACACAGCACATGTGGCACTGAAAGATGAACTGTTACTTTTTAATGTGAGCTTTCAAGGAACATATCTACTGTACTTCAGAAATAAGGGAAGCATAATAATCATATCTGAAGAAGTGCACATGTTCCTTGAAAGCTCAAATTAAAAGACAGCAGTCTTTAATGTGCCACTTTTTAATATAAAATGCTTTTGTTTTGTGTTTTTTATTGATATGCTTCAAAACCAAGCATTATTAACTATGGCAAACAAAAGAACACCAGCACCAATTCATGTTATACAATTCCGAAGATCTCTGAACGTCGGTTTTTCCACATTTCAACCAACAGAGGTCAGGCTAAGAAAGACTTGTTTCTGTGATGAGAGAGATCACCTACCTTTGCAGGCATCCTTAGCCACTAATAAAATGACTGCCCAAAAGGCATCGCACTGAGGATATGGAAAAAGGGGTGGTGGTGAACTGTCCTCAGCTCAGAAAAAAACAAGGTTTTTCTGCACTGCCTGGCTGTTCTTTTGTTGAGACCTCTCCTCTGCTTCCCCCCCCCAACTGTCCCAGTTCTTTGCAGCTTTCCCCCACCTCAGATCTTCCACCTGCTCCAATTCCTAAACCCCTGTAACCCCACATTCAGTAGGATCCCTGCACTCCAACTGACCACTCTTCCCTGTAGTTTGTTCTCGCCACTATTTCCAAATACAGTGGCCATTTCCTCACCTCATCCTTTCCATATAAATTAGCTCTCTACTGAATAATGCCTACTTGCACTCCATGTTGTGTTCAGAGAAACCCCTCTTAAAGCAATCCTCTGCCTGTCCATCCAGTCACCTTCTTCCTCCTTCCAATTCCAAATAGGACCTCTTCACCACCACCACCACCCCAGACTCACTCAAGTAGTGTATCCAGTGGCTTGAGTAGCTTTCCTTGTCCCACCTTGGTTCTACATTCGTTCTAGCTAGTCTGGACAGCTAGGGGAGCTATGGGGAAGGGAAGCACAACCTCTCCTGGAATGCAGGAGTGGCCCAAAGATCCTTCTTTCAAGCAAAGTGCCCACATATTCAATATTCATAGAAACTGTCCCCAGAGGACTTGGCTTTGAAGACCCTCTCAGCCAGACATGTGGGAAGAGATCTGATGCTGTTGGGTATTGACAGCCCCTCCTTTGTCTTGGGAGGTATGACCAAGGCTACCACAGATGCCCTAAGCACATCCAATCTCACCCGATTTCGGAAGCTAAGCAGGGTCAGCCCTGGTGAGTACTTGGATGGGAGACCTCCAAGGAATACCAGGTGCTGTAGGCGCCTGGAGTAGGAACTGGCAAACCACTCCAGTATTCCTGCCAAGAAAACTCCATGGATATGGAGTCATGAAGAGTCAGTAGCAACTGTAACAACAGAACATACACCACTACTGTTATCATTTCCCCCTATTCCTTGGGCATGGGATGCCGCAGCAATGCAAGACTTTCTTATTGTCTGGCAGGGCAGAAGGTGGACATAGTGCATCAATGCCTTTTTTTTTTAAAATTTAGACACACAAACCTCTTTCAGTTAGATGGATGCTACTCTGTCATATTATTTGGCAAGGGAAGTGGAAAGTTGCTTTCTGCCTAAAGCAGCAAAAGACATCCCCTAAAAGTGAACAAACCTGAAAGGTGGCACTATTCATTTCCCCTATGTCCCTCAATAGACTAGATTTGCTGTCTTTAGGTAAAACTCCAGCAGCCTAATTAGAGCCCTGCCTCACAGTAAATCCAAATGAATTCAGCAGGAGTTAGTTCAGGGTAGACAAAAAGAGGCTCAAGCTATTGGTCACACAGATTTCCATGAGATTAACTTCCACACAAGCATGTATAAGATTGGGCCACATGTAACAATTTAGATTTTGTGTGCCTTAAAGCTTAAATAGTGAAAGCTCAAGTTCCACTGCAATCAAATTGCTTTACAGTACTTCCATGAAATGGCATCTCAAGTAATGATACATTATATCAGGGTCCACATGAGACAGAATCACTCAAAATAACAAGTTTATTTTACTCCAAATATTCTTAATAAAGATCTAGATAAAGAAAGCATACAGTAGAAAAATAATACAAAGCAGCAAACATTACATTAAAAGAAGAATTTTGGAAACTAGGAATTCAGTCCTTAAAAAGTTAAATGGATTCATACTTAAAACTTGACATATGTGTATTAAACCAGTATATAATGTGTACAAGATATACATAATAAAAATCCAGACATTTTGAATGTATGTTTTATATCTTTAATTTCAAGAGAAAAGACATGTTGAATGTATGTTTTATATCTTCAGTTAAAAATCAAAAAGCAACTTCAAGAGAATTTTAGTCCTTATATGTAGGTGGTGGCAAAGGCAACTGCCTTCTTACTAACAAGAAATGGAATATTTTGTTAAATTGCTTTCAAAACACATTTTCTAGCCATTTTGATTAATAGTTGTCTGCAAAAAGAACCACCACCAGTTCATAGACACTTGAAAGGAAATTGTGTGTGCCATCATCTAAGTGCAATAAAATTCAACACAACAACAAAATCACAATCTTGGTGCAATCCACACTATTCAGAATCCAGAGTTATTTCAAGATAAAAAAAAAATCAAAATATGTCTAGACCTCCAATTGCTTTACTGTGCAACTGCTGAAACTGTAATTAGAAACACATTTACTTAGAAGCAAGTTTTACATCAAGGGCCCTTCTGTCAAGATAAATGCTATCACCACAGGAAGTCAACTTTCAAATATTTCACAAACACACACACATTATATAGTGGTAACAGTCAAGGACCTTATGGAGTGCATATATTGAGTGTTCCTTTACAGTAAGAGGGCTGCAGTATGTAGTCCACCTGACACTGCTAGACTCCAATCCTCAACAGTTGCAGCTGGCATAGCCAACAGAGAGAAATTATGTAGCTTGCAGCCCAACAACATCAGGACTGCAAGACACTAGGATGTTCATTATCCTCTGCTTTAAAGGGAAATCTAAGTCATAAAGAGGATTTTAACAGTATGGCAATAAAAAGATCAAACAGTTGCAACAGGGTTCAGAATGTATAAACATGATGCATTGTTACTGCCAGAGAAAGTAATCTGTTTTTACTTCTGTCCCTCCACACCCCAGCATTCAAACAATGAAATGTAAACAATGTTACTGAACAAAGCAGGCAAATAGCAAGGATTTAGTTTGGATATGTACTCCGCCACCACAACACTGAATGAAGTGTCACAGAGGAATTGGTACTTGGGAAAATACATCTCCCTAGGTCCCTGATAAACAGAGCTGGCAGGCTTTTTAGATTCAGAAATTAGCAAGATATCTTTAGCTAGATATGACTATGTGAAAGTGGCTTTCACTTCTTAAGAAACATGTATCTAAATTGTATCAGGACTTTGAGGGTGGTGCCAAATTTGAAAAAAATAGGGTGAACAACCCCCAAGTAATTTTTAAAGATGCTATGAAGTTTGGAATGAAAAGTCCTAGCTTTTGGGGTTGACCATTTTGCAAAGTGGAACTTACTTTGGATTTTCTTAGCTCTGGGAATTACTGAAATATTTCACTGCATACATATTCATCCTTTGCAATATGCCAAGTGGTCATGCTAAAATAATATGAGACTTTCATTCACTCACAATTTCTGCTTTACAACCCAGGAAATGCTATCATAAGTTGGGACAAACAGAATGAGTACAAACATAGAAAAGTGGCAAATATAGTAAATATAGGAAAGGCTTCCAGTGGTGCAAACTTGACGATAACCTATAGAAGCAATCTCATTGAACTAAACACAGCTACCCGAAAGCAAATGTCTTATACACAGTATTACAATGCTTGCATGGGGGACAAGAACTCGGGCTGCATTTCTAAACACTTGAAAGTCAGCTTTATCAAAATTGTTGGGACTAGAACTGATCGGTTAAGAATCCATAAAGACCCATTTTCTGAAATGTTCCCTTCCCTGTTAAAAATTTATAATTATTTAAAATACTTCCTTAGTACATTTTTAATATCACCGTACTAAGCTTTAAAGTAACTAGTGCAATGAAAGTTTTCTGCAGCTCTTTAGAATGATCTATGGACAGAGCTTAACAAAACACTTGATCAGAATTTTTAAATGTCTTATTGATTACAGAATTTAACATCCATATGCAGAGATCTGCAGAAGAACATTTGCTCCATCTATTTAGTGAGCTTGAAATAAATTATTTTAATTTCATGGGGCTCTTTTCTTCATCTTGACATGAAATTCTAATTTACTTACTGATGTGAAAATGGACTTAATTTTGTCAATTCCAATAGTCCAAAATAAAAGTATATACTGCAAACCAGACTATGTTTCACATGTAATATTATAAAACTCTACATTTTTGAAGAATTGTGAAAATTACTTGATAAGAAAACGGCCAGAGCACTCCCTTCTTACAGGATTAGAACATTTCAGTATTTTCCTTCTATCACTTCAAAATTAAACATGGTAAAGAAATTTTCTTTTATATTCTTATTATGGTCAAACTAAATATCTACCTTGGAAATATAATAGCATCTTCCATAATTTATAACTTTAAAACATATATTAATCTTTAAATGGAAGTATATTTATTCTATGTTCAGCCAAATCAAACACTCTTGGAGGTTTGAAAGTATTGAATAAAATATTATAGAAAAATGTCAATCTAAACATTTGCAAAAACTCTAAGAGGCAGTGTTTGTTTCCAAATTTCATTAAGAAATAAGAACAGTTTTTTTTTTTAAAAAATGTACAACATTCACACCTAGAAAAATACATTTAATGCAAATAGTAGGTTGTTGATGTAAAGGAAAGCCCTATTTCATTTTAAAAAACTAGCAGACTTTTAAAATCTGGTGATTATTATCTTACTACATTCACTGTAGTGCTTGTTGACATTTCTAAATTTCCCTGTTTAGGTATAAACCAAGTATTCTGTTGAAAAATTTATTTATTTATTTGATTTCTATACCGCCCATCTAGCAGCAAGGCTACTTTACAGTATGTATGTCTTCCTTCCCTAGGGTTGGGAAAAACTTGTTTTTAGCAAGTTTTGCAAGCAGAAACTCAACAGGTGAAGCTGTGCCCAGCATGCTGACGGTGGTGGTGAAATGCTCACCCACTAAATGTTCAACCTTCAGAGGGGTGTTTAAAGACACAGGAGCCATTGTGTGAAAAAGGAAGTGATACAAATTTCAGGCCCCAGAAGCAAATTAGATCTCTATACCTGGCCTCGGTAGGGATCAAAATGGCTGCAAAAAGATTTTTATAGCGAGGTTGCTTATACAGTGATCCCCCGCCTATTGCAGGGGTTAGGGACCCAACCCAACCCGCGATAATTGAAAATCCACGATATGCGGATGCAGGTCAGGTCAGGCCTGAGGCGCCTAGCTGGGGACGTTTGTATTTACCCTCAGCCTGACGCTGCCCCAAATGGGTCTGCAAGGGCCTTCACGGGCCTCCAGAAGACTCAGGAAGGCCCTCACAGGCCTGTTTGGGGCAGCACCAGTAAGTAAGGGAGGCCTGAAACAGGCATTTTTTCATATACTGCGGTCCCACAGTATATGAACCGCAATATAGCGGGGGACCATTGTATAATACTTTGTGTTCAGACCATCAGAAAATCTCTGGGGATTGTCTTTCTCCTTTTCCTTTACACTTGTATAACCATGGTTACTGTCAGGCACACACCTTTGCAGAGGCATCCCTCACATGAAAGGAACATAGATATTATCAGCACAAATTCCACTTACCACAGTAACCAGAAATAATGCTCTTCCTATTTCTGCTGACTGTGCCCCCATATTACCCAGTTCAAATTTATAATTTTTGATGAAAGTGCTATGATAGCAAGAAGGACTGCTGTTTTGTAGTGAAAAGATCCTATACAAGCAGAAACCTAAGCATTTAAAAGTATGTAATAAAACATGATTGAATGTAAACATAGCAGTCGTTCCCACGTCATTTAAACAAAAGGGCCAGGTATATTCAAACCCTTCTCAATGATTTATGTCAATCTGGAATTAAAATGAATTTTTGATCATTATTTTCAGCTGTTGTGGCTCAAGGCTCTTGATGAAAAATACCAGCTCTCCCCTACCCCAACCCTAGGGAAGAAAACAACTGTAGCAAGTTCCTATGTTTAAAGACTGTCAATGAATCTTCTTCTAAAAGCAGGTACCTTGCAAAATATATTACTCTAGTAAATCATGTAACTTCTACAAATAAGAATAAACATCTTACAACTTGTTTGAGAAGGTACTAAGATATTTGTCACTGCAAACTTGGCTACCACAAATGTTTCCGAAAGATTAAGAGCAGCACCATGGAACACAAGGTCTTCAGTACTATTAATTGATAAACTTCATTTTTAAAAAAAAATTATAAATACAACCCAAGATAAAGGCTGCAGTCTTTATTATACTTGGGATGAAGCCCCAGTTTACCTTACTGGACTTCTTAGTAAACATGAATGTGTTTGTGTAGCAAAACATTAAGCAAGCCCCTGACTGAACATCCAAAAGAAAATCTACCTGAAGTGTTCATAGTTTTTATAAGTTAGATGAAACATTCCCGTGCTTTCTTCATTCAACTGGGAGGAATCCTTCTCCACTACCAGTGTGAGCAGCTAAATCCCAAATAAACTACAGGCACTTGAGAGCCAGGTCCCTGCAGAAGCTGCACAAGAACCAGTGACAGCGTTAGTGGCTAGTCTTAAAAACGACAACAGCTTCCCAGCTGGAAAAGCACATGGGGTCTTGTTCCTTCTTACCAGAAGGTGTAGTCCAGGCATGCCCAAACTTCGGCCCTCAAGATGTTTTGGACCACAACTCCCACAGTCCTTTGCCATTGGAAATACAGGCTTGGAATTCTGGGAGTTGTGGTCCAAAACATCATGAGGGCCGAAGTTTGGGCATGCCTGGTGTAGTCTGTTCTAGAGTCACCTTCAAGAGCCTCACTTTTTTTCAAGACAGCTGCTGAGCCACTGGATGCCTCAGCTGCCTAGCATGCCTGCAGTTGGCTATACCAGGCTGTCTCTGGTGATGGAAGAGTTTGGCAGAACTAGCAGAAGAAACTGTCATGCTTCGTGATCCCAAGAGTTCTACATGGGGCATCTTTTCCTGCGCAAGGCTCAGTATCAGCCTTTCACATGAAATCCACCTAATGCCTTAAAACAGGGGTGAGGAAACTTTGGTGCTCTAGATCAGTGGTTCTCAACCTGTGGGTCCCCAGATGTTCCTGGACTGCAACTCCCAGAAATCCCTTCCAGCACAGCGAGTGGTGGAGGCTTCTGGGACTTGCAGTCCAGAAACATCTGGGGACCCACAGGTTGAGAGCCACTGCTTTAGATGATCTTGAAATTCTGCTCCCATATGTCCCATCCAGCCAACAGTAGGGAGCTGCCCTAACCCGTAATCCAAAACATACAGAGAATTAAAAGCTCTCCGCTAGTAGGTGGGAGTTCATGTGGAAAATGGAAAGGAAGGCCAAAACACGGCATTCCTTTCATGCTTCTAAAGCTGCTTTTTCATGCTTGAAAAAACTATATCCACCTGTACAGTATTTGTTTGGGGGGGGAGCGAGTGGGGAGGTTATTCACTTTTCTGAAGAGACGATCCCCCACCTGCTAAGAATGTCCTTTCAAAGCACTGCCAAGTTTTTAAAACAGCTTGCTACAATAGTGGCATAGAACTGTTTTTCTGAAAACATATTTCTACACATATGAGACAAAACAGATCACTGTTGCTATTTTTAGGGCTTAATTTCAAGTCATAAGAATCATAGGAAGCTGTTATTAGAACTGCATCTACAATGGAAAGAGATTCCATTGATATCAGCAGAATTCTTCCAAAATAAATCCATTCAGAATTGAAGTGCAGGTAATTATTCCTGCTTTATACAACCTTGGTAATAAAGTTCCCATTACTGCCTCAATAATAGCGTGAATGGAATCTCAAATTATCCTGGTCCGCAGATGAATACCAAACACTGCTGTTTTATCTCACAATAACAAAGGGAGACAGATGAAGAACTATATTTTACTCATCTGCAGCTTTCAAACCCCCCCCCCCATTTTCACTCTAATGCAGCCCTATTATACTCTGAAATGCTACTATCTGTAGGCCAGATTTCAGTTTGCATTCTTTGGCAGGAAAGGACATTTAAAGAAGTTTCTCACAGATAACTATTTAATTATCGTAATCTTGTCATTTAGGGACAAAAGTCTGCTGCACTGAGATGCCCATCCCTGCATCACCATGTTCCCAACTTTTTTTTAAAAAAAAAGCTTTGTTTTAAATGTATTCTCTGTGCCACAGAGCACAGAGAGACACTCTTTGTTCCCTGTGAGCTCCTTCTCCTCTGAAGATGCCAGCTACAGAGTCTGGCAAAACATCAGGAAGAAAAACTTCCAGAACACGGCCAAACAGACCGAAAAACTCACAACAACCATCTTTCCTTTAAAGCTAGCCTGATCCTTGGGTGACCCAAACTGTTTTCTTCCTAAAACAATGGGAATGGGAAGGCCCAAGTGGTCTCCGCCCCGGAAACATGGCACAATTGTCCACTAACCCATAAAGAACACGAGGGGCCTTTCTGAGCATTTTTAAAACTTTCTGCAATTTTTGTGGGTGTGGGTTCCATATAGATCCCCATCTGCACTTTATCCATCCTGCTCCACTTCATCCATCCTTCTCAGCTGTAAGACTATCAGCATGATCGTCCAGTCTGCCACCCAGGAACGGCTTCTCCATTCATTTCTATGGGAGAAATAAATGCATGAGGACCCCTATTGTAGGCTGAAAATTTTGCAAACATCTGAGAGCACTGTGATCTTTGGAAAAAGCATGCAACTTGCCAACAGGTACATGAGTAGGTGGGAGGAATATGCACCAGAGTGATTGAGCTTTTCCTCCTCTTAACAAGAAGCAGTCAAATGCCACAATCAAGAATGGTTAGGTATGATTGTGCCCACTGAAATCAGTGATCTTAAGCACACTTAATTGTAGCTCAAATATTTAAACTATTCTTTCAAACAAATGAATGAACCAAAATATGCTCAAATTATGATACACGACAGAAACATTCCCTTTATTGTGGATCTTGTATTTGTGAAATACAACATTTCCCACTTTATTCTGAGAAAGGGATATTTAATTTATTTTTATTTTTAATTATTTATACATATGTAAATATTTACACCTGAACTTTTTATTCATTTTTTTTGCTGTCTTTGCAGAGCTCACTACTGTCACTTAATGAATGCTAGGAATCCTACTGGCTAGCAGTACTGGCATCAAGTACAAGGGTGTGCAGTGCTGCACTAAATTACCACCAACTCATTAGCAGCCAGTCGTGTCCCTCATCAGGCACCAACTCAAGCAATTAGCAACTGGAAACTTATTAATTAGTGGCAACTGCTGCAGTTTATACCACTATATTTACAATGACACAGTTAACCAATGGGATTCTGGTCAGTAGGCAATACTATACTTGCACTTCATTTGCACAGCTAGCATATTCATATATTCCATTGCATTAAAACACATCCACACCAACACACATCAAGAAGGAACAGACCACACCTTAATTTTGACACAAACTCAATGCTGTTTCATGTTAAAGGTAATACTATTTGCATTAGGATTTCAGCTGCCTGCTGTTGCTCATCCAATAACCTTCATTACCAAAATATTCTATGGAATATCTGCCTCTGAGGATCAAATAAAGCTGTGTATTTTGTTCCTACACTCTTCAAAACAGCAGGAGGCAGGCATGTAGTCTGCTACTTTTTATATAAAAGTTCAAATATTCCCATATTGCTAAACTCAAGTTGTACTGCACCTTGCATGATATCCATACAGAAAATACTAGTAACAAAAAGCCCCATATTAATACAAGTTTTCAATAATGGTCAAGTTAGTAGAAATGAGGTTTTATTTATTATTGCTAGCATTCAATACGATCAAGGTCAACACAAGGCCCTCAAACTATTTTCTCTTTAACCTCAAATGAAATAATATGTATATGGAGTTCATCAGAGAGTTGAGCTCCGTGAATACAACAAAATTAGTTTCAAGATTCTCGTTACTCCAAAGTTCCTGCTTCTTTGAATAAGAAGCCATCTACTGTATACCAGTCTCACATAAAGGAAGAATTAACCAAATTTTAATAAATGTAATTACTGTATCTAGGAAACCCAAGACCACCAAGCCTGAAAGTGTGAGCAATTTACTCTACCAGTAAAATATTTACTTTACCTTACACTCTACAACCAAAGCAGCCTCAGAAACTTCAACTTTTAATTGTTCAGGGTTGTCACCCCTTTGTGTATGGCCATAAATTTCATTTCAATGATGCAAATTCAAATACATCATGGGAATTTAGCACATTTAAAAAAAAACCCTCCTTGTAGGCACTCTTAACGGTTTTCAATTATGTGTCTGCTCATGGCTCCAAAGACTAAAGGCAGTTTTAAATGTCCTATGGCAGAGTTTGCACATGTACTGTCTTTTGAAGGTGATGGCTGAAAGTGGTGGAGCGTGATAGAAGAGTGTGTCAGATTCCTGTGGAGCAAATAATTTCTTGGTAGCTGAGGGGGTTTCTGACAAGCCTGTCGGGCTATCGGGTTCCAAAGGCTGGATTTTGGGCAGGGGTGGAGGTGGAGGCAAAGGGGGAGGGGAGGGGGAATTGGCTGACCCACCAGTGTCAGGTTCTTTGCGTACAGTGTCCTCGGTGGCTTGTGTCATGTGGGACTGGAAATGGCTCCACAGGCGGAAGTTGGTTCGGAAGGCCTTGTTGCACACGTGGCAAATGAAGGGCTTCACCGAGCACAAGAGCTCTTGGTGACGCTCGAGCTGCTTGTGTACGGTAAATATTTTCCCACATTTTTCACAGGGCCACAAACCAGCATCTTTCGTAGCCACCGCCTCCTTGGACTCCTGGTTCCCTTCAGAGACCTCCTCCTCCACCTCATCGGCAGGTTCTTCTTTAATCTGAAGTTTAAACTGTTTGGAAACACTGAGATCTTCAGGGTGGCACGAGGAGTCTTCGGAATCAAAATTAATTTGCTCAGAAGAATCACTGAATACGCTGTCTTCTTTGGCAGCCACCAGGTTGTTGACTTTGTTAGCTTCCGACTGGGAAAGCAGCCTTGACACAGTACCTGGCTCGCCATTGTGTTCAAGAACTGGTAAAGAAAAATTCTCCGTCGGAGCCATAGTGTTTTGATTGTGGACTTCAACTTGATGACGCCAAATGCTGAAGGAAGATTTGAAAGTGCGCATACATTCTAAGCAGGTCAGCTTCTTGTATTCACATGTGATTTCATGTTCATGCTTCAGCTCTAGAGAAGAAAATCGTAGGCTGCAGTAAGGGCAAACGGTTGCGTTCCGACAGAGCCTCTCATGGTTTCCCTGTTCAATGAGAGAGGAAAGTTTAGCATTACAAAGACGACACTGGTAAACTTTTTTATTTTCTACCGGGCTCTCAATGCAGGGATCCTCTTTTGGTTTAAGAGCCCTATTTCCTCCAACTGTCCTTTCCCCTGGGTGCATTTTTATGTGCTGCTTAAACTGTGAGAGGAAGCGATACGCTTTCCCACAGTAGGTACAAATGTAGGCTCCTCTGGTTCTCGACCTCAGGTTTCTTTTAATGACTTGCTGCGCTTGTGATCCAGCCTGTCCCTGCTTGCCGCGCCTTAGTTTTACAATGAGAGCCTTTTTAATCTCTCGCTCTCTCACTATATCAATCAATTTCCTTTGGAATTTTTCATCCAGAACAGTGTGTGAACTAGAAGCAGGTGAAGGGTTCTTCACAATCCCGTGCTGTGTCTGGCAGTGTGTCCAAACTTTGAAGTTTGTGTGAAACCTCTTATGACAAATATCGCAAGCATAGGGTTTTTCAGGGTTATGGTACATGTTGACATGACGATGAAGGCCTGCCGTTGACCTGAAAATCTTAAGGCAGTGTTTGCACTTAAACTTTTTATTTGGCTTTGTTTCTTCTAGTTCACTACATTCATCTTTGCTGATGTCCGAATCTGGGTAGTCAGCAAGCTGTGTAGGATTTGACTTTTCCTCAGAATTGTCCTCTGATCCAGGGGGAACATGTTCGTCCATTTTAATTTTTTTGAGTGGCAGCCTTCTGTCTGCTTGAAACCGTCTTTTAGCTGGAAGCCTACTGAGATCCCTAAAATCGTCTTCAGTTTTAAAAGGGCTGTGTTTATTGCCAGATGAAGCATCCCCCACTGTAATTCTTATTATTTCAGAAGGATCTGACAGTGGGCTGCTAGGTTCAGTTTTTATCCGCATTTCCCTAAGAGGAGAACTGACCCCCCTCTCTGTTGACTGGGATGCACTAAAGGAACGAAGGCGATGTGGATGCATTACCTGTGTCGCGTCATCACGAGCTGCCTTCTCTGAAGAATCGTTCATAGACATATTTGGCGGCATCACATTTAAAGTTCTCCCTTGTGTTTTGTTCACCACTGTAGATCCTTGGGAAAGTTTCAGGTCAACAGAAGAAGAGTAAACAGGAACCTGACTATCCATAGACAATGACCTTCGAAGAAGACTTTTTACAAGTGGTCCGCTCCGATCGATACTTTGGTTTTCAGGACCAGCAACCCTAGATGGGATCACTAATCCTAACTTTGAGTAGTACAACAAATTCCTGTCTTCTCCTGCACCAGCTCCTTTTCCAGTTTCACTTAGTAAAAATGGAGATTCTGAAGAACTACAGAGAGGCATGACTGGCGGACAAGGCCTTTTCAATGGCACTTCTGTTGCCTTTGCCCTGAGGAGGTTTTCACTTCCTAATGGTTCATCTGCAACCATCTCTTTGTCTGCAAATGGTTTCTGGGATAAAATTGTATTCCTTTTAGTTCTGCTTTGATCGTCCACTGCACCTGAAGTTTCATGAGACTTTGAGTGTCTTAAAGAACCGTCTCTCAGCCATCGCCTTTCGCTCAGTGATAAACTATGCAAAAACTCGGTTGGCTGTGTTACTTGTGGCCTCTTCGTTTTGACCTCCACTGAGGATAGGGGTTTAGAGCTATGGCTTATGTCGTGTGGGCCTTGAACATTTCCCCCTGTGTTTCATTTTTGGTCTGACAAACGATGACACTCCTTTTCTGTGAGTTGCTTTCATCTTCCTCGTGGAGCAGTATTTTTTTAATGGGACACGCCGGCAAAGGAACTTGAGGGCTTCTGGAAACAATATTGGTGAGAAAGGAAATCCCAAGACTGTATCCCACTTCTTGTACTCCAGCAAGGCTGCTTTTCTCAACAAACAAAGATGACGAGTAAATGTAGTTTAATACATTGTCAAAGGTATCTGGTTCACAGAAGTCAAGTTGAAAAACTGTTTGAGACTCATTTTCTTTTTTAGTGAACAGAGTCTGAAAGTATTCACTGCTGGCAGCCAGAACGTTTTTATGAGCTCGAAATTTTTGGTCTCCTACTATAAGAACAACATCACAGAGTTGCCCTTTAAGACGTTTCTCATTTAAAGCACTCAGGAGAGAAATAGCATGTGCTGGATTTATATAATGCAGAAGTCCCTCCATGGTTTAGGTTTACCTGAAACACAAGGAAAATGTCTTTTAGTTATAGCTTGAAAGGGAACAATGCAAACACATCCTCCCCAGTAATTGTTTATTTAATAATTAGACAATTAATGTCAGGTACTCTTTGGGATAGGTTTGCCATCCTCCAGCTAACATCTGCCTTCCCACCAGCCAGACTTGTGTTTGGGCCTGCCTATTTTTCTGCAAAGCTTCAAACAAACACACAAACTTGAAAGCAAACTACATGTCGATGCTTATGTTAAATGGCTACAGCAAAGGGGCAGCTAACCTGCCACTTTGGTTTCATCCCAGTGATCACACACCCTGGAATCAACCCAAATGAAACTGATCTTACCTGCACCTAAAAAAATAGTGCCTCACAGGGAGCAGTTATGGATACATTGGGGACTGAGCATTCCTACTCACAGAGTTGTTTCAAACAACATTAATTTCATAATACATATTAAGGCTATGACTATAAACTGTCAGGATCAGGGCTGCATGACTCTGCCTCCTTGCAGAATCAGCCCCCCGCCCTCAGGCTGAGGCAAGCAGGGAGCACAGCTGGTGGGCATCCTACTGGCATAACGCTAGTAGCTGGCACTCCCTTGTGAGACCTTGGACCCCAGAAGCTTCAGCTCTGTTATCTTGATCCTTCCCGGAACTCTGCTACTCTGTAAGTCTTCCTGTTTGGCATCCTGAACCCTGTCAGGCTGTGTTTGTGTGAATCCTGAACTTGGACTGGCTGACAATCCTCTCTATGAATCTTGAATTTGGACTGGCTGACCACACTCTTGGCTTCTGGGAACAACACCCTGGTCCTGGGCCCCTTGCAGATATCCTAGATGTCACCCACACTCCAGCCGTTATATAAGCACGCTAGGGAGAAAGCACTGCCCAACACAATGGAACTTGCTAGCACATGCAGGACATGCTGCATACAGGGACAGACACGGCTGGATCCAAACTAAGGGTGTGACTATGTGAGGTTTTGTCCTGCAATTTGATCCACTGTGCTGATGGGCTGGTTCACTCTTTCTCCTGGTAACCACAAAATACAAGCAGCTCCATGAATCAGCCAGCTCCCAGAGCATTTATAACCATACCTTTGGGCTCCCTATTAGGAGCTATTCTTTTTTAGATTTGGGAGGGTCACTCTCTTTTCCTGGGATGAAATCAAAGTGGCTGAGAGGCTGTCCCTCTGAGGTTCACTTAGTGATCTTCAGAAATGGGAAGCTTTCTTGCTGATTACCTTTGGAGGGCAAGAGACAGGGATTTTTGCATTTCTTTTAAATTGTTGCTAACTTTTCAGCAATGCCTTGAAAGGGTTTTTAGCCCTCATAAGGCATCACTGACACACCATGCTTCTTCACAACATACAAAAAAGAAATGCAAAACTTTTCATATTCCCCTCCAAAGGTGAGAGGCAGAGAAGATTTCTATAGTGTTTCCCAAGACTGTTACACAACTTTGTCCTCCATGCTTTGCCTGCTTAAGGACCAGGAGAAATGGGAAGCTTTTCTTTAAAGGGAAAGGCGTCCTGATTGTGCTGAAAATGGGTTGCTTGGGGTGTGGGGTGTTTATTCCTTGCATATGAATTCAAGGAATACCTGAAATGAAATACTGCACCTTAAAGTGACCCTGTTTAGCATGATATCTCTGGACTGATCCAGGCTGGAATAACTTGGCCATCTAGTCACACTCTAAATGCATATTTTCCTGCTGAAATTTGTTTTGAAAGTCATAACATAGGGCAAATTAGTTGAATCTTGTTGGTGCAGCTCCATATGTGTAAGGCCATAGGTTTAGTTCATGAGAATGAGTGGAGAGTTCAGTGACAAAGGTATCTGGATGAGGAGACAGAGGTTTGGGCTTCAATTCTTCATTTTGCATCCCGGCCTTGTGTGGCCTTAGGCAAGCTGCACAGTCCCAGAGTGCCCCAAGAAAACGGAAAAGGTAAACCACTTCTGTGTATTCTCTACCCACGAAACCCTATAAAGGGTTGTCATAAATCAGAATTGGCACATGAGTAAGAATAGGCCACAGATGAGGATACTATCAACCTTGCAGTTGCTAAAGCTGTGTCATTCTTTCAGCCATTAATTTACATAAGAAGCAATGCTGCTTACATGCAAATGCTATAAACAGCTATAGGATCCACAGGCCATTACGCATATATATTTGATTTTAAACTTTAGTACCAGTAATGCGGTGCCCCCCGCCCCAACTTGGAGACAAAAAACAAGAAGACTTGTCAAATATCTTTTGCTTTCCAACCTCAAAAATAGCACATAAATAGTAGTCCCACATGCTAAAACCCCTTTCCCCTCCCCTCATGGCTTATCTGAAAACATTCAGGCTGTAATCCTGTATATGCTTATCCACAAGATAAGTCCTATTAAGTTTAACTGTGACTTCCCTCTACACCTGCAACTGCCCTTATAGAGGCCAAGTGTTCTGTTCATAAGCCTCAAGAGTATATCACAACCCAGATAATTCAAAGATTTTATATATCAGTTAAGCATCCGTGTATGTAAAAAAAGGGACCTCACCAATCCTAGTCTGGCTAGGCCTCCTCCTACTGATTTCAGTAGTGAGAATTTTGCAGCCTTTTTTCGATCTAAAATTGAGGCCATCCGGGCCGGGTTCGACTCCGGTTGCAGTAGCACAACCCCGGCATCCCCAGCTACTGGTCCACCTTCGTCGCCTCGGTTGGATGCGCTTGGGCCTGTTTCCGCTGTCGAGGCCTCTAAGGCTATGGCGCATTGCCGGCCAGCATCCACCCCCTTCGATCCCTGCCCTGCCTGGCTAATCAAAGCTGCCAGCGGGACTATGGCCGAATGGGCTTCAGTCATCGCCACTGCCTCCTTCAGCAAGGGGGTTTTTCCCTCTCGTTTGAAGGAGACGGTGGTAAAGCCCATTCTTAAAAAAATCTGGCCTTGCCACGGATGACTTAGCAAATTATCGTCCGATTGCTAACGTTCCGTTTATGGGCAAGGTGATCGAGAGGATGGCGGTGGTCCGGCTGCAGTCATACCTGGAGGATCGGCAGTGCCTTGATCGATGCCAGTCCGGGTCCAGGCCTCGTCGGGGGACCGAAACAGCTTTGGTCGCGCTGCAAGATGACTTAATCCGGGCGGCCGACAGGGGTTGTTCTACCCTGTTGGTTCTCCTGGATTTGTCAGCGGCCTTCAATACCGTCGACCACGGTATCTTACTGGATCGGCTCTCTGAGGTGGGAATCGGTGGCACTGCTTGCAGTTGGCTCCGTTCCTTCCTGGAGGGCTGTCCCCAGTACGTTCAGCATGGGGGGGGGAGTTATCGGCCCCTTGGATACTCCCTTGTGGGGTTCCACAGGGGTCGTCTCTGTCCCCCATGCTGTTCAACATCTATGTAAGGCTGCTGGCTGGGGTCATTAGGAGATTTGGAGTCTGCTGTCACCAGTACGCTGATGACACACAGCTCTATCTCTCCTTTTCCACCTCTGCAGTGGAAGCTGTGAGGATCCTTGATGAGTGCCTGGACGCCGTACTGGCTTGGACCGGGGCGAACAGGCTTAAGCTCAACCCTGAGAAGACGGAGGTTATGTTCTTTGGGAGCTCGCCATCTGGGTACGGTGGCCCTCTTCCCTGTTTGGGGGGGGGTTCCCTCCGGACAGTGGAGAGGGTGCGGAATCTGGGTGTGGTCCTGGACCCGGCATTGACCATGGAGGCCCAGGTGGCATCGGCGACCAGGGCCGCCTATTACCATCTCCGCCAGATTGCCCAGATCCGCCCATACCTGGATGCTGACTCTCTGAGAACAGTGGTCCAGGCGCTGGTGATCTCGAGGCTGGACTACTGCAACGCCCTCTACATGGGATTGCCCTTGACTCTTCTCCGGCGTCTGCAGCGGGTACAGAATGCGGCGGCCAGGCTGGTGGCAGGTGTGCGTCGTTATGACCACATCACCCCAGTCCTGGCCTGCCTGCATTGGTTGCCCGTTGCAGCCCGGATTAGATTCAAGGTCCTGGTTTTAGTTTATAAAACCCTCCATGCCTTGGGAC
This sequence comes from Phrynocephalus forsythii, assembly GCA_029282475.1. Classification (NCBI taxonomy): domain Eukaryota; kingdom Metazoa; phylum Chordata; class Lepidosauria; order Squamata; family Agamidae; genus Phrynocephalus; species Phrynocephalus forsythii. The sequence continues at coordinate 76,959,466 of JAPFRF010000010.1, forward strand.
AGGACTACCTGTCAGAGCGTATCGTCCAGTGATCCTCATCGGCCCGACCTGTTCGGCAGTTGCGAGCGCACTCACTGCGGGTTGCCACTCCACAAGAAGCCCGGAAGATGGTCACCTGGAACCGGGCTTTCTCAGTGGCAGCCCCTTCCTTGTGGAATTCCATCCCTAGCGAAGTGCGCTCTGCAGAGTCCCTGCAGGCCTTTCGAAAAGCTTTAAAAACATTCTTATTTCGAGAGGACTTTGGCGAGCCTTAAATTAGTTTTTTTCCCCGCCATCTTCAGTGATCATTGGTGTTCACTAATGTTCCTTGAAAGTTAATATTTATGGATAACGCCTTATTGGCATTCTGGGATGCAATAGGGTTTTTAATATATTAATTATGTGCTTTTTATATTGGTCTGTTTATAATTGTTGTTTATTGTTTTGCTTATAAAACTATTATTGTTCTGTTTGGCGCCCGTTCGCCTGATTGTAAGCCACTTAGAGTTCTGTCTAGAAGATAAGCGGGATATAAATACAATAATAAATAAATAAATAAATAATAAATAAATAAATAGAAGTGAAATAAAACTGCAAGAGAATGAAATACTTTCTTTGACTATCAATGCAGTTTAGTTGTTTTTGATCTGGCTCATGATGTTCCCTATCCCGACTTTTGCAAGTGTTACTAATCCTAGGCTCATAGTGCTAGATCAGGAATTATGAGCATACCACCAAGCATTGTCAAAGTCGGTAGCAACAATTCAATTTTGGGGTGATATTGGTGCTTGTTGTCTCAGACCTTCTTCCTCATGACATTTGGAAAATGGATTTTGTGCCCAACACAATACTAATCTTAATCCAGATCGACAAGCATGATCAGACTGGCACATATTGGCTCTTTTCCTGCTAACCCTTTCCCAACCTATACAACTGTAAATCAGGACCAAACATATAAAATGTACCTTTATTGCATTTCCAGTTTTGCCCAAGTTTGTGGAGTTGATTCATGCAGTTGATCTTATTACACACATGCATTATAATTGGTTGCCTCCAAATCATAAGACCGAATCCCATGGAAGTGTGAAAATCCACAAATAGAAAGGAGTATTTTTTAGAGCTACACAGCTGGTATTCCACAATTAAATAACCTAACAGGATTCTGGCCACAGAATTGTACAACTGGAAATGATTCTAAAAGTGATCTAGTCCATGCCCTGACAGACACAGCATTCCAGACAGATGGCCATTCAACCTCTGTTTAAATACCTTTGATGAAGGACAGCCCAGAATCCTTTGAGGAAGTTCATTCTACTGCCAAGCAGTTCTTACCATCAGGAAAATTCTTCCTAATATTTAGTTGAAATCTGCCTTGCTTTGAAACCACTGGTTTGGTCTTGTCCTCTGGATCAAGGGGAAAAAATGTTATTTTCAGCATGGTTTCTTTCTGTTCTTTTTTCTTTCCTTTTTCTTTTATTTTGGTTCTTGACATATACATAGGTAAATATATCAATATATGCAATACAAACTGGTTTTGAGGTCCCCAGGTATGAGATGACCTCACAGCATTTGTGAGAGGCACCGGAACTAAAATCCAACCCAACACACACTTATTTGGAGGCAAGAAACAGCTAAATTTGTTGAGGATTAATTCACATATGAGTGTCTACATGATGGTGACTTGGAAGATTGGTTGCTATTTTCCAAATAATTTCCTGGATTTGACAGGGGGAAAAAATCTTAAGAAACTGGAGTTCTCCAGTTCTTCTTTAGAACAGTAGTACCTTGCAAGACGAATGCCCCATAAGATGAATTCTTTGTAAGACAATTGAAATTTTCCGGAATAGGCATTGTTTGCAAGACAACAGTTTGGCTAATAATAATAATAATAATAATAATAATAATAATAATAATAATAATAATAATAATAATAATAATAATAATAATAATAATAATAATAATAATACCTTTATTGTCAATGTACAACATGTGCACAATGAAATTAGCTGAGTCTCCCTTGCCCACCCCCACCCCCATCCCACCCCCATCCCACTGGCAACCACTCAGTCTTATTGCACCCTGTGTACTTGACACAGAATGCGCCAGCCCACAGGTCAATTCTTCTATACTTGTCCTGGGATTATTTCCCATTCAGCAGTCTGACAGCCCATGGATAAAAACTGTTCTTCAGTCTGTTGGTACGGCAGGCTATACTGCGATATCTTCTGCCTGGTGGTAACAAGGTAAAGAGGTGCTGACCGGGGTGTGGGTCATCCTTAAGAATTTTTCCAACCCTCCTGAGGCAACGATCCCTAGCAATGTCGTCCAGTGCACTCAGGGGACAGCCCGTGATATACTGAGCTGTGCTTACCACCCTCTGTAGTGTCTTCCTGCCAGCAGCTGTCAATCCAGCATACCAAACCGTAATGCAATATGTGAGGATGCTTTCAATTGTGGACCGGTAAAAGGAGATCATCAGTTGTTGCTTCACTTTGTTCTTACCCAAGACCCTGAGGAAATGCAGTCTCTGCTGGGCCTTCCTGACTACTTTGGTTGTATTAATTCCCCAGGAGAGATCTTCACTGAGGTAAACTCCCATAAATTTGAAGGAAGAAACTCTCTCCACATAGCCCCCCTGGATGTACAATGGGGCTGGTTCCAATCTCTTCCTCCGGAAGTCCAGCACCATCTCCTTTGTCTTGGTAATATTTAGATGCAAGTTGTTTTCTAGGCACCATGTGGATAATTTTTGGACCTCATTCCTGTACGCTGATCCATCTCCCCCTGTAATAAGACTTATTATGGTGGTATCGTCTGCGAACTTAATAATCACAGTAGATGGATCAGATGATACACAGTCATATGTGTACAGTGAATACAGGAAGGGACTAAGCACACAGCCCTGTGGGGAGCCGGTGCTAAGCTTCAGGGAAGTAGATGTAAAAGGCCCAACCCTCACTGTTTGTGAGCGGTCCCTTAGAAAGTCCTTGATCCAATCACAGATGGTAGAAGAAAGCTCCAAATCAGCCAGCATTTTAATAAGAATGCTTGGTAGGATGGTGTTAAAAGCTGAACTGTAATCAATGAAAAGCATCCTAACATAATTTCCAGGTTTCTACAGATGACTCACTGCAAGGTGTAAGGCAGTAGCTATAGCATCATTTGTTGATCTATTTCTCCTATAGGCAAACTGATGTTTATCAAAGTCTGGTGGAAAACATGTTTTAAGGTATTGGAGAACCAATCTTTCAAAGCATTTCATCCGTTAATGCAATAGGTGTGTAGTCATTTAGGCCGGTGGTCCCCAACCCCCGGGCCGCGGACCGGTGCCGGTCCGTGGACCGGCCGGCACCGGGCCACCTGGGGAGGCCGGGGAGGCTCCTCCCCTTTTCCTCCGCCGCCGTCCTCCTCCTCCTCTTCTCTCCCGCGGGCGGCCGGTGGAGGAGGAAGGCCTGAGGAGCGCAGGAGGAGCCGCCGCCTTTGCCTTTGCCTTTGCCTCCCTCCCCTGCCCGCCGGTGGCGGCGGTGGCAGCGCATCCTCCTCCTCCTCCTCCTCCTCGCCCTCCACCACCAGCAGCAGCAGCAGCAGCCACAGCGGCGGCGGCGTGTCCTCCTCCTCCTCTTCTCTCCCACGGGCAGCCAATGAAAGAAGAAGGCTGGAGGGCGCGCGGGGGCCGGCGGGGAGGAGGGGGCGCATGGGGGAGGCGCGAGGAACGGGGGAGGGACGAGGGAAGCCCCCGCCAGGCCCCGCTGGAGGAGAGGAGAGGAGAGAGAGAGGAGAGGCCGGGGTGGGGGGCCGGGAGCCGGAACACCGCCGCCGCCACCACCGCTCCGCTGGGAGAGGGAGAAGGAAGGAAGGAGCGGCCGCTCCCGCCCCCCGCCCCCCCACAGAGAGAGAGAGAGAGAGAGAGGCCGGGCCCCCCGAGCTCCCCCAACCAGAGTGTGCGTGCACTGGCCGTCCAGCCGTCCAGCGCAGAGATGCCACCCCTCACCGGCCTCCCTCCCCTCCCCCCCCGCTCGCCTGCCCGAAGGCCGCAGCTGGAGGCAAGGCGACGCGGCGGCAGCTCCAGCCCGAGGGCGCCACCGGGACTGCCGAGCCGCTGCTGGCGCCGCCGCTGGCGGCAGCACAGAGGCGCCCCACCAAGGCAGGCGGCGGCGGCGGCCGAACCCGGGCGGCTGCCGTGGCCACCGCGGCCGCCGACAGGAGGAGGAGGCGGGGGCCCGCCCGCCCAGGAGCCCCAGGCTCCCCCCACCCGCCCGTGCGCGTGGGTGGGGAGCGGCACGCCCGACGCCCCCAGCCGGCGAGTGCCACCGCCGCCGCTCCCGTGGCCCCACCGCAAGGCACACATGCCAAGCCCCCGCTCCCCCTCCTCCCATCCCCCCCCCCCACAGCCTCCCCTGCCCCTCCCACCCGACCCCCCCACCCGCATCTCCCCCCCCTCCCCACCCCCAGCCCCGGGCCATGGTAAATCATCAAACATTTACCAGTCCGTGGGGACAAAAAGGTTGGGGAGCACTGATTTAGGCAATTAACTGCTGTTTTCTTTGGGACTGGGACAATGGTAGCTGCTTTCAAACATGATGGAACACAAGCCGTTTGCAGGGAGATGTTAAAAATTCTTGTCAGGACCCCTGCTAACTGATCAGCACAATTTTTTACTACTATCCCCAGGACCCCGTCTGGGCCTGCAGCTTTACTGGGATTCACAGCCCTCAATGCAGCTCTCACTTGATGTTCATATAAAATGAGTGTCTGGGAATTTTGAAGATTGGCAAGCAGGTACTATTTAACCTCATACTGAGCAAAGAAGATATTCAGCTCCTCTGCCAGTGAGGCATCGGCCTCAGCCATGTTCCTCATCTTGCCCTTATAGTTGGTTAAATGCTGCAGTCCTTGCCATACTCCTTTTGTGTTTTTATCAGCTAAGTAGTTCTCCACCTTATGTTTATATTTTTGTTTTGCTTCCTTTATACCTCTTCTAAGATTAGCCCTAGCCTCTCTCTATGTATCCATGTCCCCTGCCTTAAAGGAAGAGTTCCAGGCTGAATGTCTTGCAAAAAATCTGTCTTACGGGGTAGGCTTTTCAATTTCACAAACCCCTTGGGTTATGGGCGCGGGAAACTCAAAAGCCTATTCTTCCATCCTGGCTTTCTCGACCATGTAGCATCCAATCCACGGGTGCTACATGGTCAGGGAAAGCCAGGATCGAAGCAGCCACTGCCTCCCCTTCGGCTTGGGCTCCGTACGCGGAGCTTTTTAAAGGGCTTTGTGAATGGAGCCCAAGCCTTCCCTTAGAAATGCATTGAAACGGATTAACTCTGGAATGGATTAATTGGTTCCGCATGCATCCCTATGGGAAACTGTGCCTCTTAAGACAAATTTTTCATAAAACGAATTGACTCGTGGAGCGAATTAAATTCGCCTTAGGAGGCACCACTGTAGAGGTCTTCCCAATTCAAATGTAATACAGAATTCTACTCAGATTAAAAGACACAAAGGATGCCCCCAATCACCATACTCAAACATTCATGAAATAGTTGTTCTTACCCTATGAGCTGACAGATCAGTCTAGAGACCTAAAAAATTCCTGTCTCTACATGTGGAAGCCCTGAGGAAAGAGATTCCTCCCTCTTCAGATAATACTAGGAACTAAGGTGGAGGAAAAAGAGGGTAGCTGCCAAAAAGGGCTCAAGCCAAAACAAGAGAGGGGAAATGATTTTGCTGGGACTGATGGTGCTGTCAGCACTTGATTGCACCAGAAAAGGTCGCATTAATGGAAGTCCTCTCTCTTAAAGCAAATCTTCTGTTTGTCTGGGAATCACTTCAGCCCAGTCCCTCAAAAAAGAAGCCCTACAGCTAGAACCAAAAGATCCATCTTGAAGTAGGGCCATATTGCGATCTTTCTCCATGTGATCACACCCTGAGTCTCACAGTTGTTCATTCATATAATGCTCAGCCAGTGGTGCACAGCATTTGAAATGGGGCTTGGCCTTAACAGATAATGCTTCTCTTCTTCTAACTTTAAACAAACGAAATAAAAAATAAATACACTTACCATAAAGTTTCTCTTTGTTCTTCACTGCAGCAAGACAGAAATATCAAGATGAGGGATTGTATCTGCTTCTTAAGCTGCAGTTACCTTGATGTCTGTATTTTAGGTAGTCTGGAAGGGAAAAAAGAAGTGCGCTTCAAGGGTTCAAAACATTTTCCCTCTTTTGGCAGTAAGTTGTATTCACTGTAGCTGTTTCTACCTCAAAATTGTTAGTTCTCCTCATTCTCTTTCCCCACATTTTTTTCCTAGAACAAGTACAATTATATTATCTTTATCAAATCAGATAAATATTTTCATTGCTGGAATACAACTTGCTACATTGACTTCAGCATCTATAGCATGGCTCGGTATACTTTCAACCCACAAAGGGTTATTGTAATTAGGAAGCATGAACACTTTAAATGATTTCTCTTGATCATACCAACTGCAAATTTCTCTTCTAATAACTATTCCTTCTCCTGGCTGGATTATATGGAGATGGTGGTGCATTCTGTATTGCTTCAAATGTCAGAAGGGCTGCCTGAATGCACAGTAAAAACTGCACCAAAAGTTACTGTGTCTCATTTGGTTCCAACCCTTTCCTTCCCAAGTGATGGACACACGTTATAGCATCTTCACTGGATGCTAGCTGTTTCTAGGCTCAGTTTTTAGCACTATTTATGATCTATAAAGCTCTACACAGCTTGGAACCAGGCTATCCAAGTAGTTGTCAATTAGCTCTTATTATTATATCTGTCAGCTGCTTTCAAAAGCAGAAAATCCAGATATAAATATAAGAAGGAAACAGATGAGGAACGTACTTGTATGACCACATGCCTTATGAATCTGTTTCCACTTTTAAGAACCACAGCAGAAGTTCTTCTTTCCCACATGCATCTGAGGCATGTTTGGTGGGAACATGAGGGAAGAGTCTACGATGCCTAGTGTTCTCACATTCTGGAAGTTGACATTCTGGAGTAGACATGGCAATTAGTTTCGCCTCTGATGTTCTCCTCTCAGCACCTTTGATTTTTCAGTTTACTGACATAGATTTTTAATGGGCAAGTGCTATGTACTGCATGTAATTCTTATAAAATGTATTTATTCCCTTTAAACCCATCTTATTCTGTTTTGATTACAATTTTGCTTTACCCATCGCTCCCAGTTGCCTTAGACCCCATTTGTATTAGAAAAGCAGGATATGAATTTAACAATATTAAATAAGCCATGGTTTATCTATTTTAGCACACACACCAAAGGACACTGCCTATTTGTGGAAACTAAGTATCAGAATAAGATGAACTTATGTTGAAGGTATAACATTGCCCTCAGCTGTTATCCATGAGACTCAAAGTTGGCACTGTAGACATCTGCCAGCCCCCAATAACTTCATCTGCAAAAACAACACACACACACACACATTCCAATGTACTGTCTCATATAGTTACAAATAGGCTGCATTATAGCTTACATTATCCTGTTCTGCCAAAGTAAGTTTCTCTTTCTTTCTTTGAGTCTCTTAATGTTTCCTTGTGCTTTCAAGTTCATCTTTCCTTTTATGAGACTCAGTTCCCACTAATCATTACATAGTCAGGAGAGTTTTTGAGAAACACCCATCCCCCTAAAGGATGATTAATCCTTTCCCTGCTAACCAGCTTCCTACTAAAAATTTCCCTTTCTGCTTGTGATTCAATTTGCTTGTGATTTTGGACTGACAATACTAATAGATTGCTCAAAATCAACCTACAATGAAATGTTGGCCACCACCTTCATTTGAGAAAAACACTCAAAATATAATTTGATTAGATGCAACAAAACAGATGGATGGACAGAAGAAAGATCACATACCTCCTCAAGCAAAACATCCCTGATCCAGCCAATTCTCTACCTCTGGTTGCCTCATGTTCTCTTGTAGGGCTTAATTGCTGCCTCATACTTTTTACTTGGTCAAATATTTACTTAATAAGCTAAGAGATCAATGACACTCGCAAACATTGCTGCTGTGCTTCTCTATGCAGCATGGAAGTGTTTAGTTAGCCGGAGATACCAATTTTGTTTAAACTGAAAGATGATGGCTAACAGTTTCACAAGATAGCAAAGCAAAGCAAAAGCAAAGTGTTCTGCTTATATACCGCCCCATACCACTACAAGTAGTCTCTGGGCGGTTTACAATTTTTAATTACAGTGTGCAGGCTACACATTGCCCCCCCAGCGAGCTGTGTCCTCATTTTACCGACCTCGGAAGGATGGAAGGCTGAGTGAACCTTGAGCCTGCTACCAGGGATTGAACCCAGGTCGTGAGCACAGTTTTACCTGCAGTACAGGCATTTAACCACTGCGCCACGAGGCTCCTTAAACTGATCTGAGGTTGTAGTGCAAGGTTCTGGTTTGTTTCAAACTGATAACCATGATTTCCTGGTTTGGGTTAAACAACAAGCTACAATTAATTCAAAACTTCTGCACTGCATTTAGTTGCTTTACCACAAAGGTAAAGCAAGATAAAACCGTCAAGAGCACAGGTGAGCAAAAAAAGGACTTTATTTATTTATTAAATTTATATACCACTCTATCTAGCTACACGGCTACTCTTATCTTTAAATTGGGCAAAAAAACAAACCCAATTACATTTATAAACTGATGGGGTCAGAACTTTCTCCAACAAACCAGGAAAGGGACCTTGGTGTCCTGGTGGATAGCTCAATGAAGGTGTCAAGTTCAACCCAGTATGCTGCAGCAGCGAAAAAGGCAAACTCAATGCTAGAGATCATTAGGAAGGGTATAGAAAATAAGTCAGCAAGTGTCATTTTGCCTCTTTATAAATCTATGGTGAGGTGCCATCTGGAGTATTGTGTACAGTTCTGGTCACCATACCTCCAGAAGGATATTATGGAAATGGAAAAAGTGCAGAGAAGGGCAATTAGAATTATTCGGGGACTGGAAACACCTTCCTACCATCTGACGCTACAAAGGCTAGGCCTCTTCGCTCTTGAATGAGGGTGCCTAAGAGGTGACCTGATGGAAGTTTATAAAATCATACATGGTGTGAACAAAGTAGATAAGGAAAAACAGTTTTCCCTATCACACAACACTAGAACTAGGGGGCACTCCATGAAACTTCTGAGTGCTAGACCTCAAACAAATAAGAACAAGTCCTTTTTCACCCAGAGGATCACTGGTCTTTGGAACTCCCTGCCAGAAGAAGTGGTGACAGCCTTCAGCCTTGACAGCTTTAAGAATGGATTGGACAAGTTCATGGAGAACAAGGGTATCAATGATCTATCGCCCTCAGAGACTAATGGATCCGGATGGTTTCCTGAAAGCTCTGGGGGATTATCCAGCTGACATGATCGGGCGCTCCTGTCAAGTCAGGTCACCTTATGGAATAGGGAGATGACCGGGCAGTTGACATGATCGCAACGCAGAGCCCGGACAGCTCCGTGGTATACATCTGAGTTGCGGGCAATGAAGCGGGAGGGAGACGGCTGGAGCGCAAGTGGAGAAAATATCGCAGTGAGTCTGATCAAACACGGCTTAGAGCCCATTATCGAAGGTATTGCTTCCTCAAGTAAGTCCGGGAACTTCTTCAGCCAGGAGATATGGAGGCCCAGGACCATTGCCTCTGTGAGGAGTTTGCTGTTCACTTTGAGGGAAAAATTGCTCAGATTCGCAAACTGGACTCCACTATTGATACAGTATCAAGGGATGTGTCCAGTGCACCGCACTTAGGTCCAGTGTTATTGGATGAGTTTCAATTGTTGAGACCCGAGGATGTGGACAGGGTGCTTGGATCTGTCCGTTCCACCACCACGCTGCTCAGATTGAAAGATCTGCCAAGGGGTTCGCACCTGGGTCCAAGAAGCTGTAAATGCCTCTTTAAGAGAGGGAGTGGTCCCTGCTGCCTTAAAAGAGGCAGTAATCAGACCACTCCTAAAAAAACCTAACCTGGACCCAGGACTGGTGGTCAACTACCACCAGTAGCGAACCTTCCTTATTTGGGCAAGGTGTTGGAGCGGGTGGTGGCTGGACAGCTCCAGGCGCTGCTGGATGAAACGGATTTTCTAGATCCATTTCAATCTGGTTTCAGGCCGGGTTTTGGAACAGAGACTGCCTTGGTCGCCCTGTACGATGACCTTTGCAGAGAGACAGGGGAGTGCAACCCTGTTGATACTCCTGGACCTCTCAGCGGCTTCGACACCATCACCATGGTGTCCTTTGGATGGCTGGCCAGGTTGGGAGTTGGAGGCACCGCTGCCGATCCTTCCTGGCTGACCGTGTCCAGAAGGTGGTGCTGGGGGATAGTAGCTCTGCCCCTTGGCGTTTACGTCATGGGGTTCCACAGGGCTCAATACTATCCCCCATGCTGTTTAACATCTACATGGAACCGCTGGGAGAGGTCATCAGGAGGTTTGGGCTGAGGAGTCAGCAATATGCTGATGATACTCAGCTCTACCTCTCGACCAATCCAGGTGAGGCTTTCTGTTCTGAACTCTGGGCCAGATAATGGACTGGATGAGGGTTAATAAATTGAAACTCAATCCAGACAAGACGGAAGTGCTGTTAGTGGGTGCTTCGTCAGACAGGCTAGAGGGCCACTTCCCTGTTCTGGATGGGGTTGCACTCCCCTGGGACAGGGTCCGTACTTCTCCTGACCCCGGTCTAACTCTGGAAGCCCAGGTGGACTCGAGGGGTGCCTTTCTCCAGCTGCGGAATATATACCAGCTGCGCCCTACCTAGATGAACGGAACAGTTACACATGCACTGGTAACATCCCGTTTTACTGTAATGCGCTTTACGTGGGGCTGCCTCTGAAGACGGTTCGGCGATTGCAACTGGTTCAGAATCGTGCGGCACGGCTGGTGAGTGGTAGGGCCACCAAGGAACACATCACGCCGATTCTATATAACCTTCACTGGTTACCAGTTGCTGCCCGAGCCCAATTCAAAGTGCTTGTTTTGACATATAAAGCCCTAAACGGCTTAGGACCTAGATACCTGAAGGACCGCCTCCTTCCATATGAACCTACCCGGCAATTAAGATCTAGTCAGGGAGCCCTCCTGAAAGAGCCATCCCTTAAGGAGGTGAAGGGGATGGCTTGCAGGAATAGGGCTTTTTCAGCAACTGCCCCCAGACTATGGAATACCCTCCCATATGAAGCCTGGCACCGAGCCTTTCGGCGCCAGGTAAAAACCTCCTATTCCAAAAGTTTTTTAACTAATGATTGTGGGCCCTGATGGCAATTTTAGTGGTGTGTTTTTTAATGTATTGTATTTATTGCATCTACATGTTTTATTGTTTTAATTTTATTGTATTTGATGTTTTAACTGTTTATTCTTATTGTGAGCCGCCCAGAGACCTTTGGGTAGTGGGCGGCATACAAGCTAAATAAATCAAATCAAATCAAATCAAATCATTATGGATGCCTAAGGACAACCTCCGGATTGGGGAGATAGGCAAGATATCTCTCAGTGCCATATTCAGGGAATTGTAAGCAGGTGAAGACATCTGCTTGGGAATACCCTGAAGCAAATGGTGAGCCACTGTGTGAGACAGAATGCTGGACTGTGGCCTGTTCCAGCAAGGCTGTTCTTATCTTTCTTTCAAAGTTTTCCCTTTGTACATTCTCTCCCATCCAGCCCACTGATCAAGCTGAAACTGTGGCATTATGTTTAAGTTTTCATCCTACCCTGACTTTCAATTTCCATCTGTAACATTGTCAGAGACCTTTGGGTAGTGGGCGGCATACAAGCTAAATAAATAAATTAAAAATAAATAAATAAAATATTGGTTCAGTGGGGAGGTATTTTGGAACTGCAACCATTCCTTTCCAGTACCTCTACAAAAAAGATTTATTCATCAGATTCCAATTCTTTGTGCAGAAACTATACACAACATGGTCAAAGGTGAGTAATTCTGGGTGTTCTAGTCGAATAACATACGGAGGCAGAAGGTTGGGAAACACTGATTCATACTCCTCAAATCTTCTGTCTCTGATCTTCCATCGCTGGCACTTCAAGTGTCCCATATCTATCCAGGACTTCTGAAAAAGTTCACCAGCTGTGCTGTTCAGAATATGTGATATCCTGCTTCAACACCTGCATCAGTATCCTATTCATTCTGCTACACAGCACCAACTCCTAAATCTCAACTTAAAAGCCTCTCATGGCTGTCTTTCATATTCTCTCACTACCTCCATGTTTTAATACATTACTGGGGCACTCCATGAAACTTTTGGGTGCTAGACCTCAAACAAATAAGAGAAAGTGCCTTTTCACCCAGAGGATCACTGGTCTGTGGAACTCCCTGCCAGAAGAAGTGGTGACAGCTGTCAGCCTTGACAGCTTTAAGAAAGGATTGGACAAGTTCAGGGAGAACAAGGGTCTCAATGGCTATCATTAGGGATGCCTAAGGACAACCTCCGGGTTGGAGAGATAGGCAGGGTATCTCTCAATACCATTTTCAGGGAATCTTAACCTGAAGCAAATGGTGAGCCGCTATGTGAGACAGAAACCTGGACTGGATGGGCTGTGGCCTGTTCCGGCAAGGCTGTGTTCTTATGTTCTTATGTACTGTACATCCTTCATTGCAACAACACTAGACATCCAATTGTTTCTACCCACTTAAATAATTGTATCCTTTCTCCAGTGCTCCTGTTTATGTCAGGAATAATCTCCTAGATAACATATAGAATGCTCTTCCCTTGCCCTTTCCTCCTTCAAAGCCTTCCTTAACCCATCTCCTGAAACCTTTAGCTTAGTCTTAGAGAGGGACACCTATTAAGGAGGCGGAGTAAGGGTTCTCCCTCTGCAGCCATTGAGGGGTCAGCTGCTGGTGGAAGTGGGAAAGGCAGCCTAAGCTCCTGCCCAGATTGGGGTACCACTGGAAAAGGAGGACCCTGGTGTGCCCAATAAAAAGCAAATGAGCCAGCCAGCCAGTGTGGGGAGGATGGGGATGCACAACACCTGTGTTGCCACACAGTGAGCATTGTACAAAGCAGCAGAGATTACTTTGTGGACATCTCTACATAGTCCTCATCCTGTAATTAAATTGGATGCTTATTTTGTTCTGATTATCGCTCTTTCCCACTGCCAATTTCTGTCTCCCTTACAGGGGCATTCACTCTGTGCAAAGGAATAATAATGGTATGGTACATTACATAGTTCTAGAAACTATTTTTACCTCTTTATAGGTATAATTTTACGGTGGAATATATGCACCCATAAGAGGGAAAACAGTGCACAATTAGCTGTGCATAAAGAGGATGTACATACTTAATAAGATAATATAGTTAAGCTGAAGGGTTTCTCATCCATTACAGTCAGACCATTCCCCTAAAATGAGCACTCTTGTCTTTTTTAAAATTATGTTTTTTCAGTGTGACACTATGTCAGACAAGCACTGCAGTTTGACACATTGTTATACCAATTTGGTGCTATATCATTTAACAAAATAATGGGGAGGTTATATATAGGCAAGAAAGTGGGTGGAGTTAATTACAAGGGGGTGACCCTGGTGTGAAGTGTTACAATTTGAGGTGTAGTTTGGACTCTCACCTTGAAAATCACACAGGATAATTAAACATTCTGTGTAAACAGCAAAAGCGATTTAACTACCACAGGAGCCTTTGAATTGACCTAAATAAACTTGAAATAGTCTTCATGTCTAGTCACACTCTTTAACAACTAGGGAGGTTATATTTTGATCAACCATGGTGGCTGAGGCTCTGAGTTGCAGTCTGAAAATGTTTTTCTATCTATTCTGGGAGAGAGGGAGAAGTCAAGAGAGGCCACTGATATATACATTTTTAATCTAGATGAAGTTGGGCATATTTGCTAGAAACTGTAATGCAGATGTGGGATCTCGGCACACAATGTATGAAGACAAAGGTTTAAGATTGTGCACATGTGTAAAACAACTGTAGTAGCTGAAATAAAATGAAGCAGGGCTACAAACTACATATTGGACAGTAAGAACATCTGCTTTTTTGTTGCTAAAAGGGTTCTTGTCATGCAGGCAAAACTGCAAATGACCTTTGAGGTCATTCTGTCAAACAGGCAAACTTTCCTCTATTTACAGAGGTCTAAGTTGTACAAGCTGCCTAGATGCCCTGAGCACATCCAATCTCACCTGATCTCGGAAGCTAAGCAGGGTCGGGCCTGACTAGTACTTGGATGGATGACCACCAGGGAATACCAGGTGCTGTAGATGCCTGGAGTAAGGACTGGCAAAGCACTCCAGTATTCCTGCCAAAAAAACTCCATGGACATGGGGTCACAAATAGTTTCTCACAACTGTACATCACAACAACAACAAGATGTACAAGAGCCAGTTTGTGTGTAGATGATGACAAGCTACACAGTTCTAGAACACCCCTAGAAGAATGGTAAACTATATCTGCGTAAACTATACCTAGTCATATATCAAAATGAATCTGATATAATGCTTCTATAATCAACTTGCCCATGTAAGAACCATGCCTTTCCTGTTTTTAGAAACAGCTTTCAGCTGAAGACTACTAGCTGACTTGTTATATTAACTTCATGATTTAAGTTATCATGTTTTGGGATGCAATGAAGCGAAAACCATTTGATTTACTGTGACTTCCAAATAAACACATATAGCCTCAGAAAACAGCCATTTATAGGTCACAAATATCCTCTATTACACCACACTAAACTCAACCCAGGAACACCTTTGTCAGTTTCAGAAAAACAAATCATTCAAGAGCAGTGACCAGTTATGATGTCTTCATATAAAGTGCTGTAACTATTTTCAGTACAAACAGCTGGTGCTAGAAGACACCAAGAACTCGAACCAAGAACAAACTGCACTTGGCCAAAGACACAAGTACCCCATGGCTTCAGGAGTTAAGTGTCTTCGGCCAGCATCCTATTGCTGCTCTGAACTACAGAGTAGATCCATTTAAAGCAGTGGTGTCCAAACTTTGGTCCTCCAGATGCTTTGGACCACAACTCCCACAACCCTTTGTCACTGGCAATACAGGCATGGAAATCTGGGAGTTGTGGTCCAAAACATCTGGAGGGCCAAAGTTTGGACACCCCTGATTTAAAGCGCTGCTGAATAGTTAAGTCAACAGTTCTGCAAAACAGCTCTGATAAAGCCAGTGCATCACCTCCAGCTGAAAACGGGAACAAGAGATTGGTGTGCAAAATTTAGAATTAGTTTGGACACATCAGAAGCGGACTTAATTTCTGAGCCTCCCTAATCAAGTCCAGGAGTCTCTGAAATTTATCAAGAGGAGCAACAGTGCGGGAAGCGGCCTCTTAGACCTAGACTTGGCCTCCCCCTCTCTCCACCACCTTTGCCCAAAATGACATCATAAAAACAGTCCACCACACCCAGTTCCCTGCGCACGCTCCAAAAGCCCTCTTATTCCCCCCCCTCCACCCATAGAAATGGGCCCTGGTCTAGCGCGTGCGCACTCAACCCTATCAGAAAGGGCAACGCGCAGGCGCAGCGAGAAAAAAAGAGTCACACGCGAAGATTGGGCAAGGCACATGCGCACTAGTCAGGCGGCGGCACTCCCCGGCCTGCGTGCTCTAAATGGACAACCGCGACAAGAGACAGGCGCATGCGCCGGAAAGGCTTTTTTTTTTTTAAACTGGCGCAAGCGCAGATGCCAAGTTCCGACCGCAGCCCTGCACGGTGGCGGTGGGGGAAAATATACCTCAGCGTTACGTCAGGAAAAGACGCCTTTGTGCAAAAGGGAAACTTGCGCCGTCTTCCAGCAGGAGGCTCGCCTTAAAGCAGCAATAATCCGGGATTCCTTTACTCACCTTTTCCCCAGGGCTGGACGGGCACCCGCTTTTTTCCCCCCCAACTCCCTTCGGCCGCCGCCTTTTTACGATTCGCCCGCGCGCGCCGCCGCCGCCGCCGTGATTCCATCCATCTTGAATTTGACGTCATCCCACACCAGGGATGAGGTCATCGCAGCCCACGCTCGTCACGTGCGCGTCCTCCCGATTGGCCGGAGACCGACCGGCGGGCGGGCAGGGGGGGAGAAGGAGGAGGAGGGCGAAGGCGAGCCCTGAGCGCCCCAGTTTGAAAAAGCGAGGGGGGGTTCCGCCATTATTATTATTATTATTATTAAGAGCCTCCTGCTCGCCCGTCCTTTCCCTTTGTCACTGGAGCCGCCGGTTTCGGTTTAGCCGGACAAGCCCGGGAGGGGAGCGGCGGCTGCACTGTGAGAAGGGAAGATATAGCTTGAGAGCCTGGAGGACCAGAAGCTGACAGAAGATTATGGACCCTTGTTGTTGGGTTTTTTTTTTTTTTTTTTTGCAGTTTCCCCAGGCCTCCCCTCCCTTAGAAACAGGGCGCCGTGGCCATGCACTCCGCACACGGGTCTCAAATAAAACAAATCATGTGTATTCTCGAAGGCTTTTACCGCCGGGATCTGATAGCTGTTGTGAGTTTTTCGGGCCCTTGTTCTGGAAGTTTTTCTTCTTGACGTTCGGCATCTTCAGAGACCAAGGAGCTCAGGGAGTAAGTTGCTCCTTGCCCAGACGGGCAGAGAGAACTCCTAGTTCCCTGGGCTCCTTGCCCTCTGAAGATGCCCGCTGCAGAGTCTGGCGAAATGGCAGGAAGAAAAACCTTCCACAACACGGGCCCGAAGAACTCGCAACAGCTAAAACAAACCATGTTTGGGAAGCTTGGCTGCCCGCTTGGCCTCTGTGTAAAAAAACCCACGATGGGTATTTTCCTCAGTTGTGTTTCCCTGTAGCCTTCAGAGCGGGTAGCTGGGTTAGTCTTTTGGAGAATTGGAGACAAAAATAAAATAAAAACAAAAGACACAAACTTGTAGCACCTTAAAGAGTAACTTTCATATTTTAATGTAACATTTCGTGCCTCAGTAAAGCCCTTTTGCAGGCCTTGAGTGAAAATTGTAAAAGTAGTTGGATAAAATCAGAGGCTTGGAAAAACGTTGTGACAGGGTAGTACTTTGGTGCCATTACAGAATTTTCCCACACCATCACTAGTACAGATTTTTTTCAAGTGAATTGGGAACTCATTTCTGTGAATAATTTTGCTGTAGCTTCAGAGGGAAAGTGAGACCAGTGTCTGTATTTAACCTAATCATAGGCATAGGGCTGTTGTGGACACTGAAGCTTGCTAAGGTGTTAGAAGTAGTGTAAAATGCAAAATAGAGAACTGCAACTGTTTTAGCCTAGTTCAGGGCTAGGAGCAGACTTTATTGGTCTAGTAAAATGATCAGGGTACATATAAGACTGATCCTATCAGCAGTTTGGACTTCTCAGTGATTTTACTTGCCACTGACTTGGATAGCTTTCTGGATTGTTTACCTGTTTGGGAATAGGAGGGAGAATGTGTAGTATTGTTCTAGCATAATTTCCTTACTGATGGTTTGGTGCTCTTATTTTTCCATTGGCTTACTGGAGGGTTATATTTTTCCCTGGTGCTTTCAGGCATCTTCATGAAGGTGTTATGAGATTGTTGTTGTGAGTTTTTTGCACTCTTTGGCCATGTTATTGAAGTTTTTCTTCCTGACATTTCGCCAGATGCTGTAGCCGGCATCTTTAGAGCTCAAGAGTTCCCTGAGCTCCTTGCCCTCTGAAGATGCCAGTCACAGAATCTGGCAAAACATCAGGAAGAAAAACTTCCAGAACACGGCCAAACAGCCCGAAAAACTCACAACAACTATTGGATCCCAGCCATGAAAGCCTTCGAGAATACATTATGAGATCATTTGAAGACTTGGGTGGAAGTGTCATCAGAATACAGATGACACTCCGCTCTACCTCTAATTTACATCTAAGGGAGATATTGAAAAAGAGGTTGAGATGATCAGTGATACCTGACTATTCATTCTGCATGATAACTGTAACAAAGATTTATTATGGCCCCTCTAGACACATCCTCCAGCAAACCCCTAAACCTGATACAATTGAGGAGCTGTAGAGCCTTATAGACTCTGGCCCTTGGAAGTCAAGGGAGTTTGAATCCCCTGAATAAAGTAGGTCTGTAGGTATGAGTCCCATTAGAAACCTCTGGGCAAAAATCTTGGCTGCATGTGAAGACTCATCAGGAAAAGAGGCCTCATCAAAAGTAGGGGATCATTTGATAGAAAGTTATTCCTGAAGGCCACCAAATCCTTAAGCTGGCTTCCAGTCTATAAAGAGAAGAATCTATCTTTTAAAAAAATGCACATACTGTACAAAGAACTCCATATATCTCACAGCCAATGAAAAGCCAGCATCTTTCCCTTCTTTTGTTTTATATCCTCCTCTTGGAAATTGGATATAATCGCGGCTCTTCTGACAGATGCAGCCCCTCTAATTTATTTATTTATTTTAGAGTGTTTTTTACCCCACCTATCCTTGGAAAAGGACCCAAGGTGGCTTACAGTAAGGAGGGACTATACAATCCATTACAATTAAGACACAATCAGAATGAGAAACAGGAATTGAGGGTCATTTTACAGCATTAGAAGGCAACATTAAAGAAGGCAACATTAAAGCTAACAATTGATAATATAGTATCAATGCAACCACACAAGGAGAGATATAAACACAACGTTGTAAGTGGTTATAAATGCAAAATCTGTGTATCCATGTATGGTAGATTCATAAAAAGGCACAATAGGTAGTCCATCATTCTGGGAAAGCAAGCCTGAAGACAGTCTTTGCATGTTTCTGGAAAGACAACAGAGATGGGGAAGTCGGGGCCTCCACTAAATGATGTGCTGTGTTGCATCCAAGTCACTGATAAAATTTTTATCCTGACCTATCTTGCTTTTGAAAAATTGACATCAGAGACAGGAAAACAATGGGTCAAATGGATGTAATATGGGAGATTTGACAGGATTATTTTAGGCAGATTAGTTTAGGGCAGGGGTCCTCAAAGTTTTCAAACAGCGGGCCGGTCCACAACCACCCAGACACCACTGGGGGCCGGACCACAGTCCAAAAAAAAAAAAAAAAAAAAAGCCAACATAGAAAAGGGGGAACGGCAAGTGGGCAGAGCCCCCCCCCCACGCTGAGCCCATGATCAATGCATCTCTGGGGTTCCAGCAATGCCTCCTGCTCCAGATTGCCGCCCTGAAGTGCCACCGTTGGGATCCCTCTGTTGCGCCTCCTCCTCCTCCTCCTACAGTGTCAGCAGCTGGAGCGGCTCTCCTTCCTTCCTTGCATCGGGAAGGAGGCGGCAGCCAGGCAAGCTCAGGCCCCTCATCACCTTCTAGGTGGCCACTCAGAATGAGAAGCAGCAGCTGCGGCAAGGGTGGCAAGGCTGGTACCACTGCTTGCAGATCCAGCCGTGCGCCCTGGCCATCATGCCCTCGTTGTGCCACGGAGGGAAAGCTACCTTCTCCCTTGGCCTAGCCCAGCCCGACTTGGTATGCTGCAAGTGAGGGAGGGAGGGAGCAAGGGCTGGGAAGGAGGGAGGGGAGGCAGGCAGGCCTGCCCAAAGCCACCCACAGCCTGCTTACTGGCCAAGCACAGCCAGGCTGCGGTGCTCTCTTGGCTCACCAGTCTGCCCATCACCAACCGGGGACAAATGCAGCCCCACCAGCCTCCCAGGAAACAGGCCCGGGCCACCCTTGGCCTTCGCTTCCCTTCTCTTCTTTCTCCGCCCCTTCCTCCTCGCTGGTCTCTAACCCAATGGTGGTGGTGGTGGCCTCAGACTCCGGCCATAGCTGGGCCCCCTCCTCCCCTCCCTCGCTCCACAGAGCAAGGCAGCAGCTCAGAAGGGGCTGGGTGGGCAGGAAGTAGCTCCGTTTCCTCCTCAGTCACCTGCCGTCCTCTGTCGGTCCACTGCCATGATTGCTGTGGCTCAGAAGACTGGCTGGCGCTGCCTTCGCCTGCCACCTTCCTTCCTCACAACCACAATAAAACAGGTGGCGGCCACACAAGGAAGGCAGGTGTGCAGGGTGGAGGAGGAGCAGGGGCGGGGCCTCGAGGTCATGGAGGGAGTGGGAGACCTTGCCGTAGCCCTCCCGTTTTAAATTGCCCCGCTCGGCTGCAGCCAGTGCCCCAACTATCTGGGCGGTGGGTAGGGGGAGCGGGGGACCTTGCCGTGCCCCCCCACTTTGAACTGCCTCAGCAACAGAAGCAGCTGCGGTGGCTGGTTTGCTCGTGAAGCAGGGGGTAGGTGGAGGGGTCTGCCATTGGTCCTGGGGGCCGGATTCAGGACCTTGGGTGGCCGCATCCACCCCCCGGGCCTTAGGTTGAGGACCCCTGGTTTCAGGGGATATAGGGCTTCCATGTTGCAGTGTTTTTGAAATTTTTATGAGCTTAGTTGGGTACCTCTTTGTCTACCAATTGTTTAGTCAGAAGCAGAACTTGGAGAAATAATATTTTGAACTACAATTCCCAGAATTCTGTAGCCTGCTTGGCCAGTGGATAGGGATTCTGCGAGTTGTACTGTAGTTCCAAATAGTATCTTTTCCAAATTCTGCTCAGAAACTTTCCTGAACAACTTAATTTTCAGAGGACAGGCTGAACATACAGTAAGTCAGGCACAAAGACACAATATAAAGACCAGTTGGGAAAATGGAAATTTGTAACATAGAAAGCCCAGTGGGAATTCAAGCAGCTGTCAGAAAGAGTAGCTGACTCACTCTGTCTAATGGTAAGGTTACCTTTTGCTATGAAAAATGTTGAATTGCTTAATTGGTTTGAGCCACCACAAAATCCATTCTGTTGCCAAGCTGATCAAAAATAGGCTTACAAAACAGTAATGCACTCTTTTCTGCTTTTCACTCAGAATTGCTTGATTTTGTGAATGGTACTTTGATTTAATTAGAACTATTAACATCTTTGATAAATCCAATTATAATTTAGAAATATCTGATGAACACAAGATAGCAATAGCCTGCAAGAACTACCACTGGCAGGTCACAAACTATCAGCTCTTTTATTTATTTTGATAGCTCTTCAAATGTTTTTACTGTTCTACGAGTGAAATGAATGAAACCCATAGATGCATAAAATAAAATTAGTTCATTCAATGGTCATGCTGGCTTTCTAATTAAGCATAGCAGTAATTATTACGGGTTTCTTTCTTAGAGCTGCAGATTGAAAAAAACCTAATTGTCAACAGACTTTAGATAAATCTTTATACTGATTTTGAAATAACATATTTGATGTTGTTTCCCTAATTGCTATTTACGTAATACACTTTGCTAAATGCAGAAGGCTAGAAAGTATAAACAAGTTAATAAGGTGCTGTGGGAATAGTGCAGGTTAAGGCTTGTTAAAGGCAGAGTCTTCTGATATAAATGGCCAGAAGAAGATTACAGGCATGTTTATCAGAAGAGCTAAATGACATTTTTAAAAGGCATCACACCACCACCACCCCAAAAAAGCAAAAAAGGAAGAGACACATTTCCATAAAAATATACATGTCCTAAATATAATACATAGGTGGAAATTTAGGAATTGCTATAATTAAATTGAAAGTGTGATAAGAATCTCCAAAGGAAGCCTTACTATTGCTATTTCTGATTACATCCTTAGTGTTGCACACATGGAGCTGTGCAATAGATTTCAGACATTTGGCATATTTTGGTTCAGTTCTTGAAACTGTTGTTTTTCTTTTGAACTTACCTGGTTTGTAACAGCTTCAAATAAAGAATTATCCTCTCATAATTTTTCACATAAATTTTTTATTTTACACATTGTGCATATGCCTAATGTGTACAAAAAACTAAGTTTGATTTCTGTACTACTTGCATGTTCAATATCAGATTTCACTTCTCTCAAGTTATTTTTCTATTATTCTTCACTCAGTTGAGATATACTGTGTACATCCCCATCTCACCCAAGTATATTTCTCAGAAATTATTCTATCAATAAGGATTGCTACTTTGACAAGAATTAACTCATATTATCTTATTGTGAAGCTGCACCAGGAAATTCAGTTCTCTTTGATATACAGCAGGGCTGTCCAACTTTGAACAGGCCCAGGTCTACTTTTTCTGAACGAAAGTGCCTGAGGGCTATTACACTAAAACCTGTACTTATGAATTTTATCTGTTCTGACCATATGCTCATAAGTAAAAAAAATTGTAAGTAGAGCAGTGGCTTCCCATAGGAACACATTGAAAATCAGTTAATCCTTTCTGGAGGGAACATATTTCAATGCATTCCTATGGTAAGGCTGACCATGCATACACTTCCCTTACACCCGCTTGAGCCGGTGTGGACGGGTGCAAGGGAGGTGCGTGCATGCTTGAGCATATCGCCCCTTCTGCTTGCCCAGGCTGCTGGAAGACTATTTTAAAAGGTGCACTTTCCCTCCCAACCCACCTGGGGCCTGACTTGACTACTTCTCCTCCTGTTTTTCCCCCTTCTAGCCCCCTCACTGTCACCGCTGCTGCCGCCCATAGCTCTCACTCACCTCTGCCATGTTCTCTGTGAAGCTGAGATGGGCCAAGCCAGCAGCGGGGCAATCACATCACAATGGCGGCGCAAGGAGGAGCAAATGGCTCAGAAGGAGAGCAGGAGGAGCGCCAGATCACAGTCTCTGTGAGGCAGCTGTGGGGGTGGGAGGAAGAAGGAGGATGGAAGGGTGGGAGGAAGGAATTCTCCAGGGGAGGATTAGAGGGGGACGTCACCACGCAAAGAAGGTGGTCACGCCCATGACCCCAACCCTCGCTGTCCCCTCCACTGTCCTTCCTCTGCTCTGTATCAACAACTCAATTGGTCATGAGACAGTGGCGGTAGGGAGAGCAGGGGACTGTGCCATGGCCTTTGAACTGTCCCGTTCAGCTGAGACAGTGGGCTGGCAGACCCAGAGCTTTCCTGGGCCAATGGTGGTCCTTGGGATAGGGGAGGGAGGGTTGGATAACTTATTCCCTCATTTTTAATTAATGGCTGTTGGGCTACTTTTGAACCCTTCACAGGCGACTGGTAGCCTCCGGTCTACCTGTTGGGCAGGCCTGATATACAGTACAGTAAGTGCTGCACAAGCAGAGAAAAAAGCCTTTCTATTGCTGTTCTGTTTGAGGCACTTGCAGATGGTGAAGTTCAAAGGAACTGCCTTAAGAACACTTTCTCAATCACTAATTTCCGTATCTTATCTTGTCTGCTGATAAAGCTGGTTAAGGTGTTAACAAATAGACAAGCAGACAAACAAACATAGAGAACTGTCCACCCAGGAGATACTTTTAAAAAAAAAAATCCCTTAAGAGGGAAGGTTCTTTGTGTGTCTGGAAGTTGAGTCATGGCAAGTGGACTTCTTTTCTTGAGAGATCAAAAAGTTTTACTACTCATCCAAGCAGCTTTGTCAGTCTGAGGAAAGTTAGTGGTGAGTCCTCAATTTTATAGTTCACCTTGATTTTACATCACCCTGGTCAATCAATCAATCAATCAAACTTTATTACGGTCAGTGACCAGCAATAGGATACGGTATATAAATAGTAGTAAAATAGAGAAGATATAAAATATAAAATATAAAATATATTATATATAAAATATATAATATAATATGAAAACTGCCCACAAATCCATCCTGACCATCATGAAGCTATACCTTATTAGTGTCTGAGGAATTAGTGATGTCAACAAGCCAGAGGAAGATCAAGATAGATATATACAAAAGACATCAGAGTACATACTGTATATACATACTGTTCCATACACATAAGACATCCCACATTTGTTTGTTAATCAAGAGTTGTTGATACTTAGGAGCTATGTATCGTAAGTGGTACTTTTAGTTAATTGATGACGCTGGTCATTGTCCTGCAGATTTTGATCGCTGCGGCGCAGAACCTGGCCACACTATATGTTATAGAAAAATTCATATCTGATAGAAGTAATTGAGTATAATAATGACCAGAGCGTCCTGGATATTTATAGATCATTGGAGATATAAGCTTAGCCCGGGTGTCTTTATAAAAGGAACAGTGAAGAAGTACATGTTCTGTTGACTCAATATCGCCAGAGTCACAGGGACATAGCCTCTCCAAATAGGGAGATCTCCGATATCATCCCTCAAGAACAGCAGAAGGGAGGGCATGACATCGGGCCAAGGTAAAGGCCCTCCAGTGGGTGGGTATCTCAAGCTTGGCTAAGTATCTCATTGGGAAAGATAGATACCTGCAGGAGTCATTAACAATAAAGGCAGGGGAGCTAGCTAGATCCAGTTGTCGTTCTGAGTCGGTAACCCGCTGCTTAATAACTGCTTTGGCCTGATCATACTTCATGGTAAAAAGGATGTCTTGGGACAGACCTAAGGATAGGATTTTAGATATTATAGCCCCTTCCCATTTGGATTTAAAGTCATCTTTTCTAATAAGGGGGGCTAAACCCTTAGGGAAGAAATGCAGTCTAATCCAATAGCCACCCAAGCTCTAGCCTCCACTTTCATGAGGCCTAACTCTAATCGGAGAGTAACATTTGGAACACATTTGGGAACTTGTAAGGCCGATCTTACAAATTTGGATTGTACCCGTTCCAGTGGAGCGTAATTGGAAAGGGGACCTAATTGGGCACCATATAGAAGTTGGGAAATTGACTTGGCTGGGAATAATTTAAGTGCTGCAGGAATATATTGGCCACCAGCTGCCTTGAGATATTTAAGAATGGCTAGAGAACTTCTTTGAGCAATGTTGGCAACATAATCTCCACGGGCTTTTCTGCTACCATTAGCCTGAAGAACTACTCCCAAATATTTAAAGGAGGAAACCTGCTCAATTTTGTGCCCATTGATACTCCAAGAGTGAATCTTGGGTCTTTTAGCAAAGGCCACAATTTTAGTTTTCTGATAATTGAGCTTTAATTGCTCTTCCTCACAGAATTGTGATAGTGCATTCAGAGCTCTTCTGAGACCTACAGGTGTTCTAGAGAGGATTGCTGCATCATCGGCATAAAGCAAGACAGAGATATGCCTTCCAGCCAGTTTTGGAGGGTGGAAGGTCCCATGGTCAAGATAGGGCACTATGGAGTTAATATAGACGTTGAAGAGAAGAGGGGCCAGAATACATCCCTGTTTAACACCTTTATCAGTGGCAACAGGATTGGTGAGTTGACCCTGGGGATTACATCTGATCTTAAGTTTGGTTCCTTCGTAGAGCATGCGTATTAAATGAAATAGACGTCTGTCTATTGTTGAAGCCTCCAGTTTCTCCCATAACCTAGTTCGTGATATTGAATCAAATACTGCCTTAAAATCTATAAAGGCAGCATAAAGGGAGGAAATATTGTAGGGAGAGTATTTTTCAATAAGATGTTGGAGCACCAAACATTGATCTATAGTCGATCTGCCTTCTCTGAAGCCGGCTTGCTCTTCCGCAAGTATGTTTTCTTGTTCCCGCCAGTCTTGCAATTTCCATTGTAGGTGTCTAGCATAAAGTTTGCTGATTGTATTAAGAAGACTGACTGGTCTATAGTTGGCGGGATCGTCCTTTTTGCCTTTCTTATATATAGGTATAATAATAGCCAGCTTCGTCAGTCTGAGGAAAGTTAGCGGTGAGTCCTCAATTTTATAGTTCACCTTGATTTTACATCACCCTGGTCTGAATAGGTTCATATGTTGGACAATGGCTTGAATAAGTTCATTAGGTAGACAATAGCCCTTGAAATGACCCATGCTTAATGGCTGTTGGGAAAGGTTGCATATGTGGAACTTTCAGCACACCTTAGGCCATTGTCCACCTAACAAGTCTATTCAGGCCATTGTCCAACATATGAGCCTATTCACATCAGTGTGTGTGTGAAATCAAGGTGAACTATAAAATGGAAGACTCACCGCTAACTTTCCTCAGACTGACAAAGCTGCTTGGATGAGTAGTAAAACTTTTCGATCTCTCAAGAAAAGTCCAGTTGCCATGACTCAACTTACAGATAAACTCACCTGGATGACTAAGAATTTTTCACAGACATATTCTTTGTGTGTGTGTGTGTGAATATGTGTTCTTCATCTTTTCTATATTGGTTGAAGGCAATCGTATACTTGGAACAAAAGTGAAAAGATTCATTTTTAAAAAGGGGATCTTTGGTGGGGAGGGAGAACTATGGATTTGGGTTGTGGTACTCCAGCCTGATTATTTCCCATTGCCTCATGTAGCCACTGGGGGGAATGCAAATCATCCTACCCCAGACCCTTACTAGTTCCTTCCTTTTTCCTCCATATAAACTCTAGACTTAACTAGAATTGGCAAATAAACCCATCTTGGTAAGATTTTAAAGATTTTAAACATTTCCTTGTTTCCAGGAAGGGAGGCACTTGGTGATATAAGCGTAACCCCTAATGTTATTAACATTTAGTGTTTTTTCTTAGTAATATGCCTGCAGTCATAAACTATAGGGTGTGTCTGTTTTTTCCCCTCATCTACCTTCTCAGAGATGGATTCAGTTCCTCAAAAACCTCCAGTTTTTCTATGTGGGATGTTGTTCTCCTGTATCCTTGATTCAGAATACAGGGGTACCTTGTGTAAAGGAATTAATTCATTCCAAATGAAATTCTGTTAAGCAAATTTTCCTTTGTACAAATTTCCCATAGGAATGCATTGAAAACGGATTAATCCCTAATCACAACCGTTTTTCTGTTGTACAGATTCACGCCATACGTGATTCTGCTATACAATTTTTCCCTATCTCTGGAATTATTTTTCCCTTTAAACGGATTTTCTGTTAAACAACCCGCTTGTTATACGACGGTCCACTGTACTAGGAAATGGCCTGATCTTTCTGCACAGGATCGTGCCTGTATGGCCAGCAGGAAACAGGATGTCAAGCTGTATGATGAAGCAAAGGGGGGGGGGGTTCATTTGCTTTGGGGTCTCTGGAACAACTGAAGGGAGGTGCAGACTGAAAAATGTGAGAAGGGGCTTTTTATCTGTTCATGTTGTATTCTTGTTTGACAGGGAGTTTTGTAACCAGAAAAAG
Organism: Phrynocephalus forsythii; assembly: GCA_029282475.1. Taxonomy (NCBI): domain Eukaryota; kingdom Metazoa; phylum Chordata; class Lepidosauria; order Squamata; family Agamidae; genus Phrynocephalus; species Phrynocephalus forsythii. The sequence continues at coordinate 76,986,343 of JAPFRF010000010.1, forward strand.
ATCTGAAAAGGGCCATGGTAAAAAAAAAAAAAGCTTGAGAATGGTTGGTCTGCAGGGCACCACCCACCATTCACAATTATATAAAAATAACAAGAAAACAAAATTGTTAAACCTTAACAATCGGTTTAAGATTGGATGAAAAGTGAGTAACTGATGAAAAAATGAACCCACTTCTGGGATTTTCCTTTTCATTATGTCACTTTGTGAATGGTAGTGTGCACAAGAGTGTGTCCTGTATACCATATTGATGGTTGCCATTGGTGTTATCAGCATCAAGGCTGATCTTTGCTATGTAAAGCTTGGCATTCCTTTACCTGCGGGCCATGTGTACACAATATTGTGCAGTTTGAACTGTGACTATTTGAACTTTGAATACAGAATCACCATATTCCACATGAATAAATAAACTAGATGTTGTTGTGTATGTTTTTTTAAAGAATTTAATTTCCTGGCTTTTAAAAACAGAAACGTCAGTATACATAAAACACACACACCTTCCAACAGAAACTCACTGAAGTCCCTCTTGGCTAAAACATTTTGAATGGCTCTTTTTGAATTTAATGAGATGGAGAAGCAAAATGCAACACATATAAAAGGGAAACATATGGACATCCTTGACCCTCTCAGATTAACTAATGATATCATGCTTGCTCTGCAGAATGAAGACTAGAAATCAGTATTCCAGAGGAAGAAAAGCTATATTGGGCCAAAAGCTCTATATACATGTTTGGGCATCTTTTCCAACTATCTTTCTTCACCTTTTGAAATAAATAAAAAATGAATAGTTTGGAGTTAGCAGATGGAAACTCCAAAATCATCTGTATTATGTGAAAGAATGCCATTGAAAAAATACAGGGACACATGTCAACTTATTTGAAATGTGGTGTTGGTACACATAGTAAAGACAACCAGAAAGTGGGTGCTCACTCAAATCAAGCATGAACTCTCACTTGATCAAAAATGATTTTCCAAAATGGATTACCAATGTGTTTCAAATTCTATGCTTTAAAATGTCTCTTCTTGACTTGTTCCTGTGGCACCACTCATGATTCGCTATAGTAACTACCCCAATTTAAAATGCACCAATTCCCTCAAGGAATATGAAAACTCCCCTTAACTGGCTCCTTTTCTTTTGATCCAGACCATTTTGTAATACAGATTTTGAACACACTATTGAACATTTAGAATGAGGGCTGTATGTATATTTTGCAATGAGTTATCTCATTTTCCTTGTGCCTATTGTTATCTTAAAGGGAAGCATGGAAGGTTACCAACTCAACGAAGGCCTGCACGTATGCTTACTGCGCCTATAAGGAGAGTCCCAGTTTTGTTCTATAGAAACATTGTCCCTAGACAATTCACACTCAACAAGTTTCTGGAGAGGGATAGCTGTCAATCTGCAAAGTAAACAATAACAACAGGTCTGTAGCACCTTAAGTACAAACACGCTTTAGGAGGCAGAAGGTTTATTCCTCTTTTTCAGATGCACCTACAGTATTAAATCTTCTTTGGGAACTGTTCTTTGAGAAGCAAGTAATGGATGCAGGTGCAGCATTATTAAGTTTAAAAGGTGGAGGTGAATCAATACCACCTTTTTTCTTTTCTCATCTCCCCCTCTCAGTTTTTCACGTCTTTATTCTTCCCAGAAAGGAGTACTGTTTCTGCTTAGCTCATTCTAGTCTTCCCTCAGCTTGAATCTCTTCTTTGAATGAAGGTTACACCTGTTTTTTAAGCCTAGCCTTTCTCCTTTTGCCCTCGGTGCTCAAAGTGACTTGTTTTTAGGTCCATTTGACTTGCTTCTAAGAAAGCGAGCTTTAATCAGCCTGTTGTTCTGCAAAAGGCTCGGTCAGGTTGCTGAGGATCACGCTTAGTGTTTGAGAGGCAGGTGTTCCATGGGGAGAAGGTTAACAAACCCGTAGGGGCAAGATACTGGCTGGATTGTCTCTCTGCCTTGAGACAAGCTGCTCTAGCACAATACAAAGGAGAAAAGTGGCAGAAGTTAAGCTTTGTTTCCTAAAAGCTGGATGTAACACCCATAAGCTGTTTTGTTCCTGAGAACAGCGATTATTACCAAAATCATGAAGATTTGCTCCAGGTCAGTGACCAAGATCCTTGCTGCCTTTGTTTTCATCTTGGCCATCACTACAGGACAAGAAATAAGCAACACCTTTACAGGTGAGTAACAATAGACTTGAATGGTGCTGTAAAACCTCAGCTTCCCATACAGGTTTAATTTAATGAGATACGGAGCTGTACCTTTTGGGGCAAAATACTTCTTAGTGCTTCAAGAACATATATTTAATAACAAGCACTCCTTGTCATTGACTCTCTCCCTCCTCCCCACATAAGGTGGCTATAGGACGACTTCTTATACAGAGAGACCTCCATTTGAAAGGGAGCCAAGGGACAGCCATCCTTTCATCCCACCTTTTGATGGTACATGGCCTCTTTTTTAAATGTGTTAATATGACCACACTATTCACTGGGAAATATGGAGTTATATGTAAACATTTAAAATTCTGGACAGCTGGAATACATGTTGACGTTTTGTAAAACGAGATGTAATCAGAACTAGGTTTCAAGCTAACACGGGCTGAAATGTTGTATACACTTACCAGGAACTAAGCCCCAGTAAAATTGATGGGTCCTGCTTGTGAATAGCCACATATCTAGTTATTTGCTGTATTTCACATAAGCAGAGAGTGTGTAAAATCTTTATCTGACATTAAAATTGGAAAAGGTTGCTTTATTGGACTATAGTTCTCAGAATGCTATACTGTAATGAACACTGGAGCTTTCTGTTGCTAAGATTCCTACCTACCAGACAGGGTAGAAATCATGTTAATATGGCTTATAGATTTGTATTCCTGTGATCCCGTTCTCCGTTATGTGGTCAGCCAACTGAATCAGTTTTGGGCAGCTTGTGGTAAATGAAAATGAAGAACATGTTGTGTATCCTTCTGTTTCTAAAAAGGTGCTTTATGAGTCAGAGCAATGCCGTGTTCCTCAGTGCTCATGGAGACACTGCAACATTTATTCTAATCATGGTGTAATCATGAATTGGAATAATGAAATGGTACGAATCCTATGTTGCTACTGCATTTAGGTGGATATTTAAGGGCCTGCTTTATTTCCAGTTTACCGGAGGCAGATTTCCATGTTAGGCAGATGGCAGTGATTGCATCAGGCTGCAGATCTTGGGTAACATGAAAGGACAACAAATCATTTGCTGTTAATATATTTGTATTGCCAAAGGGAAAGGGAGGTCCTTGTGGGATTCTCCAAGTTCCAAAACAAAACAAAATCATTTGACTAGATTTAGGGACTATTTGTCTTGACTTCCCTGAGCAGAGAGTACCATTAGCTACACTGCTACACTACAGACCTGTTCAGATTCCACACCAAGAGTCGTTCTCCGTTTCACTGCACCAATTGAAGCCCCACTGTAGTGAACAGGGGAATCTCTGTTATGGATATGACAAACAGGTAACCATACCTGAATGCTGTCAAAAGACTATTGACTCTATGGTTCCGTTGTCTTAAATGTTGGAAGCTTTAGTAGATTACCTCAGTATTCATGAGCAGCGACAGGCTCTAGGAATCCCCCAAAACTCTAATCCATGGTATAGTTTAAAATTATAACTGGTTCATAATGGACAAGATGTTTAGAAACAAAGGGTCGAACTAAACATTACATTAATTGTGTGACCCTTTCCCTGGCAGTGCACAGACAAAAACTGCTCCTGCCTATCTTTTATTGCTTTTGAAGGAGAGAAGGAGAGGTGCAACGACTTCTTGTTTCTGATTTGTCCCGGTATATTGGGATGAAGAAACTCACTTCCCAGATATCCCACAGTTGCCTTCTAAATATCAAAATCTGTACAGTATTAAGAATTGCATTACAGTGACAAAAAGCGGGCGAAAATAGACAAGAAGGGGATAAAGAGGATGGTAAGGATGTGTCATATGACATGTTCCAGAACTGAGTTTACCAAAAGTGTGCACAGGGCAACAACATTTCTCTGGGGTTGGACTAGTCTCTTGCTTCAGCGGTAGGCTGTCGCTGTGCACCTTCCTTGAGATGCCTGGTTTGGCTACACTGACACATACCCTGGTGTCATCCTGCTTGAATTACTGTTACAAGCTTTTTGTGGGGCTGCCTTTGAAGTTCAAAAACTTCAGCTAGTTCAAAAAAGCAGCAGCCAGACTACTGACTGGTGGTAGTTTTAGGGAGCATATATAACACTCCTCTTACAAGAACTGCAGTGGCTACCAGTCTCTTTCCATCCCCTATTCAAAGTGCTGGTCATTACCTATAAAGCTCTGCTTGGGCCCAGGCTTCCTGAAGGCCTGTATCCCTTCATATGAGATTTTTCCACATTTGAGATCATCAAAGGAGACCCTCCTCTCGGTTCAATTGCCAGTGGAGGCATAGTTGATGGAGATCAGTTTGGCCCCCTCCCCCTCCATCCTTCTGTCGACAACTGAAGATGATTGAGTCCCCTGAATGCCTTTTTAAAGTTAAGATAGCTTTTGATGTTTATATGCTCATAATTATTCAATAGCCTATAGTTTAATTGTTTTTAATGTTTAACTTGTTATGCTTTTCATTCTATTCTTTTTTAAAACTGTGAGCAACCTTGGGTCCCCTTATCATGAGAAAGGCAGCCTATACATTAAACAAACAAATTAATAAATCAGTTTAAGAACCAACTAGCAGGAAATATATCTTACTGTCATGATATGTGAGGCAAAGACATATTTTAGACACTGTGGCTAAGTGGGAAGGCCCAGTGCTGGTCAGCCAGTATGGAAAGTTTAATTTGAGAAATGTGCATTTAGGCTACAAAACCCTAGTGAATGGACCAGTTGTGATTAGCACAGGAGTTCATGTGCTTCTGGATTTTTCTGGGAGTGAATATCTCCAGGGAGTAGGAATAGTAAAAAAGAAAGTATACTCTTCCTCAAAAAATAAAAAATAAAAAATAAAGATAAAAATAAAAAAATAAAAAAACAGATAAAAAGCTAGAAATCTGTGAGGTCACTTTGAGATTAAAATAAAAAGGAAAGCCTTTACAGGAAATCTCTATAAAGAAGCATTTGGCACTTCCCTTTCTCTCCAAGTCAAAGCATGTTATTTTCAAATTGGAATACAAAATCCCTCCTGAGAAGTTTCTATCTATCTATCTATCTATCTATCTATCTATCTATCTATCTATCTATCTATCTATCTATCTATCTATCTATCTATCTATCTATCTATCTAGTAATTAAGAAGATGGTCAATAATTCACTTCTCTTAAAAAAACATAAAACCCCACAAACCAGCCACCTTGTTGTGCTTAATGGACTGGGTGGTCCTGTGTTTTGGATATTTTCTTCATATGTCTGTTTGGTAGTGATGGCATCTTCTGGACCATTAGCAACAATTAACATACATGAACAGTGTCATTGCCATGTATATTAGTGGGGTGGGTACCTTCTGTGTCACTCGTTCCTACGTAAGATATGCCACTCTGTCTTCTTTCTTTCTAGAGAAAGGGCTCTCCTTGCTGGGTTACCATTTATGCAATTACAGTGTGTCCAAAGATATGGACAAAATGGTTGCCTACCAGAAGTCATATGAGAAGCAAGCACCATGTGGAGGATGGATTCCATGGAGGGTTTGTACCAAAACTTATTACAGAGAAGAGTATCACCCTATCATAGTCTCAGAGACTGTAAATTTGACAGACTGCTGTGAGGGATATGAACAAGTTGGCCTCTACTGTTCCTTGCGTAAGTATTAAATAAATAATGAAAGTGATGAACTGCAAATCACAATGTCAACGTTCTTGCAGTTACATCAATCTGAGAAAAAGCTGTTCTCATTACAGACTATACTGAGGTTCAGAGGTTGATACTGTATTACTGGGTAACTATCACAAGGATAATATATGGCCATGTATGAATCAGTCTCAGTGAACCTGTGAGTAATTTGAGAGGCAAAGGTTTAACAGTCAAATGAATTATTAAATTATCATCATCCATTGAATTCCCACAGTTCCTCCTATTTTAAAAGTCATAGGCTTTCTCTGGCTTTCACTGAGACATACAAGGCTCTTACTCATCTTCATAACTTGTTGTTATGGAGGACATTCATAGGTGTTCCCTGTCTTGCACTCAGAATAGACATAATATAATAGGAAGACACTATTTTGTCACAAGGGCAGAATTTTATTGTCAGAATGGAGTGTACTATTAGAACTGTCACATTGTAGGAAACACTGTTTTAATTACAGGGATTCTGTAGTCTGTGGATGGTTTAGAAAACTACCATACACTGAGAATGCACTTCACTAAACGCTGCTGCTGTACTTGCTGTTTTATGAGGATGTTGTGAGATAGTAAAGAGAACCTTTATGCACCTTGACCTATCTGTATGCCTTAAACAGCATTATTCCTAAACCATTCATGCTTTCTAGCTTGCCCACTAATCCATCACTTTTATGCATAGGATCTCTGGATTTCCTTGACTCTGGCTCCCAGAATTCTCTATTCCCCCACAGAAGTGGGTACCTAGGGATAGGTTGCCCAGGGCCCTGTCAGTATAGACAGCTATGAGCAGCTCTCTGAATCTTCTCCCATCCAGGCACTTTCAGGGCTCTTGAGGTTCTTTCACAAAAAATACACCATTGCCTTCTTCAGGCCATGCTTTGAATCTCAGGTCTTAGTCACAGCTTGTGTAAATGGTAATGCACTGTCTAGACATCTTAAATAAATGATGAAGACATTGACAACTGATGGAGTGAATTGACTGCACCTCACTGAGCAATTGTTAATGCTCCCTGCCTGATGTTAGTCAGAATAGAGTCTATGGGTCCCATGATTGGAACCATGGGCTCTTCAATGTGGATTTTCCCACTTGATTTGTTCTACCATCTTTAATTTTTGGAAACTATAATTTTCTACTCTGTGGATGGCAGATCTATTGCCATTTCATACTTTCAATAACAGATAATAAATTTGATGTCTCCCAACACGCTATACTGTCTCACCACTACAGTACTTGTATACAATACTTTGCTTTTTGGGTGCTTTATGAATACTACTACTACTTTGGAATGAATGAATTAATCAGTGATCACACAGAGATACAAAATGGTCATCTTCTGGTAAACACATTGGCTGTGGATTTCTGGGAACAGTAGATAGAACAGAAACCAACATTCCTATTCTGAAGCAGAGCACTTTTTGCTTTACATTTGCACTCTCTGCATAAGTAAGAACCTGGAAAATCTGGGTTCTTGCTCAGCCAATTACAATTGAATGGGACTTAAATGTTGGAGTATTCTGTGAAGATTCTCAGTCATCTAGGTGAGGGTATCTGGACAATGAGTCATGGAAACTGGACTTTTCTTGTGAGATCGAAAAGTTCCACTGTTCATCCAAATAGCTTATTCAGTCTGAGGAAGGTTGATAGGAGACCTCTAATTTACACTCCACATTGGTTTCACTTCAGCCTGGTCAGTATAGGCTCATTAGATGGGCAATAGCCAGTGGTGTGTGAAAGACACTCCTCTGCAGACCCTCCCACACCAATCACACATGGATTGTTAGCAATGAACTTCCTGGTATAGGTGCGAAGTGGTCACACACCAGTTAACTTCCAGTGAAATGCTGGAACTACATAATCTGCAGTTAAAAATAAAGTTATTGTGAATCTTCATTATCAGAGTTCTCATCTTTTGTGTATAAATTTTTACTCCTTTTGTTAGACAGCAACCACAATTCAATTCAATTACACTGGGGGGGCATCTAGATTAGTTTATAGTTTTAAAGCAGTTTGAAAGAGAAACAGTAAGATGCATTAAACGTTTAAAGCTGTTAAAGTGGCAATAGGTCTGCAATGGCTGCAAAATCTCTGACATTCTCTTATTATATTAGCTGCCAGGGAGCTCTTGTGCATATAAATTTTGTACCCTTGCCACTTCTATGAGTGAGTCAAGACAATTTCGGCTAACTGAAGGGACTCATTTATTAGTTTTCATCTTTTAAGGGGTTGACAGATGGCCTCTCTCTGGGAATTGTGCCTATAATAATTATAGCTTGATAGACTTTGACAGGGATATGTTGGAGGCTTGTCTCTGTCTTTTGGCTGATATAAAAATAATGTCCCTGACATTCCAGTTTAATTGTTTCTGTGGCTCCAAGACAGCTTTATAAGACCTCAGTCACTGGGGCTGCTTTTTCAGATCACATCTATGACTAAAAATGTTTGTGCCATCATTTGAAAGAGAAATCGCTGTTTTAAACACAAAAGTATTTGAACTAAAGCATAGATGCCTATTGTTACAGATTACAAAATGAAATGCTATGGCAACAAAGGGCAAAGGATTTCTCAAAATTCCCCCTATTCTTTGAATAACAGTTAATTCTTATTGCTTCTGTTGTGTGAGCAAGCTCAAGAATATTTTATATGCTTATTTTATACATATGTTTTAAAAATCTTATTTACCTTGAGTGAATCAAGCTTTGAGTTAATATTTGCATATGCTTGTTCAATGTTCCTCACATCTTGCTGCCCGTTATTTCTTTTGTTTAGCTTTGACACATTTATCTTAATCATTTATTATATCCTTTGCAAAAAAAGCTCAATTTTTTTGTTTATACAGTGGACCCTCATATAACACACGTTTTGTATAACATAAAATCTGTACAACATAAAAAATTCTGGAGACAGGGGAAATTTGCTTAACAGAATCGCCTATGAGGCGAATCTGTACAACATAAAAATGGCCACAATTAGGGATTACTCTGTTTTCAATGCATTCCAATGGGAAATTTGTATAAAGGAAAAATTGCTTAACAGAATTTCTTTTGGGACAAATTAATTCCTTTATACAAGGTGCCACTTTATATGAAAACTAGCAGGCATATTTGTTATTAATTCACCCCCATGGTGCCAATGATGTCGGTACATTATATTAATAATAACATCACCTGGCTCTGATATCATTCCACAAACTAGAACATTTCCCCCTCTAATGAAAGAAAAGACTTGAGTGCTTAGTCACTTAGTCATCTTGATTAAGCACAGTAGGTGGGCGAAGCTGACATTCTCACTTCCTAATGAGGAAAATGTAAGGTCTTGTTCTCTCATCTATACTATACAGATGTAAACAGGGTGGACTTCTCTCATCTGTTTCGCTGGCAAGTCAAGGTTGCTTTAACTTCAGCATTAAATTAAATTGTGTTTCTTTTGTGGTCAAGAGGCTTTAATCTGTTAAAATTTGCATTGTAGCTGTTGCAGGAAAACACTACTGATAGAAATTGTTTGCCAGTTCAGGTGTTTTTAAACGTTTGAGATCTATTAGGTCTTATGCATTCTGCTACCCATTACTATTACAGTGGACCCTTGTATAGCAAACGGTTTGTATAACATAAAATTTGTACAACATAAAAATTCCGGAGATAGGGGAAATTTGCTTAACATAATTGCCTATGGAGCAAATCTGTGCAACATAAAAATGGGATCACTGTTTTTCAATGCATTCCTATGGGAAATTTGTATAAAGGAAAATTTGCTTAACATAATTTCATTTGGAGTGAATTAATTCCTTTATACAAGGTACCACTGTATTATCTGGCTCACCTAAATGATCCTGGTTCTGGTTTGCCAGTACCTAGCAACCTCCTGCCCAAGAAATTGTCATTTTTGGTTCTTGCCTGTAATTATTCAAGGCTTCTAAAACCCACTAAATACCATATTTTCCTCTGGATAAGACTATATTTTTGTCTAAAATTGTTTGGCTAAAAATTGAGGGTTGCCCTATACACAGAAGTTAGCCCAGGAGAGAACTGCATGATTGCAAAACTGTAATTTTGGGTTGGAAAACTGGTGGTCGTCTTATACATGTGGGCATCTTATAGATGGAAAAATATGACATTTCCTTGGGGATGTTTGCATCATTGCCCCCTTTCCAGTCGCTGGCATATTAGAAAGGTACTGAAGATCTCCTGGTCAGATAAGAATAGCTATGTAATTCCAATGAGCAAACATTCATCTTTGGACATACCTAAAGAATCTCTTCAGATCCTAACCAGTGGGTGCCTATTTGTTGTTAACCATTTTCTTATGTAGCCCTAAACAGATCCAGTGAATTTGCTTCAAGACCTGGTGTCTGTCCAGGAAAAGAAGTGGAGGCATTAAATATTTCATGCATGTTTGATATGGATTGTCCAGAACATAAAAAATGCTGTGAGACATATAAAGGAATTGGTTGTTTGGATCCTTTGCCTGAAGGTAGAGTACCAGCCAATGCTTTTCTCCTTGCAGCAGGTTTGTGGTGAGCTTGAATTCACAATTTGAACAAGCCTGATACTTGCCATTCATCTCAGTGTCTTTCCAATCCTTACTCAAGGGTGGGGCCCCTTTGATTTTCCAGATATTTTGGCTTACACCTCCCATCAGCCTCATTTATCATAGCTTTTTGTAGCATGGTATAGGAGATATAATGCAAACCATCTAGAAGACCAATGAATCTCAGCTTTTGTGTTTGCTAGAACTCTGGCAGGATATAATTGATTTACTTGCTCTTAGGCATTTGGGTATATATGATTTCCATGTTTACTGCTTCTTCAGGAGTTAACTATGTAAAGTTTAAAAACTGCAGGAAAGGGAAGGGGAGCATTTTCAGATGAAAATATGTAGAGTTCACTCTGTGATCTGGAACCCTGCACAGAACATAGAAGGCATTGAGAACCTGCCTTGATAGGAAAAAATAGTCTGATTAATCTTACTTTTTTCAACACAAAAATAATACATCTTGACTGAAATTCAAGGACTGTCTTGGCCCTTCTCAGGAGAAAGGCAGGATATAAATATTTTAAATCAATCAATCAATTAGTTGCAACTAGAGGATGCCCCCTTAATCAAAATGTCACTTCTCTGTCCTGCTTTCTTCTTTGTTGCCCCTGGAAGAGCTTCTTGGCTTTCTTTAGTACTGAAAGCTTGATGCAGTAACTAAAATAGATGTGTGCAAAAGTAAATTTCTTTGGATTTAGTGGGACTTTCTCTCAGGTATGTACTCATTGGATTGTAGCCTGCTGCATGTTTGGATGGAAAGCCAGTGAGGAAGTTTTGGCTTATAGAACAACAATATAACATGGAAGGTCCTTGGAACTTGAGGCAGAAGTGTTCCTGGTGGTCCTGTCCTTGTCCCCTGCCATAGATGGGTAGCAGATTGGCTGAACTATATGACAGGACCAAGGCTGGACACAAGAGCTAATGCAGAGGGTCTTTAGTTTTATGGTGGTTCTGGGGCTAATTGCTCCAGTTGCTCTCACTTGCCATCTTTTTATTTATAGTAGGATAAACAATGTAGAATTTGCAAGTAACTTGGCTAGGAGATTAAGTATGGCCTTTGCAAATTGGAAAGCCATAGTGAAAAATAGGCATAATTTATTTAATATCCAGGCTTTTAAAAGTCAGTATTCTTTTTTTCTTCCCAGGGCAAACAGTGACAAAATATTGGTATAATGTTTCAGTCCTGGTGAAAATGGATTTCAACAAGTTAATTACAGTGGATCCGAAATTTCTGAATCATTCTCGGCTTTTGCATTCAATGGTATGAATAGTTTTCAATTTGTTATTTATTTCTATTTTTACTTTTATTTAACAATATGGCATTACATGACAAAAAATAACTCTCCACACGTACTTTTACTTACCTATCTGTATTAATCTGAATGAAAAACAAATATGCCAAGAAATGGAATCTGGACTTGATTATCTTTATGAAGAGTTTACACTGGAGAATGTTTTCTGTGGTGCTAGGCTGTTGGTAGCAGATTGTTGGTTTGCAAAAGGAACTACATCGTGGTGCATTATTTACACACTGGAGCCAAATATTTTATTGTCAGGGATAATAGCACTCTGAGTGTCTAAGAAACAAAAGCACTGGTGACAGAAATGGGGGACAATGCCAGTACAGTAATATTTATTGGTTTGATTTGGTTTAATTTTTATATCACCCCTCTGGCCAAAGACTGCTTTGGGCAGCTTACAGCAATGGAAATGACAATGGAAATAGCAAACTTATAACACATAATAACAAAAAATAACTGGAAATTATATAAAACTGAATTGACAGAGAATTCAAATACTCTGCCTGTTGAAAAAAAGCAAAGTTTTAAATAATTTCTTGAAGATCACTAGGGAAGCGGCTAAGTGGGTTTCAGGTGGTAGATCATCCAAGAGTTGAGGAGCAGCCTTAATATTCCTTAATGTTAAAGGAAAACATAGTCAGGGCAATATTATCAGATGAGAAGAGCCTGTTTCGTTGCCCATGTAACCTAGCGTTTATTCTTTTATGACAGTGGTTCCCAACCTTCCTAATGCTGCAACCATTTAATACAGTTCCTCATGTGACCCCTTGCCCTGCTTGGAAGAGGCCACAAGCCCCCCTTTGGAAGGCCACTGCCACAGGTGCCATAGAGAACTCTACAGGCACCCTCAGCCAATCACAGTGTCCAGTGCCTTTGACTTGACATCCCCTCCAACCTATCAAGCTGTAACTCACTCTTCCCCCTTCCTCTCCTCCTCCTCCAAATCCAAGCCGTTTATGCCTTTTTCTTCACTGGCTCATGGTGACTCCTGTGAAATGGTCATTTGACCCCCAAAGGGGTCCCGACCCCCAGGTTGGGAACCATTGTTTTATGAGAAATGGAGATCTACAGCTGCTCCCTAGCCTCTCAAACCAAGCACACAAATGAAATGTATTCTAGCCTCTTGTCAATTAGCTCAATTAGCTCTGGCAAATTACACCAGATGTCTGACCAAAGACATTCAAAAATGTAATGAAAACCAAGCAGTTGCTAATAGACTCTTTATGTTCAAATTGCAATACCATAAACATGGTGCATGGTCTGTTCTGATTGTCAGGGTTATGGAGGTTTAGTGGAGGCATGAGATTCAAATGACTTTCATGGCACATTAAAACATGAGTGAGTGGATTTCAAGGCCATTATGGCTATGCGTGACCCGCTGTTAATGTGCTCTTCCCATGTAGAATGGCTCCAAGAGTCTACGAGGCACGAGTGGAGGAATTCTGGACCTCATGACCCTCATTCCTTTTAACTGCTGTAGAATTTTGATTCAATGCCTGCACTTTTTGTTCTACATTTAATATCAAATAAAGATGCAGTTTCATTTACATGCAGTGATTCAACATACATAAAGAGACTCTTTCCCACAGATCACTGGAGCATTATGGCCCTTGAATGTGTCAGTGTACCATATCCAGACAACTCAGGCAGAACTCTATGCAGAGACATTGGCTTCTCAGATTCTGGTCGGACTGCGACAGCTGGTTCCACTGATGAACATTTCATCTTTGTTGAAGGACATTGTGATGCGGGTGTCTGAAGTCATTGACATAGTTGTGCAAGGTGGTTATCTCAAGCATGGTTGTTATTTCATAAGAAAATTAATTTGAGCTATAAAAATATACCTTCCCATTGTACTTTAGAATTATATAAACCTCTTCCAATGCTATATAAGAGCAAGAAACCAGGGCATCCTGTCTGAAAAGAAATGCTAACCTTTCTTGTCAGACTATAGGGAATTATGTAATTGTCAAGAGCAGTTTCCCCATGTGTGGTG